>CM061749.1:47930625-48502462 GCA_030979885.1 Lolium multiflorum | reverse complement strand
AATGCGAAGTTTGGCATAGATCAATGAACTTTTTCCCTGATAAACCAAGCGGCCATACGTGGGACTGACAGTGCCGTCCCTCCCACGGGTGGACCTTCACTCTCCATGTGAGGATATCTTGCCCCTTCGGCCAGCATTGAGATCCTTGGAGATACTTTTAGGCAATTTCTGATTCAAAGCCAGAGATACCACCAAAAATTAGTCAATGGTACCAATGCAAACCATGTGAGACTTTGACCAGAGAAGACATCAAGATAAAAATGATTATGCTGTCATATACTCTGAACATAGCCAGTCTCGTCACAGTCACCACGGGTAGCCACAGCAATGGTGGACCTGGAGAGTAGTCTTGGTAGAGCGGTCACATGAGCACAGGCGCAGTACAGGCGAAGTGCTGATGCGGAAGCTCTTGGCCAGTCGATCGCAGTGCCTCTAGAGGAGCCGGTCTTGATACGAGGCCCATTGGGCAGGTCTGATGGCAGTCATGTTTAGAGGAACAGAGTCTTGATCTGGGAGCCTGGCGGGCATGTGAGTATATGGGGCCTCTGAGGACAATGCGATGTAAGGGGCTAGCTGGGTAGATGTCACAATCGCCAGGTGATACGGGGCAGTCTTGATGCGGGAGAGTGGAAGCCAGGTGCAGTCTTTGGTGTGGTTGCCCTTTGTGACATCCGCTCTTGTTCCATCGGGGGATCTGCAGCTTTGATCATGTTAAAGCCAGTAAGCTAGAACAGAGGGAATGGTTTAAAACAACTGCTCAGAATGCAGTTATCAAAAGATATGAGTTGAAAAAAGTTACATATTATATATTTGGGAAGTGTCTCAACTCTGCAATAGCGATTCATTATATCTGCCCAGTTTGAGTTTACGATCTCGGCTAAATCGCCCTTCTTGAGCTTAAAGTAGTCAAAAAGCAAACTTTCTCAATCATGTCCATACAAATATGTGATGGCATTACGTCTTGTAGACATACACCTCTGCATAAATAGTGTAGGTGTTCATCGATTACCATTACACTGTAGTGAAAGATCCCTTCATGCGGACACATGCAGTTAATCATTGGACCAGAAGTTCACAAAGTCTGATGCATATGAAAATTGACTAAAATGTAAGAAGCAGGAAGACTAAAAACAAGACTTTACTATATGCCAATTCATGCTAAACCACTGAGAATACATACCTGTAACTCTGAGAAGGAGCTACTAGAAAGGTAGATAGAGCCATAGGAGGTGTTATATGCGGAGTATGTACATGGGCCCGCATATTCCCGTAAGCTCGGCATCGGGATGGTGAAGGAAACATGGGAGGTACTACGAGTGCGTGGCGGCCCGAGCATGAAGTGGAAGAATTGGAACATTAGCCAAAGTGCATGATTGTGAGCAATGCAAATGTTGATTAAGCAAGTGCATAACACTATATTACAAACTGAACAAAAAGAAAAATTAGTGTATGATGAATATAGCATGCTAATTTGGTGTTTCAATTCCAAAGCATTAGGCAGCCAGTGATAATATCGGACATAAATCATGGCATGTATATGTGGTTTAAGAAAATATGCCAGCCCTTGGATGGATTCTGACAGTGATCCTTGGACCAGGCTTATATAAGCATCAGGAAGGTGGGGCTGTGATAACTGGTGGCAGCCTCTGAGATGCCTCATCGGCGCGGTGCAATCTTTGACCAATATGAAGGCTTAACGATTTTGATCGCATATAAAAATTGAAGAGCAACAGACACAGCAATGATATATAAAATGAATCTATGGGACACTGATGCATATAGTGTTGGATGTAAGTGGAAGAATAGGTGTGTGTGTTTCTGAACTATTGGTAAGCATTAGACAAAGCCGGCAATAAACAGACAAAAATCAAATCATGTATGAGGATTAAGAAAATATACCTGCTTACTGAAAAGGGTACCACCCAGCTGGCCCGTGGCCTTGTGCTTGAGGAGGTTTTCAGAAGATGGTGGCAGCACCATCGTCTTCACAGCAGCCTCATCAGGATCATTTTTTATCCATTTGAGTAGAGGAACAGAAGTTTCATCCTGCATATGAATAGCAACAGAACTCATCATTGATATTTAATAAATCTATGAGATAGACTGATGCAAATAGTGCGGGTGTAAGTGGAAGAATAGGGTTGTGCATAGAGAACAGTTGACAACAATGCAAATGATTACAAAAGAAGCCAATGGAAATCAACAGTTTATATACTGGATGAGACAGACTGAAAAGTGAAAAATTAGTGTATGATGATTGTAAGCAAACGCAGTGTTTCTGAACTTTTGGTAAGCATTAGACAAAGCCAACAGTAATTAAACAGATAATAATGAAATCATGTATGTGGATTAAGAAAATATACCAGATTCATTAAAAGGTCACCACCCAGCTGGCCCATGGCCTCGTGCTTGTAGAGGTTTTCGGAAGATGGTGCCGGCACCATCGTCCTCACAGCAGCCTCATTAGCCTCATTTTGCATCCACTTGAGTAAAGGCGCAGCAGTTTCAGCCTGCATAAGAATGGGAACAGATCTCAGCAGTGATATTGAATGACTCTGAGACAGACTGATGCATATAGTGCTAGATGTAAGTGGAAGGGTATGGCCGTGTATGGACAACAGTTCACAACAATGCAAGGGTGTGTTCGGTTCTGAAACAGCGTGGAATGGAATGGAATGGTTCCATTTCAGAGGAATGGAATGGTTACATTTTTGTTCGGTTGGGAAAAATGGAGAGCAGAAGAGATCGAGGTTAAACTAACCAATTGTCTCAAAATTGTAATTAACAATTGCAAATGACATTTTAATCTCAAAGTCGTAATTAACAGCGCCTAATGGTGCTCTTTTAATCTAAAAATCGAAATTAACATCATTTTATGTTGGGTTAGGGGAACTGGAGTAGATGAACATTACTGTATGATGATTGTAAGCAAACGAATTTGGTGTTTCTAAACTTTTGGCTTCGAGATCTTATGGGTTTCAACTCTAGCCTACCCCAACTTGTTTGGGACTGAAAGGCTTGGTTGTTGTTGTTGTTGTTAAACTTTTGGCAAGCATAGAAAAAACCGACAATAAACAGAGAAAAATCAAGGCATGTTTTGTGGATTAAGAAAATATACCATATTCATTAAAAGATCACCACCCAGCTGGTGCGTGGCCTTGTGCTTGTAGAGGCATTTAGAAGATGGGGGCGGCATCAACATACTGGCAGCCTGATCAGCCGCAGTTTTGATCTTCCTTTTGAGTAAAGGCCCTAAAGTTTCAGTCTGCATATGAATAGCAAAACAAAAGGCAGACCTCAGCAGTGATATTGAATTACTGTATGAGATAGACTGATGCATATAGTGGATGCTCTTAGCCTTTTGCAGCGTGAACACTAGCTATGGACAGACAAAAAACTAGTTAACTCAGCTTTGTCTAGATATGAATGTACTACCACCATCCAAAAGCTTAAGCCTTATTTATTTTTGAGAAATCAAAACAAGCAAAGTTTGACCAAAATTTTAGAACATTCTATCAACAAATATAATACTGTGTAGATACCGTAGGAAAATATATTTTATTATCTATTTAATGATATTAATTTTGTATTTTGCATGTTACTGATTTTTGGTAAAAGCTTAGTCAAACATGGTATAGTTTGACTTTCTAAAAATAATATAAGCCCAAAGCTTTGGGATGGAGGCAGTAGTATCTAGAGCTAAAACACATCTAGATACATCCGTATCTACAGATAGTTGAGTCAATTAATTTGGATCTGAGGGAGTATCAGATTCAGACTACATCATGGTAAGTTGGTTAAAAAAATTACCCCTGGGCGGTCCCTGCCCAGCTCGGCAGTGGCATTTCGCTTCTTGTGCTGCAGATCGGGCCATGCTCCTGCAGCAGGTGGGGCGCTATTCTCGTTCCCCATAGCCTCAGCACGGAACCTGGAGGTACCAACCTGATACAGAGAATATAGAGCATGGTGTCACAGAGGCTTTACGCACAAACAGCTGAAGACATGTGCTACTTTAAGCATATTCCAGAACAGGAACAGATTGAGGATGCAGAGACCAGAGAGACACTTAAAAGGTAAAGAGTGGATAAGCAAACGGAGTACCTGCTTCGCGGGGCTGGGGACGCAGCTCAGGCTCAGCCAACTGCCCACATGCGTGGTGGCCTTACGCTCCATTGCCCCCACCGCCGAGGTCTTACCTTTCCTGTACAAGCTGACAAAAGATACAGTGAGGATCAGCAGAAACTACAAAGGTTGCAAATGTCGACAAATAAAGGAAGAACACCCCAATCCAAGCAAAGGTAGCCCCCGCCCCCCACCCCCATCAATCACTCCCAGCTCGAGGGTGACCAGAAAGACACCCCTTCGCCCAGAATAGGAAAGAGATGCGCAAGATATCGAGGAGAGGAAAAAAGAACCGATCTCGAGAAAGGAGAGAACATTACTAGTCCTACCTAATCCGCTTGGGCTAGATGCAGCTTGCCCCTCCAAGCTGGATGCCTGGACGGTGGAGGCGAAAGGAGGGGATCGAGCTAGCGGCTTGCATCCGTCGGCAATCGGCACTCGATCGGGAGAGAAGGGGTGCTACATAAAGGGGAGGGGTAACATATTTTATTACACAGTGAACTTACTGATGTGACTAGTCATTACATGTCTCACTGAAACTAGGGCCCATAGTGTGGCACCCCAAATTTACTTGAAGCTGCCCGGCGGGACGCATTGGCGCGTCAAGAAACCCCCGAATTGTAGCGGGGAAATGAAACATTTCACAAAAATTCGAAATTCAAGCACACCGCCACGCGCCAAGCACGCGGCTGTTCCTTCCTCTTCCTCGGTTCCTCCTCCCCTATCCGAAAAAACCCCAAATCCCAAGCTCAAACCAAAAAAAAAACAAAAAACAAATCCCCTGGCCGCCATGCATGTCCTCGTTAACCCGCTGGAGATCGTTCCCGGACGATGCGGACCACCCGCCCTGAGATCCAGAATTCCGTCCACCTCGAGGCACTGCGTGCTGTCTCGCAGCAGCGGCTTGAGGGCGCTGAAGAGGAAGTTCCGCCGGAAAGTGCTCATGGCAACCGTGCAAGCTCACCGGCGTGCTGTATCCCGAGAGGAACTGGTCAAAGCTTTGCTATTCGCCACACAAAAAAAAATTGCGGGCCAAGATCTGGTCAAAGCTTCGTCGATGGCTTGCCGCGAGAGGCTTGGAGTCCAGAGTCAATAAACTAGCTGCTCGAGGACTTGGGCGGTTTACACGGATTCATATTAACTGACTCAAGTTTGTTAGTCTAGTTAACAAATGCATCTAGATACATCCATATCTAGACAGAATTGAGTCAATTAATATGAATCAGAGGGGAGTACCTGAAAGTGTTTCATGCTACCAACTAATGCGCTGGCAGGAATCGCTGTAGAAGTAATTGTGCTACTACTCATACGATGAACTGATTGTGTGGGTGTCGAATTTTGCAACGCGATCATCCACTGAATGCTTAATCTAGCGCCAAAGGCGTACAAATCATAACATACTACAGCACCAGAACATAAGAGTACGAATCATAAAGTAGCTCAACATTTTGCATCAGGGCTGGGTGGTCCTGAGACTACCGGGACGCCCCTGATGATCTCCGGGTGTGCATCCTCTTCAACGCAAAGCTGTGTACTCGGTCCACGGCCTCCTTCTGTAGGCTGGATAATCTCAGGTGCAGGACCTTCGTCTATGAGAGGCTCGTCATCAGTACCATCCACAGGTGCATCAGGGCTGGGTGGTCTTGAGACTACCCGGACGCCCGTGATGATCTCCGGGCGTGCATCCACTTCAACGCAAAGCTGTGTACTCGGTCCACGGCCTCCTTCTGTAGGCTGGATAATCTCAGGTGCAGGACCTTCGTCTATGAAAGGCTCGTCATCAGTACCATCCACAGGTGCATCAAACTGAGATTCATCTTCAAATCTCCCATCAAACTGAGAGACCTCTTTAACTCTATGCTTCTGCAATTAGTACATCAACCGATTAGACAAACATCTAAGGGATGCAACCTGAACAAATGCCGTTTTACATATTTACCTTCTCATCTGGCACAGCACATGTCCCAGAGCTGAAACCCGTTTCCTGAAGCAAGCGCTTTTTCTCTCCTTCCCGTCCATCCATCTGCAACAAGTTAAATTTGAGTACAGAACCTTGCACAGCAATGCAAACTATTGATTGAAACAGCGGCAGCATCAATATAAATAATTAACTACATATGCCAGCACACATACAGTGTGAGCAAGATCTGCTTCTCCTGCTAAAGGATCATTATATGGTTCACCATGCTAAACCCGCCTAACATATGTGCGGTCCATCCCAAAAATGTGTAAATGATCTGCCACTACAGGGTGAGGCCTCTTCTCACCATTCATACATGTGCAGCGCGGGCAATACACGTCCAGGTTGTGACCATCATGAGCTCTAATAAACCCCATAAAGGGTTGAACACCATTTATATATGAAGGGGAACATAAGTGTCCATGCAGTATCCAAGTTCTGTCCATCTGTTTAATTATGAGATACAGTGGTTGGTGATTAATTTAAGGCGAAGTAGGAAATGTATATCCATCGAGTACAAAACTATACTACATGATTATGCATTTCAGCAATCATGTCGAGTACAAAACAAAAAATGCCCATCGACATTTTAGCAAACAGATCGTGTACAAAACTCTGCCATGGCATTTCAGCAAATTAACGGATCGAGTGCAGAACTGACTCTATATGCCCACGCAAATGAACAAATTGATCGATGACAAATCGAGCGGAAAACTATAAAGTGCCAATTAGTTCGAGCATACTGACGAATTTTTTTAGCAGCATCAAGAAAATATAAATCGTTAGGCTGTCTTGCCCGATACATGATTGAGCTAGAGATAGCAGCCCTACCGTGGATCAACTTGACCGCCGGTGCGTCTCGAGAAGAACGACGGGGAGGGGAAGCTTCTTCTTCGCACGGACGGGACGGGGAGGGGAAGCTCTTCGCACGGACGGGGATAAGTTGTGTACGGGTGGGTGGGGGGTCATGCGGCCGGGCCGCCGGGGTGATAATTAAGGTCGGTAGGTGGCGTTTAATGGAGTTGCGTGTGTAATTTGCCGTGCACAAGGTTGAGGAATAGGCGGTTCCCTTTGCCGCGCGCACAATTCAAACTATCCCGCCCATGTAGTTTAAATTCGCCATATTTTCGTTAAATCGACATAAAGTCATGTGAGTGGGGGAAAATTAGCAAAGTTGCTTGAAAAATAGTAAAACTCTGGAATTATCCTTTAAATATGCTCTACTTCGTGTGAAAATCGGGGTGTGGAAGCATGTTGAGCTGTTTTATTTGTACTTTCTTCATTAAAACTCCCATTTTATGCACTTTGGATGGAAAGAAATCATTTGTACATAAATTTTGACAACGCCATTTGCAAACACTAATTGTTTACATGCCAAGATGCACCCATCCACCAAATATATATGTGGCAAAAGTTTATCACAATCTAGCAGATATGCATAATTAGTGAGGGACCCCTTTTGATTTTGTGCAATTTCCACTAATTAGGTAGAGATCGAAGGGTTAATTAATTAGGCCATGTTAGGGGTTATGTGTTTTAGATTAGGTTGTGTGGATTCAAATACAACTTCTTTATTTGTGTGCTATGATTAATCAAAACTAGATCGATCGACTGCGCACACATTATTAGAGGCGCATGCCTTTGCGCACAAAGTGCATGTGTGTGTTGTTGGCCTGAGAGAGAGAGAGAGAGAGAGAGAGAGACAGAGAGAGAGGAAGAGAGAGAGAGAGCTACATACGAAAGAGCGATTGAAATCCCCAAATTAAACACATATATATGCATGGCACATTTAATTTAATTAGAGGACCGCGAGGCACCCCTGGCCTGCTTGATGCACAATTAAGTGTCATTGGCCTATATATAGGGTTTAATTAGGGTTTAGGGTTTAGGGTTAGGAGGTTAGGGTTTAGGGTCTAGGGTTTAGGGTTTAATGTTTATGGTGTTTAGGGTTTAGGGATTAGGGATTAGGGTTTATTTAGGGTTTAAGGTTTAGGGATCATCGATCGAGTGCGCACACACACATTATTAGAGGCACACGCGCCTTTGCGCATAAAGTGCATGCGTATATGTGTGTGTTTTTTGGCCACCAACGACATATAGATGATCGAGAGAGATAGAAATCCCCAAGAATATGTTCAAATATATATTAAAATATATGCACGAATGCATGCATGGTAGGCCATGCATGCACACTAATTATATATATATTATGAGGAAACTTAATCAAATGTGTTTTCATTCGAGAGAACTTGTCAAAATTCAAGTTAATTAATTTATCATCGATAATTATATAATTAATTAATGAATCTCAGGGAGATGTTATACAACATATGATCGATATAGGCCATGTATATATTAATTGGTTTTAATCTACCGTTTAATTTGCTAGCTAGCTGCATGCTATATATAGAGCATGTTTTTATTAGATCGGGTTATAGCTAGTATAGTTTAGGGTTATGTGTTTTAATTAACTAGGGTTTGATTAGCTAGGGGTTAGTTATATATATATGGTTTAGGGTTAATGCATGTCACATTTAATTTAACTAGAGGACCGCGAGGCACCCCTAGCCTGCTTGATGCACAATTAAGTGTCGTTGGCCTATATATAGGGTTTAATTAGGGTTTAGGGTTAGCTAGCTAGGTTTAGGGTTTAGTGTTTTGGGTGTTTAGCTAGGGTCTAGGGTTTAGGGTTTAGTGTTTACTGGTGTTTAGAGGGTCTAGGGTTTAGTGTTTAGGGTGTTTAGGGTCTAGGGTTTAGGGTCTAGTGTTTAGGGTCTATGGTTTAGGGTTTAATTAGTGTTTAGGGTGTTTAGGGTTTAGGGTTTAGTGTTTACGGTGTTTAGGGTCTAGGGTTTAGGGTTTAGTGTTTAGGGTCTAGGGTTTAGGGTTTAATTAGTGTTTAGGGTGTTTAGGGTTTAGGGTTTAATGTTTACGGTGTTTAGGGTCTAGGTTTAGGGTTTGTGCTTAGGGTGTTTAGGGTCTAGGGTTTAGTGTGTTTAGGGTGTTTAGGGTTTAGGGATTAGGGATTAGGGTTTTAGGGTTGTTTAAGGTTTAGGGATCATCGATCGAGTGCGCACACACATTATTAGAGGCACTTTGCGCATAAAGTGCATGCGTATATATATGTGTATTTTTTTGCCACCAACAACGATATATAGATGATCGAGAGAGAGAGATTGAAATCCCCAAGAATATGCATGTTCAAATATATATATCAAAATATATGCACGAATGCATGGTAGGCCATGCATGCACACTAATTATATATATATTATGAGCTAGGCAACTTGATCAAATGTGTTTTCATACGAGAGAACTTGTCAAAATTCAAGTTAATTAATTTATCATCGATAATTATATATATAATTAATTAATGAATCACAGGGAGATCGATAATTAATTTAGGGTTTTAGGGTTGTACGTTTAAGGTTTAGGGATCATCGATCGAGTGCGCACACACATTATTAGAGGCACCCGCGCCTTTACGCATCTGTTTTGCGATATATATATGTGTGTGTTTTGCCAACAACGATATATAGATGATCGAGAGAGAGAGAGAGAGATTGAAATCCCCAAGAATATGTTCAAATATACATTAAAATATATGCACGAATGCATGGTAGGCCATGCATGCACACTAAAATTATATATATATTATGAGGCAACTTAATCAAATGTGTTTTCATTCGAGAGAACTTGTCAAAATTAAAGTTAATTAATTTATCAAGATAATTATATAATTAATTAATGAATCTGAGGGATATGTTATACAACATGATCGATATAATAGGCCATGTATATTTTAATTGGTGTTAATCTACGGTTTGCTAGCTAGCTGTTATATATATAGAGCATGCTTTTATTAGATCGGGTTATATCTAGTATAGTTTAGGGTTATGTGTTTTAATTAAGTAGGGTTGATTAGCTAGGGTTAGTTACATATATATGGTTTAGGGTTAATGCATGTCACATTTAATTTAATTAGAGGACCGCGAGGCACCCCTGGCCTGCTCGATGCACACAATTAAGTGTCGTTGGCCTATACATAGGGTTTAATTAGGGTTTAGGGTTAGCTAGGGTTTAGGGTTAGGGTTAGGGTTAGGGTTAGGGTCTAGGGTCTAGGGTTTAGTGTTTAGGGTGTTTAGGGTTTAGGGATTAGGGATTAGGGATTTAAGGTTTTAGGGGTTGTTTAAGGTTTAGGGATCATCGATCGAGTGCGCACACACATTATTAGAGGCACCCGCGCCTTTACGCATAAATTGCATGCGTATATATATATGTGTGTGTTTTTTGGCCACCAACGATATATTGATGATCGAGAGAGAGATTGAAATCCCTAAGAATATGTTCAAATATACATTAAAATATATGCACGAATGCATGGTAGGCCATGCATGTACACTAATTAATTATATATATATTATGAGGCAACTTAATCAAATGTGTTTTCATTCGAGAGAACTTGTCAAAATTCAAGTTAATTAATTTATCACGATAATTATATAATTAATTAATGAATCTGAGGGATATGTTATACAACATGATCGATATATATAGGCCATGTATATTTTAATTGGTGTTAATCTACGGTTTGCTAGCTAGCTGCTATATATAGAGCATGTTTTTATTAGATCGGGTTATATCTAGTATAGTTTAGGGTTATGTGTTTTAATTAAGTAGGGTTAATTAGCTAGGGTTAGTTACATATATATGGTTTAGGGTTAATGCATGGCACAATTAATTTAATTAGAGGACCGCGAGGCACCCCTGGGCTGCTCGATGCACAATTAAGTGACGTTGGCCTATACATAGGGTTTAATTAGGGTTTAGGGTTAGCTAGGGTAGAGGGTTAGGGTTAGGGTTTAGGGTTTAGTGTTTAGGGTGTTTAGGGTTTAGGGATTAGGGATTTAGGGGTTTAGGGTTGTTTAAGGTTTAGGGATCATCGATCGAGTGCGCACACACATTATTAGAGGCACCCGCGCCTTTACGCATAAATTGCATGCATATATATGTGTGTTTTTGGGCCACCAACGATATATAGATGATCGAGAGAGAGAGAGAGAGATTGAAATCCCCAAGAATATGTTCAAATATACATTAAAATATATGCACGAATGCATTGTAGGCCATGCATGCACACTAATTATATATATATTATGAGGCAACTTAATCAAATGTGTTTTCATTCGAGAGAACTTGTCAAAGTTCAAGTTAATTAATTTATCACGATAATTATATAATTAATTAATGAATCTCAGGGATATGTTATACAACATGATCGATATAGGCCATGTATATTTTAATTGGTGTTAATCTACGGTTTGCTAGCTAGCTGCTATATATAGAGCATGTTTTTATTAGATCGGGTTATAGCTAGCTAGTATAGTTTAGGGTTATGTGTTTTAATTAAGTAGGGTTGATTAGCTAGGGTTAGTTACATATATATGGTTTAGGGTTAATGCATGGCACATTTAATTTTATTAGAGGATCACGAGGCACCCATGACCCGCTCGATCGATGCACAATTAAGTGTCGTTGGCCTATACATAGGGTTTAATTGGGGTTTAGGATTAGCTAGGGTTTAGGGTTAGGGTTAGGGTTAGGGTTAGGGTACGTTTAGGGTCTAGGGTTTAGGGTTTAGTGTTTAGGGTGTTTAGGGTTTAGGGATTAGGGATTTAAGGTTTTAGGGTTGTTTAAGGTTTAGGGATCATCGATCGAGTGCGCACACACATTATTAGAGGCACCCGCGCCTTTACGCATAAATTGCATGCATATATATGTGTGTTTTTTGGGCCACCAACGATATATAGATGATCGAGAGAGAGAGAGAGAGATTGAAATCCCCAAGAATATGTTCAAATATACATTAAAATATATGCACGAATGCATTGTAGGCCATGCATGCACACTAATTATATATATATTATGAGGCAACTTAATCAAATGTGTTTTCATTCGAGAGAACTTGTCAAAGTTCAAGTTAATTAATTTATCACGATAATTATATAATTAATTAATGAATCTCAGGGATATGTTATACAACATGATCGATATAGGCCATGTATATTTTAATTGGTGTTAATCTACGGTTTGCTAGCTAGCTGCTATATATAGAGCATGTTTTTATTAGATCGGGTTATAGCTAGCTAGTATAGTTTAGGGTTATGTGTTTTAATTAAGTAGGGTTGATTAGCTAGGGTTAGTTACATATATATGGTTTAGGGTTAATGCATGGCACATTTAATTTTATTAGAGGATCGCGAGGCACCCATGACCCGCTCGATCGATGCACAATTAAGTGTCGTTGGCCTATACATAGGGTTTAATTGGGGTTTAGGATTAGCTAGGGTTTAGGGTTAGGGTTAGGGTTAGGGTAGGGTTTAGGGTCTAGGGTTTAGGGTTTAGTGTTTAGGGTGTTTAGGGTTTAGGGATTAGGGATTTAAGGTTTTAGGGTTGTTTAAGGTTTAGGGATCATCGATCGAGTGCGCACACACATTATTAGAGGCACCCGCGCCTTTACGCATAAATTGCATGCATATATATATATGTGTGTTTTTTGGCCACCAACGATATATAGATGATCGAGAGAGAGAGATTGAAATCCCCAAGAATATGTTCAAATATACATTAAAATATATGCACGAATGCATGGTAGGCCATGCATGCACACTAATTATATATATATATATATATGAGGCAACTTAATCAAATGTGTTTTCATTCGAGAGAACTTGTCAAAATTAAAGTTAATTAATTTATCACGATAATTATATAATTAATTAATGAATCTCAGGGATATGTTATACAACATGATCGATATAGGCCATGTATATATTAATTGGTGTTAATCTACGGTTTGCTAGCTAGCTGCTATATATAGAGCATGTTTTTATTAGATCGGGTTATAGCTAGTATAGTTTAGGGTTATGTGTTTTCATTAAGTAGGGTTGATTAGCTATGGTTAGTTACATATATATGGTTTAGGGTTAATGCATGGCACATTTAATTTAATTAGAGGACCGCGAGGCACCCCTGGCCTGCTTGATGCACAATTAAGTGTCGTTGGCCTATATATAGGGTTTAATTAGGGTTTAGGGTTAGGGTTAGGGGTCTAGGGTTTAGTGTTTAGGGTGTTTAGGGTTTAGGGATTAGGGATTAGGGTTTCAGGGTTGTATAAGGTTTAGGGATCATCGATCGAGTGCGCACACACATTATTAGAGGCACCCGCGCCTTTGCGCATAAAGTGCATGCGTATAGTTTAGGGTTATTTGTTTTAATTAAGTAGGGTTTGATCAGCTAGGGTTAGTTACATATATATGGTTTAGGGTTAATGCATGGCACATTACATATAGTTTAAATCTCAAGAATGTTTATACATGATAGGCCATATGTGCAAAGGAATTTTTTTCCCCGTGAACTTGTCAAAATTCAAGTTTATCAGTGCCAATGGAAACTAGTCCAAAAAATTACATAGAGGACCAAAAGTACTAGACAATAACTAATAGAACCTGCAACTTTACAAAAAGGACCCCAAAACATATAGAAGAAAATCAATCGAGTCCTTCTCGACCGCGCATCAGATCTCTGCTCCGCATCCTTTCCAGCAACTCCGTCGCCGGGGACGCACCACTTGGGACGGTGTCGCCGGTAGTCGCCAGGACGAAGGAGAAGAAGGGCCTCAGCAACGGCATATTGGCTCTGAGAAGGGCGCTGAAAGTCCAAGATGTGCACGGGCAAGACGGATGACGCCGTCGTATGCCCCGAGCTTGTGAACTTTAGCAGCTTGACTTCCCCATTGGCCAGATCTGAAGCACTGACCAAAGCAAGCCTCACCGTTAGCGCCATCACATTGATGGCACCAGATCGGGGTTTGGCCGGCAAGATCCGCCAGATTCACCATAGGCCAGATCTGAAGCCGATGACGAGATCCCCGACTCCATTGCGCCATTCTGCTCATGGGAAACACTGGATCTAAGCTTACAACAACACTAACTCCCTCGGATCCAAATTAGCTGACTCAACTTTGCTTATCTAAATATGGATGTATCCACACATGTTTTTACTCTAGATACATACACGTCTAAGGAAAGTTGAATCAATTAATTTAGTTCGGAGGGTGTACAATATACAGAGAGAAGTCGGCCTCGTCTCCGGCCGGCGAGGCCGCCGGAGAGAAGGGGGAGAGGAGCCGGGGGAGTGGGAGAGACTCGAGAGAGAAAGAGAAGAGGAAGAAATGAGAGCTCATGACCCACAAGTATAGGGGGTGTATCGTAGTATCTTCGATAAGTAAGAATGTCGATCCCAACGAGGAGCAGAAGGTGTTGGCAGCAGTTTCGATGGAGGATTCACTGTAAATGCTCACAGACAAGTATTCAGGGGGTTTTGATATTGCAGATAAATAAAGTACAAGTAAATAAAATGCGAGAGAAATAATTGTGAGTGGCCCAATCCTTTTTAGCACAAAGGACAAGCCGGTTTGTTTACTTATAATGACCAAACGTTCCTGAGGACACACGGGGATTTTAGTCTAGTGCTTTCGCTACATACAGCTGATTAATCTTCATTGTTTTGATAAGTGTTGTGTGGGTGAACCTATGCTAATGTACCGCCCTTCCTAGGACTAATACATACTTGTGATTATACCCCTTGCAAGCATCCGCAACTACAAGAAAGTAATTAAGATAAATCTAACCACACCTTAAACTCTGAGATCCTGCGATCCCTCCTGCATCGATATACTAACGGGGGCTTAGGTTTCTGTCACTCAACCCCGCAATTAGCAACGAATACAAGATGCACTCCCTAGGCCCATAAATGGTGAAGTGTCGTGTAGTCGACGTTCACACGACACCACTAGAAGAATGACACCACAACTTAAATATCATAACATTGAATATTACTCAACCATAATTCACTACTAGCATTTAGACTTCACCCATGTCCTCAAGAACTAAACGAACTACTCACGAGACATCATATGGAATACAATCAGAGGTGATATGATGATGAATAACAATCTGAACATAAACCTTGGTTCAATGGTTTCACTCAATAGCATCTACAACAAGTATAGAATAACACCGGGAGAGTTTCCCCTATCAAACAATCAAGATTTAACCCGAATTGCTACAGCGATGACGAGGTGCAGCGGTGGTGATGGCGGTGTAGATGGTGGAGATGATGATGATGATGATGGAGATGATGTCCAGCTCGATGACGATGGCGATGGCGTCGATTTCCCCCTCCGGGAGGGAATTTCCCCGGCGGATTCCTGCCCGCCGGAGAGCTCTTTTCTCTCTGGTGTTCTCCGCCCCGCAGAGGCGGCTGTAACCCTTCGTGAGGATCCCTCTGTGGCTTAGGTTTTCGGGACGAAGGAGTACGCGAAGAAAAGGAGGCGAAAAGGGTCGTGGGCCCCCAGAGCATAGGGTGGCGCGGCCAGGGCCTGGGCAGCGCCGCCCTAGCCCACAGTGGCCCCTCTCTTCTTCCCCTTCTGGCTCCCTCCGTCATCTGGAAAAATAGGAATTTTCGTGAAATTCCCTTCCACAGTTGATCTTCCGAAATATTGCGTTCTGACGGTGCTTTTTCCAGCAGAATCCTGGCTCCGGTGCTTGATCCTCCAATGATGATGAAACATGCAAAATAGATGAAATAACATAAGTATTGTGTCCCAATATGAAATATATCAATGAATAACAGCAAATTATGATACAAAATAGTGATGCAAATTGGACGTATCAACTCCCCCCAAGCTTAGACCTCGCCAAGCGAAACTGAGCTCGATAAACAAGACCACATGTTTATGGAGTGAAGAGTCGATAAATAAAATACGGACAAGAAGCATCATATTCATTCACACAAGACATTCTAGTAAACAACTTCCTCATATAACTCATCTTGAAATAAGTAAAGAGAAATCACAAGTAAAGGTGCATAAGAAATCATAATTGGTGATGGCAAACTTTGTTCTTGGTCAGAGAACTGCTAACGGATTGTACTTCTAAGCAAAGCTTTCATATTAGATTTTATAGCTGAACTTTCATATTCAAGCATGACAATCTCTTCATAATCATTGATAACTTCAAAGTCATATTCATTCAGATAAAATTGGTACTAAACAAGAAAGTATAAAAGACATGATCAACTGAATCATAGCATAAATGATTGGTTCACAACAACTCAATTGCTTGCTTGAGATAGAGGGAAATAGGTTTACTGACTCAACATAAAAGTAAAAGATAGGCCCTTCGCAGAGGGAAGCAGGGATTAAATCATGTGCTAGAGCTTTTCAAGTTTTGAAATCATATAAAGAGAATAAAAGTAAAATTTTGAGAGGTGTTTGTTGTTGTCAACGAATGGTAGCGGGCACTCTAACCCCCTGCCAAACGAACCTTCCAAGAGCGGCTCCCATGAGGGACGGCATCTCTACCAGCAAGGTAGATCATCCCCCTTCTCTTTTGTTTACACATGTATTTTAGTTTTATTATGGGTGACACTCCCCCCAACCTTGGCTTTCTCAATCCATGGCTAACCGAATCCTCGGGTGCCTTCCAACATTCACATACCATGGAGGAGTGTCTATTGCAAAATTAAGTTGCTTACTGATGATCAGAGCAAAACATGTGAAGAGAATTATTAATGAAAGTTATTAATTGGGGCTGGGAACCCCGTTGCCAGCTCTTATTGCAAAATTATTGGATAAGCGGATGTGCCGCTAGTCCATTAGGAAAAGTTCGCCCAACAAGATTGAAAGATAAAACACCACATACTTCCTCATGAGCTATAAAACATTGACACAAATAAGAAGTAATATAGTTTGAATAATTTAAAGGTAGCACATGAAGTATTTACTTGGAATGGCAGAAAATACCATGTAGTAGGTAGGTATGGTGGACACAAATGGCATAGGTTTGGTCTAAGGTTATGGATGTATGAGAAGCATTCCCTCTCGATACAGGTCTTTGGCTAGCAAGGTTTGATAGCAAGCATAAAGGTTGAGGGAAACAAACAAATATACATATGATAGAAACAATCATGCATCTTTCTCATAAGCACAAGCAATTTTAACTTAAGAATACTAAGCATAGAGATAATGGAGTAATGTATCTAAGTGTATTTCTCTCTTTTATTAAACATCAGGATGTTGTTGCTATTGACCAATGCTAAGTTTGCCAAAACCAAATAGATTTACTTAATGTTCCCAAAGTGATATCAATACTCATGTCAAGAATAATCATATAATGGAGATTGCAAACTAAAATAAGGTGTGCAAAAAGTAAATGATAAGACTTCTCATTAATATTCCATAACGATAACTCACACCAACGGATACATCGATAACTAACTAAGAGAGATACTTCCACATTGCATACTATTCTATATGATAACTTCCCTACTCATGATATGACACTACTTGATAGTAAAAGATAAAGATGGTGATGATGTGATACCGCGGCACTCCCCCAAGCTTGGAACAAACCAAGGGGATGCCAATACCGATGATGAATTACTCCTTCGGTGATGATGGTGAATCTTTGTCGTCATCAGACTTCCATGGAAGAGGCCCTCCATCAACAAAAGACATCTTGGTTTCCGGAAACCTGAAACTAGCAGCATGACTTATGCGCTTAAACCTGTTTTCATACTCACAGTTCTGATTATGGACATCATAGAGTTGAGCTTGGAGTTTGTTGGTGGTGTCGTGAAGTGAGAAGATATCGTCCCACAGCTTTGCAGTCTCCTTCTTGTGTCCATCAATGAGTTCAGACACAATCTTGTGAAAGATATCCACTTCACGCTCAGCCATCTTCTTGTAGTTGAAAACCTCTTGTTCCAGCTTCTCCATCCTGTCTTCCAAGCTCCCTTCTCCCTTAGGACCCTGGACATCTTTGATCTGCAACTCTCCATCCACGAGCTGCAACTCTTTGGGGTGCATCTTCAGCTCGTTCATGTACGGGTTGACGACGTCCTCAAAGAAGCTGTCCTTCTGAGTTCCCGACGAAGACATGATGGATCTAGATCCGAAGCAGATCCTGGCAGAAAACAGCTCGAAACAAAACACGACGAGAAAACGATATTACGGACCTCCAGGGGTCCGGGGGATTATATAGCAAATATTTTTACGACAAAAGGAAGGTTCCAGGTCGAAAACGAGTCGGAAAGGGGCAACGAGGCGGCCAGACCATAGGTCGGCGCGGCCCAGGTCAGGCCGCGCCGGCCTATGGTGGCACCCCTCGTGCGTCTTTTCCACTCCGTTTCGATTCCGTAATTTTTCATATTTTCCAAAAACAGCAAAAATAATGTTCGGAAAGGTAAACGCGGACTTTTTATTACCTATACTGTTACCTATTCAAAGTCCAGTTCTGGCGGACTGTCAATTTGTCCTTTGATGAAAGCCTCCGGTGTTTCCACTTGAATAATATCAACATCAACATTATAAGAATCACCCGAGATATAATGCTTGAGTCTTTGTCCATTCACCACTTGTGTGGCATTGCCTTGGAGAGAGCTAATTTTAATTGCTCCTGAACGATACACCTCCTCAACAACATATGGTCCTTCCCACTTCGAGAGTAATTTCCCTGCAAAGAATCTGAGACGAGACCGATACAATAGAACTTGATCTCCAACATTAAATTCTCTTTTGATGATCCTTCTATCATGCCATTTCTTTTTCTTTAAAGAGTTTAGCATTTTCATAAGCTTCACTTCTCCATTCATCTAGAGAACTTAATTGCAACAACCTCTTATTACCGGCTAATTTAGGATCTTTATTTAATTCTCTAACAGCCCAATAAGCTTTGTGCTCTAGTTCTAAAGGTAAATGACAAGCTTTTCCATAAACCATTTTATAAGGCGACATTCCCATAGGATTTTTATAAGCAGTTCTATAAGCCCATAACGCTTCTTTCAATTTGCTAGGCCAATTCTTTCTAGATTTATTAACAGTCTTACCCAAGATAGCTTTAATCTCTCTATTTGATAATTCTACTTGACCGCTAGTTTGAGGGTGATAAGCAGAAGCAATTCTATGATTAATACCATACTTAGCAAGAGTTTTTCTAAAACCTCCATGAATGAAATGAGAACCTCCATCAGTCATAATATATCTAGGTACTCCAAATCTAGGAAATATAATATCTACAAGCATTTTTATAGAGGTCTCACCATCAGCACTTTTTGTAGGTATAGCTTCTACCCATTTAGTAACATAATCAACAGCGACAAGTATATGAGTGTTACCTTCTGAAGAAGGGAAAGGACCCATGAAGTCGAATCCCCAACAATCGAATGGTTCAATAACAAGAGTGTAATTCATAGGCATTTCATTGCGTCTAGAGATATTACCAACTCTTTGACATTCATCACAAGATAAAATAAATTTCCTTGCATCTTTGAAGAGTGTTGGCCAATAAAAACCTGATTGTAGAACCTTTTGCGCGGTTCTATCTCCAGCGTGATGTCCTCCATAAACACTTCCATGACATTTATTCAATATCTCCTGTTGTTCATATTCAGGAACACATCTTCGCATAATACCATCCACTCCTTCTTTATATAAGTGTGGGTCATCCCAAAAATAATGCCTCAAGTCATAAAAGAATTTCCTCCTTTGCTGAGCTGAAAAGGTTGGAGGCAAATACTTCGAAACAATAAAGTTAGCATAATCTGCATACCAAGGGCTCTCTCGTGAGCTCACCTTTATTACAGCCAATTGTTCATTTGGAAAACTATCATTAACAGGAACAGGATCATAAGCAATATTTTCCAATCTAGACAAATTATCAGCAACAGGATTATCGGCACCTTTCCTATCTATAATATGTAAATCAAATTCTTGCAACAGAAGTACCCATCTAATAAGCCTTGGCTTAGCATCTTTCTTTGTCATAAGGTATCTAATTGCAGCATGATCAGTATGAATTGTAACTTTTGAATCAACAATATAAGGTCTAAACTTATCACAAGCAAAGACTACAGCTAACAATTCTTTTTCAGTTGTAGCATAATTTCTTTGAGCAGCATCAAGAGTCTTACTAGCATAATGAATAACATTTAATTTTTTATCTACTCGCTGTCCAAGAACAGCGCCTACAGCAAAATCACTAGCATCACACATAATTTCAAAAGGCAAATTCCAATCAGGAGGTTCAACTACAGGAGCAGTTGTTAAGGCTTTCTTTAAAGTTTCAAAAGCTTCCTTACAATCATCATCAAAAACAAAAGGTACATCTTTTTGAAGAAGATTAGTAAGAGGCTTTGAAATTTTAGAGAAATCTTTAATAAATCTCCTATAAAACCCAGCATGACCAAGAACACTACGAATACCTTTAACATCCCTCGGATAGGGCATCTTCTCAATCGCTTCAACTTTAGCTCTATCAACTTCAATACCTTTCTCAGAAATTTTATGTCCCAATACAATTCCTTCATTAACCATAAAATGGCATTTCTCCCAATTAAGAACAAGGTTAGTTTCTTCACATCTCTGCAAAACTTTATCGAGGTTTCGCAAGCAATTATCAAAAGAATTCCCATAGACAGAAAAATCATCCATGAACACCTCTACAATACTTTCGCAAAAACCATGAAAAATAGCAGACATGCATCTTTGAAAAGTAGCAGGAGCATTACATAAACCAAAAGGCATACGCCTATAAGCATAAGTTCCATAAGGACAAGTAAAAGTGGTTTTCTCTTGATCTTTAGCTTTAACAGCAATTTGTGAAAACCCAGAATAACCATCAAGAAAGCAAAAATGAGTATTTTTAGACAACCTTCTAACATTTGATCAATAAAGGGTAAAGGGTAATGATCTTTCTTAGTAACTTTATTAACTTTTCGAAAATCAATGCACATTCTATAACCTACAACTATTCTTTGAGGAATAAGCTCATCATTATCATTAGGCACAACAGTCATTCCTCCTTTCTTAGGAACACAATGCACAGGACTAACCCATCTACTATCAGCAATAGGATATATAATACCAGCTTCAAGCAGTTTTAATACCTCATTCCTTACCACTTCCTTCATCTTCGGAATTAGACGACGTTGATGTTCAACAACAGGCTTTGCATCTTCTTCCATATTAATAGCATGTTGGCAAATAGAAGGAGAAATCCCTTTCAAATCATCAAGAGTATAGCCAATAGCTCCTCGGTGTTTCTTCAATATTTCCAATAACCTTTCTTCCTCAATCTCTGAAAGCTTAGAACTAATAATAACAGGATATATTTTCTTATCATCAATATGAGCATATTTAAGATTATCAGGTAAAGGCTTTAGATCAAAAACAGGATCTTCCTTCGGTGGTGGTGTTGTACCCAGATCTTCCACCGGTAAATCATGCTTGAGAATAGGTTGGCGACGAAAAATTTCCTCAAGCTCATCTCTTTCTTTCCTAAAAGCTTCACTTTCACTATTCTCCAAATGTTGCTGCAAAGGGTTATTAGGAACAAGAACAATAGATGCACACTGCTCCATTTTAAAATCATTACTAGGCAAGTCAACTTTATAAGGAGTTTTGGTAAATTTAGAAAAGTTAAATTCATAAGGTTCACCAGCAAATCTAGTCAAAATTTTCTCTTTCTTACAATCTATAATAGCTCCACAAGTATTTAGAAAAGGTCTACCAAAAATGATAGGACAATAATCACTAGCAGCAGAACCAAGTACCAAAAAGTCAGCAGGATATTTAATCTTACCACATAGAACTTCCACATCTCGAACAATACCAATTGGAGAAATAGTTTCTCTATTAGCCAGATGAATAACCACATCAATATCTTCAAGTTCACAAGAACCAATTTCGTGCATAATCTCCGTGTAAAGTTCATAAGGTATAGCACTAACACTTGCACCAATATCACATAAACCATAATAGCAATGATCACCAATTCTAACAGATAGCATAGGAACACTAACTTGTTTGGGTTTATTAGGATGTGAAACAATATTAGAAGCATCTTCACAGAAAATAATATGACCATCCTCTACATTTTCAGTCACAAGATCTTTAACTATTGCAACAGCAGGTTCAATTTTAATTTGTTCTTCAGGTTCTTTAGGTTTCTTTTCACTTTTATTAACCGCACTAGATATGACAGAGTACTCCTTCATTTTAGCAGGGAAAGGAGTTTTTTCAATATAAGCTTCAGGAATAACATTATCAACAGTTTCAATCACTACACATTTGTTTACAGATGAATCAATTTTATCTTTATACGGTTCATGATACTTATCAAAATTCTTCTTAGGCAGTTCATAATGAGAGGCAAAAGCTCTATAAAGATTTGCAACAACTTGGGAATCAAGACCATATGTAGCACTCATATTACGAAATTTATCAGTATCCATAAAAGCTTCAATGCATTTATAATCATAAATTATACCTGATTCTCTATCTTTGTCGTTCTCCCATCCTTCAGTATTTTCTTGGATCCGATCAAGAAGGTCCCTTTTAAACTCTTCATTCTTGCGTGTAAATGATCCAGAACAAGAAGTATCCAGCAAGGTCTTGTCTTGAAAAGAAAGTCTTGCATAGAAATTATCAATAATAACATTACCAGGAAGCTCATGAATGGGGCATTTGAGCATTAAAGACTTCAATCTCCCCCAAGCTTGGGCAATACTTTCTCCATCATGAGGCCAGAAATTATATATGCGGTTCCGATCTTTGTGAATTTCACTTGGAGGATAAAATTTGGAATAGAATAAAGGCACAATGTCCTCCCAATCAATAGAATCACCATTCTTCAGCAATTTATACCAGTGCGCCGCTTTACCAGACAGCGATATAGTGAATAGTTTCTTCCTAACTTCATTCATGGAAATACCTGCACATTTGAATAACCCGCATAATTCATGCAAAAATAGTAAATGATCACCAGGATGGACAGTTCCATCCCCTTCATAGCGGTTATCCATAACACGTTCAATAATTTTCGTAGGTATTTTATATGGTACTACTTCCTCACCTGGCGCTTCATCCACTACCGTTGCAGTAGTAGTAGATTTCCCAAATAGAAATTGAAGAGAAGATCTCTCCATAATGATTATAGCAGCAGGCAGAAATAAAATCAGCACAAACAGTAAAGGTTTTCCTTACCAATTCCACTTACCAATAGCGCTTCACTCCCCGGCAACGGCGCCAGAAAATAGTCTTGATGACCCACAAGTATAGGGGGTGTATCGTAGTATCTTCGATAAGTAAGAATGTCGATCCCAACGAGGAGCAGAAGGTGTTGGCAGCAGTTTCGATGGAGGATTCACTGTAAATGCTCACAGACAAGTATTCAGGGGGTTTTGATATTGCAGATAAATAAAGTACGAGTAAATAAAATGCGAGAGAAATAATTGCAGCGAGTGGCCCAATCCTTTTTAGCACAAAGGACAAGCCGGTTTGTTTACTTATAATGACCAAACGTTCTTGAGGACACACGGGGATTTTAGTCTAGTGCTTTCGCTTCATACGGCTGATTAATCTTCATTGTTTTGATAAGTGTTGTGTGGGTGAACCTATGCTAATGCACCGCCCTTCCTAGGACTAATACATACTTGTGATTATACCCCTTGCAAGCATCCGCAACTACAAGAAAGTAATTAAGATAAATCTAACCACAGCCTTAAACTCTGAGATCCTGCGATCCCTCCTGCATCGATATACTAACGGGGGCTTAGGTTTCTGTCACTCCGGCAACCCCGCAATTAGCAACCGAATACAAGATGCACTCCCCTAGGCCCATAAATGGTGAAGTGTCGTGTAGTCGACGTTCACACGACACCACTAGAAGAATGACACCACAACTTAAATATCATAACATTGAATATTACTCAACCATAATTCACTACTAGCATTTAGACTTCACCCATGTCCTCAAGAACTAAACGAACTACTCACGAGACATCATATGGAATACAATCAGAGGTGATATGATGATGAATAACAATCTGAACATAAACCTTGGTTCAATGGTTTCACTCAATAGCATCTACAACAAGTATAGAATAACACCGGGAGAGTTTCCCCTATCAAACAATCAAGATTTAACCCAAATTGTTACAGCGGTGACGAGGTGCAGCGGTGGTGATGGCGGTGTAGATGGTGGAGATGATGATGATGATGATGGAGATGATGTCCAGCTCGATGACGATGGCGATGGCGTCGATTTCCCCCTCCGGGAGGGAATTTCCCCGGCGGATTCCTGCCCGCCGGAGAGCTCTTTTCTCTCTGGTGTTCTCCGCCCCGCAGAGGCGGCTGTAACCCTTCGTGAGGATCCCTCTGTGGCTTAGGTTTTCGGGACGAAGGAGTACGCGAAGAAAAGGAGGCGAAAGGGTCGTGGGCCCCCCAGAGCATAGGGTGGCGCGGCCAGGGCCTGGGCCGCGCCGGGTGGCCTCTCTTCTTCCCCCTCTGGCTCCCTCCGTCATCCGGAAAAATAGGAATTTTCGTGAAATTCCCTTCCACAGTCGATCTTCCGAAATATTGCGTTCTGACGGTGCTTTTTCCAGCAGAATCCTGGCTCCGGTGCTTGATCCTCCAATGATGATGAAACATGCAAAATAGATGAAATAACATAAGTATTGTGTCCCAATATGAAATATATCAATGAATAACAACAAATTATGATACAAAATAGTGATGCAAATTGGACGTATCAGCTCCCTGGGGAAGAACATTATTTTGTCGTTCTGCTCGTGCTTCGGACGCGCGCCAAATCATCCCGCCGCATCCATTCGAAAATCCCGTGACCAGTTTTACCCTTTTAACCCTGGTCCGGAAGCTACAACCCACCGACCATGGAGGGCTCATTCGGTAACAATGAAATATCTTGCCTAGATCCCGAACCCTCCCCACAGGCCCACACCCACCCACCAACCATTCGCCCCATTAGCTCAAAAATACTCTCACACGCCAAAGCTCTGACTCTCTACAGTACTAGATCTGCTTCGCCGCCGGCATACTCCTCCACAGCGTAGCCTTGATCGTGTTGGCTGTCCACCCACCTGATCCGCTCCCCCGCCGCCCTCGTCACCGACGGATCTGCTTCACCGCCGACCTCGCCACCGACGGATCTGCTTCACCGCCGACCTCGCCACCGACTACCTCGCCGCAGCGGCTGTATCAACTTCACCGAATACCTTGCCAGCCAACCAGATCTGCTTCACTAACGCCCGCTTCTACTGAAACAGGGTCGATTCATCGTCTCCCGCGTTCGCCGCCGCTGGAATGCAAGTTGCCGCCCCCGTCCACCCCGCCGCAGCTTGGTTAGTACGCTGGCCCGTTAGATCGCGGTGTTTCTTTAGCCATGTTTTGTGTAGTTATTTGCAGATCTCATATGCCGTTAACTTTCTTGATGTGTTGCTTCGCATGAAGTTTGTTTAAATATTGTACAGTACAAAAGCATTATCCGGTCGCTACCATCCTGTTCATTCTACTGACACCTGTGTGCATCCACATATTTATAGCCTTGTACCCATTCATTTGCTGCCAACTGTTTTTGTACTGCATGCTATTGTCGCACTGCTTTTATAGTCGTGCTATGGGCATTTCCAATCTGCTTGTTCTTATACCACGTCATTAGCTCACCGCTAGCTGTTTTCTCGTGTCTGCTATTCTCACACTGCTTTTATAATCATGCTATGTGCATTTCCAATCTGCTTGCTCTTATACCTCGTCTTTAGCTTATATAGTTATTGCTGCGTGCATGTCTGGTCTTTGTATTATCGTAGACTGACTTGTCAATGTTATTTTTCCTAGGGATTGATCATGCGAACCACTTATTAGAACATCCAACATTAACAGCGGGGACGCTAGGTAAGGTTGGAATCTGAGTTCGTGGTTGGTAATTTTGGCAGTTTACTTCCGTTATTATCTATAACCTATATGCATTGTTCCTTATGCAAGAGATTAACACTTGGAACCCTGCCATAGCAATGCCATTCATGCTTTACTATGTTTCTGCCTATTTGATATGCTTGTCTTGGAGAAACTTCGAGGGTGATTTGAACCTGACATTTGGTCATTCTTAATGCCAGTTTACTTTATGTGTAAAACCTTGGCATTACCCTACTCTAAATCTGAATGTCTGAAATTCGTATCTCATGCAAAGCAACATCTAGTTGGTTTTAATCTGATATCTGGTAAATATTGGCTTATTCATTTGGCAGCTCAAGTTTTTTGTTATTTGAAACCAGCTGACTTGGTCTTAAATGTGATATCTAAACACAGATTAAGGACAATGGAGCAGGAGGATTAGCATTTCACTTGATGGCTGAACCTAAAATGATAGGCATGTTGACCACGACTAGTGCACGCAAGAGAAGGACCTGCAGTGAGCCAGTATGTGCTTAGTACATGCATCTTATCTTATCTTGTGCTTATTTCTGCTACATGCTGTTATCTGATCTCTACATTGCGTAATACATGTTTGAATAGTTAATTGTTGTAACTATGTTTACAATGTTACCAGAATGCAGTTTTAATGAAGCAGTCATCATTAGAAGATAGTCGCCAAAAAAGGATCTGTAGCGACCCTGTGCAACATTATGATGTAAGTTTGTGCTTAGTACAAGTTCCATACATGTCTTATTTATGCAACTTGTTATTATCTTATATCTACATTGCATAATAAATGTTTGCATAGTTCATCGTTTAACTCTTTTTGCATTATTATCAGAATGCAGTTGTGATGAAGCAATCTTCATTACCAGTGAGGCCCACAAAAAGTTCTGATCTTTCTTCTGATGCATCTTCTCATAGCCGTCAACCTAGACCATTTCTTTCATCAGACAGTAAATATCTCAAGGCTGTACTTTATAAAAGACATGGTATTGCTGCTTTAAGATCTGTAGCTGATATGTTGACAAAGAGTACACAAGATTCAATCAAGGCGATTGCCAAATGTCAACGTGTTATTGATGATGCTAATAGAAGTCCTCAATGATTCTATGTAATTTTTTTATTTGGGCACATTAATTGCCTTGTAATTTTCCTATTTGTTTTATTTGTGTATGTACTTGTGTGTATCATTGAAATCAGATTTTAGGCTCATGAAATTTAATGCAAGTTGACTAGTCAAACAAGTAGGGCCCTACAACAGATTGGGCCGGCCCACTTACAGTAGTGTGGGACCCACTCTGTTTGGGCGACCCACTTCTTTGTAGGCGGCCCGGTTACCGTGTGGGCTCCACATGCTTATTGAGGAGCCCACTTGCTCTATGGTGGTCCACATAGGTAAATGGGCCGACCCTTTAATGAAGGTGGAACCCACTTTGTGTTTGGCCGCCCACTATCTTGTTAGGCAGGCCACTTTCTATGGTGGACCCCACACAAATGGCCGGCCCTTTAATAGGAAGGTGGGACCCACGTGTGTTTTTCCCGGCCCGCTATCTTGTTGGGCCGGCCCTTCTATATGGTGGACCCCACCAAATGCCGGCGATTACCGGGAATGTGGGACCCACCGTGTTTTAATGACCATCTTGGGGCCGGCCCACATACTAAATGGTAGGCCCTTTAACAGAAAGTGGGGACCCACTGTGTTTTTGGCCGGCCACTCTTTTGTTGGGCGACCACTACTAATTGGACTAAACTAAATGGGCCGACCCTTCAACTGACCCACCTGTGTTTTTGGCCGGCCCACTAGCTTGTTGGTAGGCCCATAATACGGTGGACCAGCGCACTAAATGGAGCCGGCCTTTTAAAGGAAAGTGGGACCCACCCTGCGACACGCGGCCCACTTGCTTCTTGGGGCGGCCCGGTTGCTGTAAGGTGGACCCCACGTGTTAAATGGGCCAGGCCCATTTAAGTTTTGACCGATCAACCTTAGAGTTAGGCTTAGGCACGTAATAATGGACCAGCCAACTATATAGTTAGTAGGTCAAACTATGTCATACGGCCCGGCCCGCTTAAGACGTGGCCGGGCCTCGTGTGGGCTTCTACCATCTACCACGGGAGTTTCGGCAGTTAACGCCGTTAGCCGGCCGATTAACGGCATGCCACGTGTCGGTTGCATGACTGTCCCCGACGATCCAGCGGGCTCAAACACTTCCGCGGTCGTTCAGGTGGCGGAAGGCATTGTGACCAGATAGAAAAATCGTCGTTGGACTTTGTCTGACGCAGTTTCGACAACAGAATATCGTCGGGTTAGGCCCATAGGCGACGAAAAATGCCCCTTAGTTGACGATTTTGGGACGTTGTCTATCAGAACTTTTCTTGTAGTGATTCATCTCATATGCTTTACAATAATGTTGATCATGATTATGTTGGTAGCATCGCAGGAAATTATTGTTTTTATGCGTTTACCAACTCGAGAAGTGATAGGAACTAGCTTGGGGATGCTTGATACGTCTCCAGCGTATCTATAATTTCTTATGTTCCATGCTAGTTTTATGACAATACCTACATGTTTTGTTCATACTTTATGATGCTTTTATTATTTCCGGCACTAACCTATTAACAAGATGCACGAAGCTGTTGTTTTCTGTTGTTTTTGGTTTGAGAAATCCCTACACGAGAAATATTCGGGTGGACGGCTCACTTCCACGGTCTTATTTTCCACTTGAGGCCTTCAGTCCAGAAGAGAGAGCCGAAGAGGACGCGAGGCGGCCACACCTAGGGGGCGGGCCCTACCCACGACGGCTGATGACCCACAAGTATGAGGGGTGTATCGTAGTATCTTCGATAAGTAATACCAATTTTATTGATTAAATAGGGAACAAAGAGAATACTTGTAAGCCTTAACGACGAGTTCTCAATTCAATTTGTAAACAGACTTGCTCGCACGAGTTTATCAGTAGCAACAGTTTTATAAGCGGTAGGAATAGTGAAATAACGACAGCGGTGAAATAAAGACAGAGTAGTGATTATAGTAAGCAGCAGGATTAAAATACTGTCACAGGGATGGATGAACAGGCGTTGCATGGATGAGAGAAATTCATATAAAAAATCATGGTAGGGCATTTGCGAGATAATAATAAAGCGGTATCACAAGTACTAATCAATCCATAGGCATGTGTTACAGTATATAGTCGTACGTGCTCGCAATGAGAAACTTGCACAACATCTTTTGTCCTACTAGCCAGTGGCAGCCGGGCCAGGGAAACTACTGGTAATTAGGTACTCCTTTTAATAGAGTACCGGCGCAAAGCATTAACACTCCGTGAACACATGTGATCCTCCCATCACTACCACCCCCCCCGGTTGTCCCAATTCTTGTCACTTTGGGGCCCCGGGTTCCGGACAACAACGTGTGTATACAACTGCGGGTAAGATCATAAAACAATGCATATCATGATGAAACAATAACATGTTCAGATCTGAGATCATGCCGGCCCTAGCGACAAGCATTAAGCATAACAAGTTGCAACAATATCATAAAAGTAACATCTACGGATACTAGGCACCATGCCAAATAATCTTGTGACTATTACATGATCAATTCATCCAATCCCTACCATCCCCTTGACCTACAGCGGAGGAATTACTCACACATGGATGGGGAGTCCGTGGCTGGTCGATGGAGAGGCGTCGGTGGTGATGGAGGCGGTGATCCCCTCCAATTCCCGTCCGGCGGAGTGCCGGGAGCAGGGTTTACGGGTCAGTAGGAGTTGCGATAGCGGCGAGGCGTGGCTGGATGTCTTCTGGAAATATGGTTGAACCCCTGGCGGTTTTAAGGTCGAAGGGGTTTGTGGCAGAGGCGTGGAGGCCGTGGCGCCAGACCATAGGGCGGCGCCCCACTGTGAGGCGCCAGCCAGGCATGGTGGGGGCCATGGGCCCCCTGGCTCGCCCTTTCGGCCTCTCATCTTCACGGTGAAAATAGGCCCATTGCGATTATTTCCGAGGTTTTTCCTGAAAGTCGAGTTTCTGCACAAAAACGAGACACCAGTGCAATTCTGCTGAAAACAGCGTTAGTCCGTGTTAGTTTATCAAAATACACAAATTAGAGGCAAAACAATAGCAAAAGTGTTGGGGGGAAGTAGATACGTTTTGGATGTATCAACTCCCCCAAGCTTAGCTTATTGCTTGTCCTCAAACAATTCAGTTAACAATTGAGTGCGATAAAAGAACTTTCACGAACACATTTGTTCATATGATGTAAATATTCTCATGACATGTGCTTAAGCAATTCATAATAGGGTACATGCAAATAAAGTCATCTAGTAGTTGTGTCAATCATGAAAAAGATACCAACAAACTAATAACAAGCATCATGAAACACTTCTATAAGAAGGATTGCAATGTTCATAGAAAGATATGATAGAGTGGTATCTCGCTTGCCTGTATTTTTGTAGCAAAACATAAATGCCCAGGCACCTCTGAAGTTCATAGACAGACTAGAAGTAAATTTGTCAAAGATAAAAGCATCAAAGTTATACCACAAGTGATCATATTTTGGGACAAGCATATTATACTAGGAATGACAGTTATGCTCTCAAGAAGGTACTCAAAGAAAGGATGGTGACTCAACATAAAAGTAAAAGATTGACTCTTCGCAGAGGGAAGCAGGGATTAACATGTGCTAGAGCTTTTCATTTTTCAAAGACAGAAGTAAAAGTATTTTGAGAGGTGTTTGTGTTGTCAGCGAATATAGTGGGTACTCTAACTACCTCGCCAACAAGAAGACTCTCAAGAGCGGCTCCCATGGACGTTATCTCTACCAGCAAGGTAGATCATCACTCTTCTCTTTTGTTTACACATGTATTTTAGTTTCATTATGGATGACACTCACAACCTTTGCTTACAAGCCATGGCTTACCGAATCCTCGGGTGCCTTTCAACATTCACATACCATGGGAAAGTGTCTATTTGCAGGTTAAGTTGCTTACTTGAATCGAGCAAAACATGTGAAGAAATTATTAATGAGTTAATTAATTGAGGCTGGGAACCCCGGTGCCAGCTCTTTTTGCAAATTATTGGATGGATTAGCGGATGTGCCACTAGTCCATTGGTGAAAGTCTATCCGAGTAAATGACAAGGTTGAAAGATAAAACACCACATATTTCCTCATAAGCTATAAAACATTAACACAAATTGAGAAGTAGTTTGAAGGTTTTAAAGGTAGCGCATGAGAATTTACTTGGAATGTTTTGAAATGCCATGCATAGGTATTTATGGTGGACACTTTGGAACAACTTGGTTTTCAGTGTTTGGAAGCACGAGCAGCGTTCCCGCCAGTAAGTGAAGGCTAGCAATGAGCCAAAGGCGCAAATCAAGAGAGCAATAAATCTTCATAATCATGCTTGCGACAAAATAAAATTAACGAGGCATAAAAGTGATACAAGAACTCTGAAGCAAAGTAAATCATCGAGGCTTAATTGACTTTTGTTTAGTCATATGCATGCGTGAGCATGTGCCAAGTCGATTCAAGTGAATTATTCGGAGGAGGATACCAATGTCATACCTGTCTATGAATAAAACAATGCAAGCAAATATTCATGACATGCTACTCATTATTAATAGATTGGAACTAATCATGAGAGATCATGAACTACTAGACTTCATTAAATGACATATACCTCACATGAACCAACTAAGCATGCTCACATGGATGAGTATATGTACAAAATGAAAACAAATAGAGTTCATACCAGCCTCTCACCACAATCCAGTTGCCGTAGATCGTCATTATTGCCTTTCACTTGTGCAGCTTGAATAATAATATGGAATGAAACCAAGCTCCAACCACCGGAGACCTCTGAACTCCCTAATGAACTTTACAAAACCAAAGAAGAACAACAAATATTTTTGGTGTTTTCGGGTTAGAAACAAGAACAAAAGGAAACAAGCAAACAAAGCAAAATCTTTTTGGATTTTCTCATAGCAAACCAACGATAGCAAATAAAGTAAAATAAGAGCAAAGAACCAAATAAACAAATGGTGAAGAGAAACAACAGAAATATTTTTGGTCTTTTTGTGTTTTAGGAAAGAAACAAAGCAAAAACAAGAGAATGCAAACTAACAGAAACACAGAAAAGCAGGATGGCAGAAATCTGCCAAAACCTGACAACAGTACAGAAATCGATTTTTACAAAAATCTTCCGTTGCTCAGTTCAAAAAGTGTTCAACTAATGAAAGTTAGATAACAACCTGGGGAACATGCTCAAAAATTTCAACTCAAAATAACGTTCTTGCTGTGCGCACGAATTTTTTTGGTAACAGCCCAGAATCTGTTTTTGGACAGCACTTCCCCAAATATCATCTCCCTCTCATTAGAAAACCACTTTAAGAAACTAAACAAGTATGTACAAGTATCCATCAACCATAATATGCAAAGAATGAGTGATGCCGGTATACCTCCCCCCAAGCTTAGGCTTTTGGCCTAAGTGGAGTTCAACCCCAATGAGGAGTCGGGGTTCCTCGCCGGTGGATCATACATGGTGTGATAATAAGGTCCCTGCGCAGAAGAATAGCATGGAGGCTCCACATGACCATAATGTTGATGTGAGGAGCTCGCTGCATCAGATGAAGAGTCGAGGTGCTCCTCGGCCTCCTCCGTGCCGTCCCTTGCATGATGGCCTTCTCTTTCTATGTATGCATTTAGCTCATTTTCTGTGACCGACCACCCTTTCCTGGAATCAAGGTTAAACAAAACAGGTGCAGCAATCGTACTAGTTTTTCATTTTCTTAGTTGTTCTCCAAGTTTTCTTATAGAATGTTATCTTATAAGACAGGTTGCTCAAATTAGACGTATCTGAAACAAATTCATGTTTAATCATGGAAACAACATCAAGTTTCTCTACAGAGAGCTGAATATCTAGATTGAGGTTCTACACCATGCATAGCTAATAAACGAGAGCGATGAGACCTCCACAAATTCCTCCCTTCTCACGGTTAGTAGCAAGTCTACAAGCTATCAAAGCACCCAAATTATAAGTCCTATCTAATGCAGCAGCTAAGAAAGCCATATCTTGGATAGACAACTTATTTGCATTCCTTCTAGCAAGAACGCACTTTGTAATGAAATAAGCAAAGTAGCGAATAGCAGGAGTTGAATACTACTGATTTTACCATTATCATCGGAGAAGCTTCTCCCTTGACAAATCATCGTATATAGACTTGAGAGCTCCCGCGGCGTTCCCCTAACCTTCTCGCATGATCCCCACTGTGGCACTCTAATTGCTGCACAAAAATCATTAAAGGGCAAGTTGACAGTTTTATTATAAATTTTGTATCAACCATGGGGTTAGTTTGGGACCGATTGAATTCGAAATCCTGCACTACTGACATAGTTAGTTTTGCATATTGGTAAGGTTCACCAACAACAAAACTTTCCAACCCTGCATTGGAAATCAGTTTTGAACATCTTGCAAGATTCCTGCATTCCGCATAAAATCAGTGCATGGGTAATAAGAGGGGTATACTCCCTCTTCGCGGTGAACTCTCATGACTTCTTGTACCTCCAATTCCTGTTGGTTTAGTTGGTGCCTACTCCCTTCCATTTTCTGAAATTTTTCAACAATCATTATAAAATTTGATTTCAAGGTATATAATTGAGGGAAACTACTATAAGAACTTGCTAGAGTACTAAACATGCATCAAAACTAGTTTATACAACTTAGAACAGGCATGCAAGCTCACTAAACATGTTACCTATATCAGCAAAATATTCAAGATATACTTAACCAAACAAAATTCTAATTGGATAATCAAAGGAGTCACGTACCGGAGAGCAAATGTGCCAAATTTCAGACAGAAATCTGGGCTGAGCAAAGAGATCAAGAAATCTTGAGTTCTTGAGCAGAAACACGAGTGAGATAAAGTTGGTGCGAGTTTTTCGGGAGAGAGAGTGAGATGGGAGAAAGAATGAAGAAGTGGGGCAAGGAGGGGCCCACACCACAGGGTGGCGCGCCCCCTTGGCCGCGCCGGCTGTGGGGTGCCACCACTGGGGTGCCTTAGTCATCCCAGTGCTCCCAGATATTTCGTGAAATAAGACTACCAGTATAATTTTTGTAAATTTTTGAGCAGAAAAATGCACATTTCTGGGTTTTAAAGTGATTATTACAGCACAGGAAAATGATTTCCAAAATCTTAAACAACTAAAGCATCTTGCAAAACAAAAAGTGCTACAGCAAGTAAAACAAATGGAGGAAGAAAGAAGTGTTGTTTAGCTCTCTCATGCATTAAAATATACTTGTTAACAAGGTGGATCAAGTCTTGCTACCAAATAAATTTTATATGACATGAGAAAATAAACCTCAAATCAATCATGTTACCTTATATTGAATTGATATGGATCCAATCACAAGAGTTTGATATTCTTCTTTAGGCTCATATATAGGACAATCAAATGATCCCACCTTGATAGTTTTCAAATTACAAATTGTATTAACTCCATATACTTTATCAATCTTCTTTGGAAAATAGACAGTATGTTCCTTGTCATCAACATTGAAAGTAACTTTTCCTTTATTGCAATCAATAACAGCCCTGCAGGTTAAGAAAAGGTCTTCCAAGAATAATAGACATATTATCATCTTGAGGCATTTCCAACACAACAAAATCAGTTAATATTAAGCAATTTTGAGTAACTTGAACAGGAACATTTTCACATACACCAACAGGAATAGCGGTAGATTTATCAGCCATTTGCAAAGATATATCGGTTGGTATCAACTTATCTAAATCAAGTCTCTTGTAAAGAGAAAAAAGGCATCACACAAACTCCTGCTCCCAAATCACATAGAGGTTCTAACATAATTATTCTTGATAGAACAAGGAATAGTCGGTATACTGGGTCTCCAAGCTTCTTTGGAACCTTACCATTGAAAGAGTAATTAGCGAGTAGTGGAAATCTCCTCATTTGGAATTTTCCTTTTGTTAGAACAATATCTTTCATATACTTTGAATAAGGAGGCAATTTAATAGCATCAGTCAAAGGGATTTGTAAAAATAAAGGTTTCATCCAATCACAAAATTTATTATAATGTTCCTCCTCCTTAGATTTTAGTTTCTTATCAGGAAAAGGCATTTTCTTTTGAACCCAAGGTTCTCTTTCATTACCATGTTTCTTTGTAATAAAATCTTCTTTAGTGTACTTTTTATTTTTAGCATGCTTTTCAGGTTCTTTTTCAATTTCTTCTTTATCAGGTATCATTCTTATCATTATCTTCATCATGTTCATTACCACTTTCAGTTTCAGCATCAGAAATAGAAATACTATTAGGATCATTAACAGGTTCAGAGGATTCTACAACAGTTTTATGTTTCTTCTTCTTTTTCTTAGAAGGACTACCAGTTTCTTTAGTTCGTTGAGAATCTTGTTCAATTCTTTTGGGATGCCCTTCAGGATATAGATGATCCTGGGTAGAAACACCGCCTCTAGTTGTTACTTCATAAGCATGTTTTTCTTCATGAGTATTTTTAACAAGTCATTTTGCACTTTAGTAAGTTGATCAATTTGAGTTTGAATCATATTAAAATGTTTAACAAGCATCTTAACATCATTGGAGGTTCTCTCCACAATATCATGCAATTTACTAATAGCTTGAGAATTTTCCATTAGATGATTCTCTACTCTCATATTAAAATTATTTTGCTTAACAATATAATTATCAAATTCATCTAAACATTGATCAGGAGGTTTTGAATAAGGGATATCTCCTCTATCAAAGCGTTCAAGGGAATGTACCTCAATTGTGGATGAAGGGGGAATTATCTTACATAGGTCTTCTATAGGAGGTAAATTATTCACATCTTCAGATTTAATACCTTTCTCCATAAGAGATTTCTTGGCTTCCCTCATATCTTCATCATTTAATTCAATTATACCCCTCTTCTTCAATATTGGTGTCGGGGTTGGTTCAGGTGTAGACCAATCATCATGATTTTTGCTTATTTTAGCCAATAATTCTTCAGCTTCGTCCGGAGTTCTTTTCCTGAAAACACAATCAGCACAACTATCCAGATATGCCCTAGACTCAATGGTTAGTCCACTATAAAATATATCAAGTAAATCATGCTTCTCCAAATCATGTCCAGGCCGAGCTCTAATAAGAGAGCAAAATCTTGCCCAAGCTTCAGGCAATTTCTCTCCATCTTCTTGATCAAAACTATAAATTCTCTGCAGAGCAATATGTTGAGCACTAGCGGGAAAGTATTCCGTATCCCCCAAGTCAACAACAACTTCACTAAATAGAATCAGGAGGCAAATTATTATACCAAATCTTAGCATCATCCTTTAATGAGAAAGGGAAAATCTTAGTAACAAAATAAGTACGCAGCTTAACATCATCAGAAAACAAGCTACTTAAAGTAGAAAGCTCATTCATGTGCTCTACAGCACTTTCTTTTTCAGTACCACAGAAAGGTGTTTTCTCAACAATAGATATATGAGATAAATCAAGAGAAAGTCATAATCTTTATCCTTAATGTTTATAGGAGATGTGGCAAATTTAGGATCGGGAGACAGTTTATATCTAACAGCATGTTGTGCAATAAGCTTTTTAAGGTTACTTGTACTAGTAGTAGCATTGCATTTATCAATAAAATCATCATCAAGTTCCACATAATCTTCATCAAGATCATCAGCTAGGGTGAATTAACAGGTGTAATATTTTCATTAGAGTTTTAGTATTTTCAATTTGTCTAGACCTAGCAATTGTAGCATCTAGAAAAGGACCTAATGAACCAGTATTATCAAGCACAGTAGAAGCATCATCAAAATTATCGGAGGAATTTTCAGATTCAGCAGAAATACCAACACGTGAAGTTTGTGGTGGTGAAACAAGTTGACTTATCAGATGGTGAATCAAGAGCAGCAGAGGTACTCCGAGTTGTACCTTTTCTTGTAGTGGATGGTAATATGGCGACTTTAGTATCGCGAGGTTTACCCATGATGGAGAATTTGCAGTGAACAATATCAATCCAAGTGAACTTGCAAATAAAGCTATGCTCCCCGACAACGGCGCCGAGAAAATAGTCTTGATGACCCACAAGTATAGGGCATCGCAACAGTCTTCGAGGGAAGTATTACCCAATTTATTGATTCGACACAAGGGGAGACAAAGAATACTTGTAAGCCTTAACAGCGGAGTTGTCAATTCAGCTGCACCTGGAAACAGACTTGCTCGCAAGAGTTTATCAGTAGCAACGGTTTTATAGCAGTAGGAATAGTGAAATAACAGCAGCAGTGAAATAAAGACAGCAGTAGTGATTATAGTAAACAGCAAGATTATAATACTGTAGGCACAGGGATGGATGAACGGGCGTTGCATGGATGAGAGAATTCATATAACAATCATGGTAGGGCATTTGCAGATAATAATAAAGCGGTATCCAAGTACTAATCAATCCATAGGCATGTGTTCCGTATATAGTCGTACGTGCTCGCAATGAGAAACTTGCACAACATCTTTTGTCCTACCGGTGGCAGCAGGGCCTCTAGGGAAACTATTGGAAATTAAGGTACTCCTTTTAATAGATACCGGGAGCAAAGCATTAACACTCCGTGAACACATGTGATCCTCACATCACCGCCTTCCCCTCCGGTTGTCCCAATTCTTGTCACTTTGGGGCCTCGGGTTCGGACAGCAACGTGTGTATACAACTTGCGGGTAAGATCATAAAACAATGCATATCATGATGAAACAATAACATGTTCAGATCTAAGATCATGGCACTCGGGCCCTAGTGACAAGCATTAAGCATAACAAGTTGCAACAATATCATAAAAGTAACATCTACGGATACTAGGCACCATGCCCTAACAATCTTGTGACTATTACATGATCAATCTCATCCAATCCCTACCATCCCCTTCAACCTACAGCGGGGAATTACTCACACATGGATGGGGGAAACATGGCTGGTCGATGGAGAGGCGTCGGTGGTGATGGCGGCGGTGATCCCCTCCAATTCCCCGTCCCGGCGGAGTGCCCGAACGGAGTTTCTGTCCCGAGCGGAGTTTCGCGATGGCGGCGACTTGGATGTCTTCGGAAATATGGTCGAACCCCCCGGCGTTTTAGGTCGAAGGGGTTTAGTAGCCCGAAGGAGAGCGTCGGGGGCGCCGAGGCGCCCACACTGGGGGCGGCGCCCCACGCCAGGCGCGCCGGCCTGGTGTGGGGGCCATGGGCCCCCTGGCTCGCCCTTTTCGGCCTCTCATCTTCACGGTGAAAATAGGCCCATTGCGATTATTTCTGGGGTTTTTCCTGAAAGTCAGTTTCTGCACAAGATACCGGTGCTGTGAAAACAGCGTTAGTCCGTGTTAGTTGTATCCAAAATACACAAATTAGAGGCAAAACAATAGCAAAAGTGTTCGGGAAAGTAGATACGTTTTGGACGTATCAGCCGCGCCGCCCTATGGGTTGGGCCCCTCGAGCGTCCCCCGACTCTGCCCCTTCGCCTATATATTCTCTCCATCGCGAAAACCCTGAGTACGAGGCACGATACGAGAAAAGTTAATGAGACGTCGCCGCGTCAATCCCATCTCGGGGATTACGGAGATCGCCTCCGGCACCCTGCCAGAGGGGAATCATCACCGGAGGGCTCTACATCACCATGCCCGCCTGCGGAATGATGCGTGAGTAGTTCATCCTTGGACTATGGGTCCATAGCGTAGCTAGATGGTTGTCTTCTCCTCTTGTGCTATCATGTTTAGATCTTGTGAGCTGCCTATCATGATCGATCATCTATTTGTAATACTACATGTTGTGTTTGTTGGGATCCGATGAATATTGAATACTATGTCAAGTTGATTATTGATCTATCATATATGTGCTATTTATGTTCTTGCATGCTCTCCGTTGCTAGTAGAGGCTCTGGCCAAGTTGATACTTATGACTCCAAGAGGGAGTATTTATGCTCGATAGTGGGTTCATGCCTCCATTGAATCTAGGACAGTGACATAAAGTTCTAAGGTTGTGGATGTGATGTTGCACTAGGGATAAAACATCGATGCTTTGTCTAAGGATATTTGTGTTGATTACATTAGGCACCATACTTAATGCAATTGTCTGTTGTTTACAACTTAATACTGGAAGGGGTGCGGATGCTAACCCGAAGGTGGACTTTTTAGGCATAGATGCATGCTGGATGGCGGTCTATGTTCTTTGTCGTAATGCCCTAAGTAAATCTCATAGTAGTCATCATGATATGTATATGCATCTCTATTCTGTCAATTGCCCAGTTGTAATTTGTTCACCCAACATGCTATTTATCTTATTGGAGAGACACCACTAGTGAACTATGGACCCGGTCCTTTTCTTTACATCTGAAATACAATCTACTGCAATCACTGTTCTTTGTTTTTTGCAAGGAAACATAATTCTCCACACCATACCTTTAATCCTTTGTTTTCGGAGCGGTGAGATTGACAACCTCACTGTTAAGTTGGGGCAAAGTATTTTGATTGTGTTGTGCAGGTTCCACGTTGGCGCCGGAATCAGGTGTTGCGCCGCACTACACTCCTTCACCAACAACCTTCACGTGGCCTTCATCTCCTGGTTCGATAAACCTTGGTTTCTTACTGAGGAAAACTTGCTGCTGTGCTCATCATACCTTCCTCTTGGGGTTCCCAACGGACGTGTGCTTTACCGTCACAAGGAAGTTGTTGCCTCCACGCACCAGCAGTTCCATGTTGAGGATGGCTTTGATCTTCAGAGGGTTAGCCTCTATTCCTCTGGCTGAGATGAAGTGTCCGAGCACTTGTCCTCCTGGAACCCCGAAGAAACATTTCTTCGGGTTCAGCTTGATTTTGTACCTGTCGAGGTTGTCGAAAGTTTCCCGTAAATCGTCGATGAGGGTAGCTGCATGCTTGGTTTTGACCACGATGTCTTCAATGTTTCTTCCCATTTGCTCTCCAAAACAGGCTTGCATACACCGCTGATAAGTTGCTCCTGCGTTTTTCAACCTGAAGGTCATGACGTTGTAACAGAAGACGCCATGCGGGGTGATGAACGCGGTCAACTCTTGGTCTTCCTTCTTGAGCTTGATCTGATTATACCCGGAGTACGCATCGAGAAAAGAGAGACGATCGCACCCTGCTGTGGAATCCACTATTTGGTCGATACGGGGCAGCGGGAAGTGGTCCTTAGGGCAATGCTTGTTCAGACTGGTGTAATCGATACACATGCGAAGAGCCATTGTGTCTTTCTTCGGTACCATGACTGGGTTGGCTACCCACTCGGAGTCCTTGAGCTCTCGAATGAATCCAGCTTTGCGGAACTTCTTCGCCAATGGCTTTTCTCTTTGGTTCTGAAAACCGGCGCATCGTCTGCTGTACAGGTTTGGCTTTGGGGTCAACATTAAGGGCGTGCTCAGCGAGTTCCCTGGAATACTGCATGTCGGATGGTTCCCATGCAAATATTTCCCAGCGCTCATGGAGGAACTCGATGAGCGTGCTTTCCTATGCGACAGTAAGATCTGCCGAAGTGTTGATTGTTTTCTTCGGATCAGAGGGATGCACTTGCTTCTTCTTTGCCTCCTTTGCGACGTCAAATTCGTCGGATCTTACGTTCCGGTTATCGGCTGGCGGCTTTGTGTGGTCCGTGATAGCGTCGAGTGCGTTGAGCTCTTCCTTGGCGCCAAACTTCGAGGCGATCTTCTGGAAATCCCTATCGCAGCTGTCAGAACGAGAAAAGCTTCCGTGGATGGTTATTGTTGTCCCGTTGTTTCCTGGCATCTTCAACTTTAGGTATGCATAATGAGGTATCGCCATAAATTTGGCGAATGCTGGTCTGCCGAGGATAGCATGATATTGCGATTCCCAATCGACTACTTCAAACTCGAGCTTCTCCTTCCTGAAGTTGCTTGGTGTGCCAAACACCACATCCAGTGATATTTTACCAAGGGGGTAAGCGGGTCGGGTGGGGATGATGCCGTGGAATCCTGTATCGGATTCTTTTAGCATGTCAGTCGTTAGGCCCATTGCCTTCATCGTGCTGGCGAATAACAGATTCAGGCCACTTTCTCCGTCCATGAACACCTTGCTCATGTTGTAACCTCCAATCTGCGCTTCAAGGACTAGAGCCACGTGACCAGGCCTTGGAACGGCATTTGGGTGATCCGCTTTGCACTACTAGGAAAAGGCCTAGCCGTAAGATGGGTGTTAGTGGCGCACCAGGAGGGCAGTGCGCCACTACTACTTAGCAGTGGCGCACCGGAAAGTGGTGGGCCACTATAAAAAATGTAGTAGTGGCGCACCTCTTCTGTGGTGCGCCACCACTAAGTTTGACCATGGGTTTGACCCAGCCTTATACATAGCAATGGCGCACCATGTAGAGGTGCGCCACAACTATTTTATGTAGCAGTGGCGCACCTCTACATGGTGCGCCATTGCTATGTAAAGGGGATGATGGACATGTTTGGGCATCACTTAGTAGTGGCGCACCATTTCCACCCCCCCCCCTGGATCGGCCTTTTCGGGTTTGGAAAAAATAAAAGAAATAGATAGAAATTTCAAAAAATAAAATCCTTCGAGATGCCCATGTAATATGTCATCTAGGTTTAGTGAAATAAAAAAAAATGAATTTTGATATATTATGCAAAATGGCGTCATCTTTCGGTAAAACAGGATTTCTGGTTGCATACGACCTCCGATGAAAAACTTTTTTATATCAAAATCTATCTACGCGAAATTTCCTATTCGATTCGCCAACGGGAAAACAAAAAGGATTTTTCAGGTTTTAGATTTTGATGAAAAAATTTCAAAAAATAGAAAAAAATAGCGGTGGCGCACCCATGCCTTGGTGCGCCACTGCTAAGCTTCCCGCCCACGAATTTCAAAATGGCAAAAGTGGAAGGAGCCAGCCACTTACCCCCTCCTCCTCCACACATTCTCCTGCTCTCATTCTCCTCTCCTCCTCCTCTCCTCCTCTCCTCTCCTCCTCTCTTCACCTCTCCTACCCCTCTCCTCCTCTCCTCTCCTCCTCTCTTCACCTCCGGCGACCTCCTCACTATGTCGACCTCCGGTGACCTTACTTTCCGGAGCTCCTCCTCTATGGTGACCTCCGGTGACCTTACTCTCCGCGATCCTCCGGCGACCCTCCGGCGACCCTCTGGCCTCCATTACCTCTAGCCTTCGTCCTCTTGTTCATCCTCTTCTACATCCTCCATCTCCTCACCTCTCTTCACCTCTCCTACCTCTCTCATCCATCCTCACCGGCGGCTAGGCTAAGAAAAATGAGGATGAACATTGCAAAAATAATTCTAGCAACAAAAACGAGAAAAATAACGAGCCAAAAATTCGAAAAAATGTGCCAGATCCAGATCCAGATCTACAAATTTCAAATTTTAGTAGTGGCGCACCTTGTTTCGTCCAGTGGCGCACCTCAGACATTTAGGAGTGGCGCACCATGAAGCTAGTAGTGGCGCACTACCGGTGCGCCACTGCTAAGCCAAATAGCAATGGCGCACCACTAGTCGTCTACTAAAAGTTAGCAGTGGCGTGATAGTAGTGGCGCACCAGCAGTGCGCCACTGATAGGGAATAGTGGTGCGCCACTGAATAGCCATTTCCTAGTAGTGTTGCTGAAAGATATGCTCTGGTCTGACCAATCGATATATTCGGGTGTTTCGACCATAGCGACCTCTGCGTACTTCACTTCTCTCGAGAATTTTTTGGCTTCTCTCTTCGAAAAGCTGGTTTTATGGATCATGCTAACCTCTCCACGGGACGCCGGGAATACTTCGGTTGGTATGTACACGTCCTCTCCCTCTGGTATGTACGGTTCCATAGGTGAATAATTATGGGAGGCTGTCCTTTTTTCCTTCAGATGGACTCTCGCTGCTGTTTCGGCTCTGAGTTCGTCGCAGAACTGCCGAATCTCGCGGAACTGCTGACAATTTTTGAGCAGATGACTGGATTTTTCGAGACTATCCTTTGGGTCGATGTAAGAATGCAAGTAACACGGTGCTTCGAGTTGTTCTGTAGCTGATAGATAAGGTGTGCGAAGACGGTTCTTGACCCGCTGCGTGCTGTGGTATCCTCGCTCATACTGTCGAGGGCGGTTCGCAACTCGCTCCTCTTCTTCACGGCGTGAATCCCTTCGTCTCTTCCTTTGCTCCGCTCTGCTGCCGAAACTGCTTTGGCTGCCCTCTCCCATGCACCTAAGCGGGACTGCCGAAGCTGCTGCTGGCGCGGTGTCGTCTGGAACCGAAGTTCTTGGGCTTGATGTGCTTGAACTAGGAAGGCGAAGAAACCCTCTAGAATCGATGATGAAGTGAACACCATTGAAAATAGTATCCATGCTACCGCGTGACTCCATGGAGATCGGATGCGAAGTTTTGGATCGTGGTACGAACTCAAAGGATCCACGGCGGACTGAGTTTCTTGGACTTGGTGGGTTGGCGACTCTAACACGACGCTGCTGATGTAACTGGAGCTGCCGATGACCTGCCTTGTGCCGACAAGTTTCCCACAGACGGCGCCAATTGTCTAGGGTACTCCTCGGCAATGCCTTCCATATGGGGCTTAGGGTTGATGGAATCCAGTAGGCTGACACGAGACATCGGTTATCAAACAAGCAAAGAAGGCGATTTACGCAGGTTTGGGGCCCTCGATGAGGTAAAACCCTTACGTCCTGCTTGTATGATCTTGATTATGAAAATATCTATTACAATGGGGTGATGAAGGTTTCGGCTATGATCTCGTCGAGAGTCTAAGTTCTGTAGTTACCTAGCTCTAGATTTTACGGTGGCTATGGTTGCTAAGATTTGTTGTGTCTTCGGCAGCCCCTCTCCTGGCCCTTATATTGGGGGCCAGGTCTCACGAGATCTGTCCGAGCACGACTAGGTTATAAAGAGTCCTAGTTCTAAACTTTCCTTCTATCCTTCGTCTTCTTGCCTTGCTTCTCAAGAATCCTCCTTGCGAACCAACGTTATGGCTCACCTGACCTTCGGGTGTCTTCATGGGCCTCCAGTTGGGCCGCAAGGGGTAACACGATGGTAGTTACCTGAAGGGTAATGCCCACGTCAGTATTGCTTATTTATAATCTATTATTTTTCGTTTGCATAGGTAGGGCATGTTACAATTTTGAAGCGGTCTTCTTAAGTTTCCATAGACTTACATTTTTCCAAATTTTCCACATCCGTGATGACCATTTTTTTAGCAGGCCACATTTTTTATGGCTACGTCTTAGTAAACAGTAATTTGCAAAAGGTGGGCTATAAACAAAATGTGCCATATGTTTGCAAAAACACTAGTTGGATTAGTTGTGATCATGAACGAATTCAAATATATGGGATTAATTCCATCATGGCCATTAACAAAATGTTGACGATAACCTCCACAATCCTCATAAAAAACTAATATTTTCTAGAACCGGCATAATTAGGAAATAAAGTAACAAACTTGATAAGTATTAAGTATATCACAATACATATTGCAACTAATGGGCATTCCTCTAATGGGAAACTATATTATCTACCTACTCCCTCATGTGCAAATAGTGGCTTGATCTTTAATATACTCAGCATTTATCCGACTAGGTAGCAACATCTGTTTTTCCATTTCGTTCAACATGTGTAGCGCACTACCTTATATACATCAAATAGGTCACATCACATATGCATATCATGTAGAAGATGAGAGAAGAACCAAAGAAATATGAGAGCACGAGGGAACATGAGGCATTGGGAGTAGTGGCGCGGCTTGGAACTCTCAACGCGTAGGACAAAACTGAGTCGCTTCATCCCACTAAAAGTGACATTGTGCACTTTCGGCCATTTTTGCTAGCTAATAATGTGTGTATCGCTGGCACTTGTGTATTTCGTAACGATGATGATCCACTTCAAGAATAGATCAAGACACACGAGTCTTGTTTCCAAGAATCTGTAGGAAAATAATTGCATAGGTTAAGTTCTTCCATTGAACATAGATTATCTCAAGCAATATATATTTTCACTCCTTGGAAACTTGACTCAAACTCATGTTGATCTCCTTGTTCTTTCGTTGTTGCTCTTGAGTCCGGAGCGTCGTTGACACTTCTAACATCACACTTCTCTTGCACAGAATTTTGCAGTACCATCATCCATTCCCATATACACATGTGAGTATTTTTTAAAGACTTTTAAAACTAGTAAAGTGTTATCTTTCAACTACAAGTAAAGATTTTTCGGGCCATGGATCTTGTCTCTTCATGAACAACATGATAATGTGTGCAATAGATAAAAAAATTATGCAAGATTATACAATGACGAAATTTCTATGAGAACTTCAAGACCCAAGTGTCAATTCAAGTGTATTGTGCATCTCAATGATGTTGTGTGATTGGGATCTGATTTTTTTGTGTTAGAAATTTTTGCATGTGTATGGAAAATCAATGTAAACTCCACATGGAAAGGATAAATTGATTATGTCAGCTACCTGGAAGTTAACTTTGCAAGTAGAAAGTTATGTATCTCAAAACATCCTTCCTATTAAAAAATTTCATATCACCATTGGCTTCAAATTGACAAGATTTCCCTAGCTAGATCCTACTGAGGTATGTATCGTGATTTCTTTGATCTATTCTTTTATAGGGTAACAATACCTTATGTGTCAACCTATTATGTAACAAGTTACCATGTCGTAACATTAGTACGTATGCAATGGAAACATCTCAAAATACTAGATGTCAAAGCAGAAAAAATTGTAAGAACATACTAACATGGGGTCTAATTTTAAAGCTTCCACAAAAATAAAGCTGACAATGACAACATAGCATAATCAAGTTCATCTTTTGAGTGTAAAAATATTTGAATTCTCAAAAGTATTAATAAAATAGACAATTCAATCATTTCTTGTGTCATATGTGCATGCATTACTTTTTTTCCATCATGCATTATGCCCAGGGAGCACACTTCCACACCATATGATTATCCACAAGATTTGAGTAATCATGTCTATGTAATATTTAAATAAAAAAATATAATTACCAACCACACCTACTCATGCGCAATCATTTCATGAATATAAACACATTTGCCACAATGCCACCCACTCTCACATGTGAAAATAATGTTACTCCTTTCATGTACCACTCGACCTTTATCCGACTATTCAACGGGTGTAAGGGTATTTTCCCCTTAACCAATATTTTGGTTGATGATGACGCGAGAGGTTAAGTGTGGACTAATGTTACATGCAAGTGTTTGAGCACCAAAATCTTGAGATCTCCCATTTCCCCCAAACTAGGGGTGGATATCGAGCCAACTTGACTCAACTCAACTTGACTCGAAAAACTCGTAAGTTAATGAGCTAGTTCGACTCGGCCCATTAACATAATGAGCTTAAGATGCTAGCTTGGCTCGACTTGGTAAACGCTTGAGCTGGCTCCATAATCTCGATAAACTCATTAAGAAACTTCATGAGTTAATCAATTCATCATGGAGCAAGAGTACAAGAAGAATGTTTGGTTATCGTGATGTCTATCTGTTTTACTTTGGAGACGTTGCTCTGAATGTTTATGTATTTCGGACCCACGGTCTTGGGTTTTCTTTATTGTTGAGTAATATATGAGCTATCATAACAACGTATAGATATTAACGAGCTTATAGAGTACTCACAACTCAACTCATTAAACTCGTTTTCTTAATGATCCAAAATTTCAAGGGATTTCTATTTTCGTGCCCCTGCTTCGTTAGTTGTACTCAGTTTTCCCCAGCTCGTTAGTTTTTCCTCAGTTTTCCCCTCCCTCTAGTTTGAAACCCATCGAAGACGCGGGTTGCCGTCAGGTCAGAGGCCTTACCGTTACCGTGAGGTCAGTTCCTCGCTGACCGTCTCGTGCTGACGGTGGATCCATCTACACGGCGTGGGCCGTTTTATTTACTGATTGTATACGCGTGCTGCCAATGACAAATGGGGTCGCTCTATGGGGTTGCAGCCAATGACCAGTGGGTCGTCTATTTATTTATAGAAAATTATATATTGCCGCTCTGTGGGGCCTCCGCAGTCAATGACCGCTGTGGTCGTCTATTTTATTTAGAGAATATAATATAGAGCCGCTCTGTAGGGGCCGCCTCAGCCCATGGCAGGACTATTTTCGCAGCTTAATCTAAAGTGACTTTTATGCTAAACATTGTGCATCCCGGCGTTGACCTAGCAGGGCGGCGAGGATGTGGTGCTCGAATAATAGTGGAAATGCGATATTATTTTTTACATGCATAATATATAGAAAATAGCTAGATCTCTAAATCGATGCATATGAAGCTACATATATATTCTTGGTCATGATCCCCTTAATTATCTAAAGGGGATGGATGCATGGCTTCACGTCGTCGTCGCTTTCATCATCAGTATCTTCGTCGTCTGAGTAGTAGTACCTCCTGCACATTGTTCCGTCAAACACCTTCACTGTGAGCACATCATCGCCTTCATATTTGAAGTGTACGAACCAGCCGAAATCCACACCGTGCGCGATGGCGAATTTCTCCCAGCCCTTGTCGAGGTACATCCGGCCTTGTCCGTCAAATAGGACCTCCACGGTCCAGAGACGAGGACCGCATCACTCCAGATACACCTTAGCTGGCTCCTTGCCGTCAAGATAGTCCGCAAATTTTTTGGGAGTTCCTGCAAAGAGATCGAGCGCCGATCGTTTGAAATTAGGGAACCCTTGAAATTAAAGGTTTTTAGAACATGCCCATAATTAATCACATGCATCATATATGTGGGAACGCGTACGTACCTTCTTGACCAAAGGGTCTTCATAGGACGACGATGAAGAACTCCTCTATGATCAATGGCAGTGTTGACGGTGGTGGTGGCAATGATGATGATCCCCTTCCCATTCCCCTTCCCCTTCCCCTTCCCCTTCCGCGTCCGAGACGTGGAAGCCATGGCAATGGATAAAGTGTATGTGAACGAAGAAGAGAGAGCAGAACCTATTGACACAAGGGATGGCCGTGTGGGTGTTTATAAGGGAGAGATGACCGTTGTAGGGGTTTACACAATAAAATAAGGAGGAGATGACCGTTGTGGGGTTTATACACAATAAATTAAGGAGGAGACGACCGTTGTGGGGGTATATATCTCAACAAAAAAGTAATGCGGACTATGTTGACTAGTTTATCATTTTACCGTGAAAAGTAATGCCTAAAAGAAAAGTAATGGCTACAAGAAATCGGTGATGGTTTATCATTTTTGCGTGAAAAGTAATGGGTACAAGAAATGGGTGATGGTGTATCATTTTTTGCGTGAAAAGTAATGGCTACAACAAAATCGGTGATGGTTTATCGTTTTTTGCGTGGAAGGTAATGGGTACAAGAAATGGGTGATGGTGTATCATTTTTTGCGTGATAAGTCCAAGAAATGGGTGATGGTGTATCATATTTTTGCGTGATAAGTAATGGCTACAACAAAATCGGTGATGGTTTATCGTTTTTTGCGTTGAAAGTAATGGCTACAAGAAATGGGTGATGGTGTATCATTTTTGCGTGAAAAGTAATGGCTACAACAAAATCGGTGATGGTTATCATTTTTTGCGTGAAAAGTAATGGCTACAAGAAATGGGTGATGGTGTATCATTGTTTGCGTGAAAAGTAATGGCTACAACAAATCGGTGATGGTTTATCATTTTTTGCGTGAAAAGTAATGCCTAAAAGAGTTTATAATTTAGCTCGTGAAAAATAATGCAGAAAACCAAACTTTAGCGTACTAGGTAACCGCCCTTTCGCATACATAGAGTGTGGAAGCTAACCGACGACAGAGAGAGAGAGAGGTGGTGGCCCCGACCAGAGAGAGAGATAGGGTTATCCTGCCCGTTAGATCATACGATCAACGGTCGGCGGGCAAGATCCGCGTGACATGGGCTAGACCAATCGGGCAATGTTGGGCGTCTGTGAGAGTTTGTGAAGGGAGAGGGCAAAACTGAGTAGTATCAAGAAACCAAGGACAAGTGAGTAGTAAACAGACTAAGGGATTCAAATATGAGAAAAATGGAAAATGCGTGTTTTGTACAATGAAACCCATCTTGGCCTACCTCAAACTATTTGCAATACCAATATACATTAGTGTGAGAATTGTGGCCTCATTTAGACAAAGTATGTTTTGGGGAAAGCTGTTTTGGGTAGGGCTTATTATGGAAAACCATGCACCTTCATAGCTACTAGGTGATTTGAGAAGTGGCAATTTGTGGTGAAACTTGATTTATCTATGATTTATCTATGATTTGAGAAGTGGCAATTTGTGGTAAAGACTCCATGAGTAAGTGCCACTTTTTTGGATTTTTGCACATTAAATAACTCATTTAACTAGTTAATCCCATTTGTTGACTCTCTGTTGACCAGCCACTTGAGGGTAAAACTGAGTATATTGCACTAGCCAGTATTAGCACTCGAGGAGAAAACTAAGCACACAAAAATGCTAGTATATGACTCGAGGGTATACCTGAGTATATCTAAATTTCCAGGTTAGACTCGAGGACGCGTGTTGCGGTGCGAAGTGGAAGACGTGCCATTGTTGACGCGTGTCGCGGTGCAGACGTGCAAATAGTGGACGCGTAGGACGCGGGTCGCATTTAGGACGCGTAAGCCCCTCCCTCCCTCCCTCTGCACACAGTCGTCTCATTCTCGCTCACGCACGAAACCACCCTCTCACGTCCCATCAACTTCTCCAAATCGAAAAACCCCAACCGCCGTACGCACGCTACCCGGCGATGGAGAAGAAGAATGCGCCGGTGCGTCGCCTCCGAGCCCGCCGCCTCGAGCCGTCGCCTCCCGTCTTGCGAGCGTCGCCGCGGCCCGTGCGCGAGCAGTCCGCGAGCCCGTGCCCGCCGAGCCGTCGCCGAGCGCGTCGCCTCCGAGGCGGCGCATCCAAGCGCGGCTCCTCGTGAACCGGGCCTCTCTCGGCTGATGGACCACTTCACCAGATCGGCGAATGCTTGCTGGCGAACGAGGAGTACGCCGACACCTACTCGCCATGAGGCAAGTCTGTAGAAATTGGCGCTCAGGTTTGCCGAGCCCGACGTGCACTGGACGAATGGATCATGCTACACCACGCCCTTCCACACGTCGCTGAGTTCACCTTCCTCCAACTCGGCACATCAGAATGCCATCTGTTTTCCTAAAATCAGTCGATGTGATCAAATCCCCGACTATGGTCTTCACATTACCCGTCGGAAATTGGTTGGGTCGATGAGAGCACTCCAACTAAGGATATAGATAAAGATTGGGAAAACAGATTTTCGATCAAGAACCATTGTCTGCTTACACCGTTCAATGGTGAACAATTTAGAGCATGGAAGAATAGTGTGCACCAATGTACAGTTGCAGAAGCGCGCGAACTGTCAAGATGGAGACACTAATTTCATTTCCAGAACTTGGACATCAGAAGTTCTACCTCGTGAAGTCGGATGGTGATCTGCTGCTTGTGTTGTTGGTCAGCGTGGCTTTGGCGGAGACCATTGGTGTACCGTGTGGACACTCAGAGCCGCTCTCTCCATCCGGTTAGTAACATTGGCAGTAATGCCTTCTTCGTAATTATACCGGTGTATCTCCGTCGACACAGTGTACCCGACACTTCGACCTGGCTGCATCTACTACACGGATTTGGGTTATATCAGTAGTACTCTCATGATACAAAGGCCTGGGAGGAGTGGCCAGCGTGTGGATAGAATAGGAAACTCCGGTCTGAGAAATGAACACAGCCATACCGTTTGGAGGATGTATTGGCCTCACACTGCAGACGGAAGGAGTTCAATGAATATTTCCTTGGGGTAATGCACGGCTGGACCGACGCCGAAATATATGAGGAGGAATGAAGAACAAATTCATTCATCCTAATCTTCTTGTTGTCCATACATTGCGTGCGTCTTGTATATTACAACGTTATTGGCTGCTTTTGGCTGCTGTTTTTCCTATGTATTATACTTAGCTTTCTGATTATGCAGTTGTCAATTTATCATATACTAGCTTCTAGATTTGCTACTAGATTTGCTGCCATATTGGGCAAAAAACAAAAGGCATAAATAACCCTAGAGATTTGCTACTAGATTTGCTGCCATATTGAAGAAAGACAGAAATAGAAGCTTCTCTAGATTTGATACTAATTTGGTGAAAAGACAGAGAGAGAGAAAGAGGGGAAAAGGTGCTCTTAAAAATGCCAATTTGGGCCGAGAGAGACAAAACCCAGCTCCTGCTCACGTGCAACCAAACGCTTCTCTTCCGTCCCACGCGGTCCCTTTCTACCAGCCCCACGCGCGGCCCCACACGTCGCGGCCCCACAGACGACGCGGCGCAACACGTCAGCACAACGTCCAAATAAACGGATTCCTTCCTGAGCTCGTTCTGCGGGTTTCAAACATAGGCTTGGGGAAAACTGAGGAAAAACTAAGGGGCTGGGGAAAACTGAGTACAACTAACGACCCGAGGGCACGAAAATAGAAATCCCAAATTTCAACTTCACTTGGCTCATTAGTGTTGGAGTTCAAGCCGAGTTTTCGAGTACTCATATTAAGCTCGCGAGTTTTGAGTTTTATTTCCACCCCTACCCCCATCCAAACTCAAATTAATTTGGCGAAAAGATATGTGAGGCCACGTCTTACAATCCCATAGAGCCAAACACCCCCTTGAGTTCATAAGCAAGTTTGTTACTCTTGGGTTTGTGGTAAACCCTAGGCGGCAAGGGTTCAAAGACTACCTTGAAGTTTATCACTAGTGAGTGAGCTATTCCTTAGTGAGATAGGCTCCGAAGAAAAAGGTGAGCTTTCGTGGCATTTGAAATCCTTCATAGACACACCTCTCCAACATGATGTACCTTCCTCCCAAGGAAGGGAACAAATGAATAGATCTTCGTCTTTGCGTGCATCAATGATATCTATCTGAGCTCTTTACTTGTGTTGTTCACTTTTGTGATAGCCCTCATACTTGAAGTACCTTGTATCATCACCTAGGTTGCGTCGCCTAGATTGTATTAGGTCACCTACTTTTCCACATAACCAGAGATTTATAAAAAATCTAGAACCTATTCACCCCCTTCCCCTCTGGGTTACCATCTCTATCCTTTCAACGAGCTATGTTGTCGCACCTCAGATCAATATGTTTGGATCACTATCATATATAAATCTATAGGTGATATACATATGCATACCGTGGAGAAGGCGCGTGAAGAGCCAATAATGAGATGACACGGGAGAATTTGAGACACCGGGAGTACTGTAGCAACAAGTAAATAGAGGAGTAGATGACAAATTTGAGTTGCTTCGTCTCAACTAGAGTGATGTTGTGCAGCTGCGACTTTGTAGAGTAGCTAACACTATGTTCTTCTAACACGCTTACATTTCTTGTCGAACATGGCCTTTTTTTAGAATGGTGAAGGTTGACAATCTTGTTTCTAGTAATCTGTGAAAACCAGTTTCATAAATTTCGCTGCTCATGTCCTATGTCGTTCCAAAGACAAAATAAACCTGTAATTTTATTATTTCCTATTTAATTAACATCTTAAAACACTTGATGGTAACTTAGAAAGCAAAAGTTTTGTAGAAACATACCAACATGGGGTCTAATTTAAAACTCTCATCAAAGTTAAGACGACCACAAAAACAAATCATAAATCAAGTTCACATTTTTTAGATTCAAAATGTTTTGAATTTTCGAAAAATAGCATTTGTTCTGACAATGCCATTGCTTGCGCCACCTATGCATGCATGACTTTTTACACCGTGCATCCTGTCTACGGGGGACTCTTTCGCCCCATATGATTGACCAACAAGATTTGAGTGATAATGTCTATGTAAAAATTAAGTGGAATAAAATAAATAAATCTGAAATTAAGTATCAACCTCACCAACTCATGGGCATTCATTTCATGACAATAAATAAATTTTCCACCTACTCACATTTAATGGTTTTCTCCTTACATATACCACTTCTCCTCCGCTCGACTATTTAGCAAGTTTCATTGTCACACTCCACCTCAACCTGTTTAGAAAAATAACACATTTAAATAGGTGAGATATGGAGATATGCATACCATTGAGAAGAAGAAAAAACCCAAAAAATAAGAGTGGGAGGGAATATGAGGCACCGGGATTAGTCTTTTTTTTTGACACAAATACAGTAGGGAAAGGCTCCCTACTGTGTCATTTTTTATTAAATGATGGGGGAAATATTTACAATGGAGAAACACTTATTACATGTTCATAGGGTGTCAATCCATGATTGCATCCCTTCCTTAAGACTAGGCTTAGCTCTATGCATAGTAAGAGTGAAAGTGGCTCTAAATTTGCCAATACATCTCTGAATATTTGGCAGATTCCCATTGAATATAGCATCATTTCGTTGGTCCCAAATACTCCAACATCCTATGATCATTATTTCCATAAAGAAATCCAAGGACATCCTCCTTTTGGCATCATTCATCATTTGGTAGAGATCCAGATCAACATTCCATTCTATACCAAGAGCCCACCAGAAGCTTTGACTGAAGGTACACTCAAAGAATAAGTGCATATTCGTTTCCTCAGGGCAAGTCTCACACAAGATGCAGTCAGAGAACTCCACAAAAAAGTGCTTGTGATTCATCATCTCCTTTGTGTTGAGCCTACCATTGAGTAAGAGCCAGGCAAAGAATTTATGTCTAGGAATGTTACAAGTTTTCCATATTGAAGTGATGCAATTTGGTGTTGAGTGGTTGCCAATAAGCTCTTTGTAAACCTTCTTCGTAGAAAAATTATTGCCCCAATTAAAAGACCAAATATCATCAATGGTTGTAATGTTTAAATCCAGTAATTCCTGTTCCAAATTGTGGAGTTCTTCATGAGCAACAGTGCTAAGAGGAAGATGGAACATATCATAAATATTTTCATTAGTAGCTTCAACTGCCTTTTGGATCGTGATCTTTTGATTCTTAGCAAATGAATGCAGATGGGGATATAAGTCATGTCTGATATCACTATTCCAATTGTCCTTCCATAGGATTACTATTTTTCCATTGTGTAAATCCACCTCTGTCATCTCCTTATATTTATCCTGAAAAGTCAAACAGTCCCTCCACCAAAAGGAGGCCTTTGTGTTGATTGTCTGTGGAGTACCTCTGTTTTCATAATATGCATGCCATATCAATTTGACCCAAGGAATTTCTGCATTGTTATCGAATTTGTGCAATTTTTTCATGAGAAGGGCTTGATTCTGTATTCTGAGGTTCAAGATTCCTAGCCCACCTTGATCCTTTGGTCTTCACATCATGTCCCAGCTTGCTAAGCACTTTCCTTGGATTTTATTTCTCTGTCAGACCAAAGAAATTGTCCTCCACTCTTTTGAAAGTGAACAAATATAGTAACTGGTACTTTAAATGAGCACATTGCATACATAGGTAAAGTTTGAATCACTGAGTTTAATAATGTAAGCTTTCCAGTATATGTCATCAGAGATGAAATTCCAGACAGCTTCTTATCAATTCTTGATACCATAGGCATAAGATCAGATACTGATGGCCTTGTTGTACCTAGAGGTAATCCCAAATATGTGAAAGGTAAGGTTTCAACCTTACATCCAAATATGTTTGCCAGCTCAGTAGCTCTTGCATTATCAATATTTATAGGCACAAGGGTAGTCTTGTGATAATTCACATGTAGTCCAGTAGATGCACTGAAAATTTGCAGAATATTCTTCAGATGGATGAGTTGATTATTATCAGCTGGCATAATCATAAGTGTATCATCTGCATATTGAACTATAGGAAATTTCTGTCCAAAATCATCAGTAAGTGGGAGATTAATAATTCCATTCTGCCATGCATCATTGATTGCACTTTGTAACAGATCTGCAGTGTTGACAAATAAAATAGGTGATAGGGGATCCCCTTGTCTCACACGTCTTTTGCAAACAATTTTCTTCCCTGGTACCCCATTTAACAGTATAGATGTGGATGCTGAGTGTAGAATGTTGGATACTAGCTTGACCCATTTTTGCCCAAAACCTCTTTCTCTCAGCATGCTAATAACTGCATTATAATCCACCTTATCAAAGGCCTTCTCAAAGTCAATTTTGAGTATAATGATGGGTCTCTTGGATAAATGACATATATGTAGATACTCAAAAGTCCAACCAAGACAATCCTGAATATTCCTCCCTTTAATAAATCCATATTGGTTCTGATGAATTAAAGGAACAATCTCTTTCTGCATTCTATTAGCCATGAGCTTTGTAATAATTTTGAGAGGAAGACTAACCAGGGATATTGGTCTAAAATCATTCATATTCTCAGGATCTGCTACCTTAGGTATAAGAGTGATAAAGGCAGTGTTGATACTTTCCAGGTTGATTTTCTCATTATAGAAATCATCTATCAGTTTATAGAAGTCCTCTTTCATTATCTGCCAACACCTCTTTATGAATTTTCCATTAAAACCATCAGGCCCTGGGGCTTTATCTGTGGAAAAATCTTTTATAACAGCATCAATTTCTTCTTTAGTGAAAGGAGTATCCAAATGTGACAAGTCCCTTGGATGAATAATATTTTCAAGGTTGATGTGCATTTGTGCATTTTCACTGACTCCAAGTCTTTCCTTGTATGATTCCCAGATAATAGCAGATTTATGATCATGATTGTACACTACTGACCCATCAGCAGCTTTAATGGAGGTAATCAAATTTTTTCTATAACTCTTGGTTGCAATAGTGTGGAAATACCTTGTATTTTCATCTCCCAGGGTGGCCCATCTGATTTTTGCTCTATTCTTCCAATAAATTCTTTTTTGCTTCCATTAATTTTCTTGTATGATTATGCAGAATTCTCTGAAAATTCTTCTCCACAATAGATAACCTCCTTTGATCCTCCAATCCATCCAAAAGAGCTAGATTATAGTTACACTTGGTAATGATTTTAGTCAAATTTGAGAAATTTCTGCTCCATTTCTTCAGCCCAAGTCTAAGCTTCTTGAATTTTCCATTTAACATAAGTGCAGAATCATTTCTGTAAGCAGCTGTTTCCCAATTGACTTTCACAATATCTAGAAATCCTTCAAAATCTATCCAATAATTTTCAAATCTGAACAGGTTTGTTCTTGGGATATCAGTACCAATTTGCACATGTATAGGAATATGATCAGACCCCATTCTTGGGAGTGGATAGGACAAAGTATTGGGGAATTCAGATGTCCATGAGGCAGAAGTAAACACCCAATCAAGTTTTTCCAAAAGTGGATTCTGCTGCATATTGCTTCATGTATAAGATCTTCCTTTTAGTGGTATTTCTTCAAGATCATGGACTTGTATGATAGTGTTGAAAAAGTAACATATTATTTGTGTCCCCTCCACTCCTATTCCTATCACCTGGATTTCTGATTAAATTAAAGTCACCCATAACCATCCAGTAGTGGAAATCAGAAGAGTCTAGATCTGCCATCCAGTTAAAGAAATCCTCTCTATTTTCATTGTGAGCGGGTCCATAGACGTTGGTTAGGAACCAGATTTTGCCAGACATTCTACATTTGAGCTCCATAGTAACTTGAAAGATACTCTGAGAAATAATTGTGCCCTCAAATAGATTCCCATTCCATATTGTGATAATGCCACCAGAACTACCAATTGAAGGAGTGAAAGCATATTTATTGAACTTCTTTTGAACAAAGTTCCTCAGATATGATAATTCAAAATGTTCCCTTTTTGTTTCTTGTAAGCAAATAATATTGCAGTTGCATTCCTCCACTCTTTGTTTGATATCATCCCATCTTTCTTGAGAATTAATCCCTCTAATATTCCAGTTTAGTATATTCCATGAGATACTCATTTAATAAACTCCTCTGTGTGATATAAATAACACAGTGGCAGCATAACTGACCACTTACAAACCATATTCTCCACAGATAAAATCCCTTTCAAATAGAAATCATACACAGCATAACAGACTGACATTTCCAGAGTACCAGCACAGATCACAATTGTTGTGTATATATGCCTCATCATACACCACAAAACATCATTATTGGCATGGCCAGAACAGGAGCAACTCATAGAATTACTAATAATAACCATAGCATAGATATCCATTATTACAGGACCAGAATAAGTATCATCACTGCCACCACATAAAAGTCTGATATCATCACCAAATATGACAAAAGATTTGTCACATATTACAAAAGTAATGTCCTCCATTAATGAAGAACAAATAAAGCATGATAATAAGCTAGGGATAACTAGGTTGTATGACAGACAACCCAACTGATCAGGATTAGGGTGGCTATTCATTTAGCCACTCTTGGCAAGAAGCTTTTCATCAGTCACCTCACTAGGAGGGATCTGACACTGTTCCACTGCAATGTTTTGAACAATCTTGATTGGTAGCTCTGGAGGAGGAGGGGCAGTCCTGTCAATGATCTCCACATCAAATTCAGAGTTGAGATTTTTCTTTGCAACCTTTGCAGATGTCTTTTTCTTCTCCTTTTCCTTTCCCTTGTCTTTTCCTTTCCTAGCTTCATTCTGCTGCTCCTTCTCAAGTTCCCTTGCCATAGCTGCATCTGCAGCTTCTTTATCTTTGTAACCAGCAGATATAACATCAATTCTTCTACTGCGCCTGACTTCCTTGACATCCACAGGGGCTTGTTCATTTTTCCTCTTGCCAACAGGTGTATACATAACTGTGTTATTGCTTTCATACATGACATCAGACATAGCCACATCAGGTAGATCATCAAAGGTATCATTCCCAGTCATACCCTGAGAAGGAAGAACAGCAGAAGTAGTGGCTTGACTGTCATAGATCTCAGATATGATGACAGAGGATTTACTGGCAGGTGGCTGCTGTGCAGTGAAGACTGTGACAACACATTTTCTCTCTGAATATCCTTCAGCAGTAACATCAATCATCTGGATTCTTGCTCCTGTAACATTTCCATTACCAAGTTTGTCCAAAGCATCTGGGAATGTACTGAGAACATCTGTGAGCATGTTATGATAAGCTGCAAGTGCATCAACTGCCTCAACAGCAGGCTCAATGTCCTGGTTATGGTTGGTTTGCACAAAAGCTTGGGGAGGGGTATGCACCATGGGCTCCCCTTCAGCAGCTGGAGCAGCATTACCACCAGGTGCAACATTTCCTTGATTTGGTGCAACATTATCCTGCATATCATTGTTCTCATGAACCAAATCATCCCAGATACCACCAAAAGGAATATTTGGTAGTGGGTGAGGGTTTCCTCCATCAGGTGGCAGAGGATCTTCATCACCACCAAGTCCTCCAATGAGTTTAGCTTGCAGAATATAGTTGACCACAGTCCATGAGTGCCCATGACCCTCATCACTTGTATTCTGACATAACACCAGACTGATAGGGACCTCCAGGAGATCAGGAACTCTAACCTTAACAAGGATTCTAGCCCTGTTTGATCCATCACGATTCCAAACCAAAAACTTGCCAAATTCACTAACAGATTCCTTAATCTTTTCAACATGCCATGCCTCTTGGGGATAATTAACCATCATTAACCAGACATCATGAGTAAATGTACAGTTTCTATGATTCAGACCACGGTTCTGGGGAATAACCCTTAGGATGCTATCACCAATGAAAAAAGGACTACGATCTATCGCAACATCTCTAGAACAGGTGTCAGAGAACTGAACCAAAGCCGCACCCATAGCTGACCTTGTCATCTGACGGACGTGATAACCTTGGTTGTTGAGGAAGCCACGGATGAGAGCAGCATCACCGGTGAACTGAGCAGGGTCAGATTCAGGTTCAAGGACGACGATTGCCCAGTCGTCGCAATTGAGCAGCGGCGTGTTGGTGAAGACGTGAAAAGCCCTGCGTCGACGATGAACACAATGCGGCACAATATCCGCACCAGGAGGGAGATGAGGGTGAGGGTCACAGGGGTAGTTCGCCATCAGGCCACCATCTTCAGAACGGGGGCAGTAGCTTGGCGGAGGTGGCGGAGGTGGTGGCGGTGGTGGCGGTGCAGCAGATGCAAAAGGGATGGGAGGCGGAGCGGCAGAGGAAGGGACATGGGATGAATGTGTCACTTTCCCAGGTGGTTTAGATTTAATGCGAAAAATCAGGGTTTTTCCTTTTTTCCGTAAGCAGTTTTTCTTGATATGTCCATAATTGTAACAACCACGGCATCTCACCTGGGATTTGCAAACGGGCCGCTGATGGAAAGGGTCCAAACATCTCGTGCAGCCCAAGGAGGAAGGGATTTGGTGCGGAGGGTGGACAAGGGATGTGGTGGGCTGCGGTGTAGGCTGCCGAAAGGGCTGAGTGGTGGGCTGCGGTGTAGGCTGCCGAATGGGCTGAGATGGGGATGGAGTTGGCGAGACGTGAGATGGGTTGGGAGACGTGGAGCCATGCCGATTCAAAAAAATAGGTGAGCGGGAATCCAGCGCGTGATCCGAGGAACTCGGATCTTGGCATGGGCTAGTGACCACGTCAATGAAAGAACGATGAGATCTAATCGGCACAGAATTTGCTCTGGTGAGAGGATTCCGACGAGTAACCAACTGCCACTCCATGGATTGTTCAGATAACCAAGAGTAATGCTCAAAGCGCCAATTAGGACCACCAGATCCCCAAAGGTGGAAATAGCAGGTGAAAGATGGGCATGCAAAAGAATGGAGACGATAGATGAAAAAGCCAATAGCCTTAGAATTCACCGTGAATTTAAAAACTCTATCCCTCAAGTGGGAGATCCGGAGGCTAGCTCCCATGGATCCAAGACAAGATTGGAGGGCTACCTCAACAAGCAGTAGATCTAGACGAAAGGAGGCCCTCCCAAAGGATACAACAAGATGAAAACCATCGACAGAGGTAGGGTGGATCGGGGTAGAAAAAATGGAGAAGATCTTACGTGAGAGATTGGTTCCATGGGTGAAGTCCAACGAGGAAGAGAGACCTTGTGGATCCATCCTTGCATCACCTTAATGGAAGAAGCCATTGTTGATCGTGGAGGAGGTGGTCGCCGTGGGAGTCGCCTTGGGGGTGGAGGAGGGAGCCATTTTATGCACTTTAGATGGAAAGAAATCATTTACCGGGATTAGTCTCACAACAAGTAACAAGATAGTTACAAGTTAAAATTGAGTTGCTTCATCTTAACCAGAGTGACATTGCGCAACTTGGGACTGGCTGAGTAGCTAGCATCGTGTGTTTTTCCGCCAAGCATTCACCTATTGCAGAAGATAACTTTTCTCTAGAACGATTGCGGACCGAACATCTTGCTTCCAGTAATCTATGGAAACATGATGCATACATGTCGTTGCTTCAATCCTTTGCATGTCTAAAAGAAATACTAAACGTATTATTTTTCACTGGCCCATTTTGTTAACTCCTAATTTTTTTTGTCACGTTGCTTATGGCTTGTCACAGTTTAGTGCAATCTTTTTTTTTATTAATTGCCCACAATACCCTCTAGAAAGAAACTCCGCTATGTTGTATTAAATCGGGCCGTCGAACCATTCCGTCCAACGCATGGGCTGAATACCAAGATGGCCCAGAAAAGAATACAACTGTTTTTTTAGATGCCTCTTCCTTCTAGTAGCATCGAGTCATTTCCTGGTGATAGAAAGAAGAGAGCGGAGAGAGCCCGAGAGGAAGGCGATTACGACTCCACGCGAGCTCGCGCCGCTGCCGGCAGCCCAGCACCCTCGGCGGCGGAGGAGACCTCTCTCGTCCAATCCAAGGAAAGGCGAGCGGGCGCAGCCGGAGGAGGAGATCCTGGACGCGGGCAGGCAGGGGCCCGCCGTTCCGGCGTAATCTCCAGGTGAGCGGCGGCGACGACCTGTGCCCCGCGGTTCGATTCGAGTCTGGGTTCGTTTAGATATTCTGTTTGATTCGTACGCCTTTCCGTTGCTGCTGTTGTCGTCTCCCCATCGCAAAATCGTTCTGGAAACCCTTATTCTTCTATGTTTATGTTCTCCATCGGAATCGCAGTTTGAATTCCTTCGATTCCATAGTATTACTCGATTAATTCACCCACGAATTAGCGATGCCATCCCTCTGGATGATATGCCCTGTATATCAACGACGATTGCCCCTCGATTGGCCGCCATGGCCTTGCTGCAGATGATGCCATGCCGTCCCTGTTCTTGCACTAGCTGCAGCCGCCTCCCACGGTTCTGCCATACGCAGTCCCTCACGATTTTCTTGATGTGCAGGTTGTTCTTGTACCTAGGTCCGGTACCTATCGCCTTGGTGGCATACCATGTCGTCATCTGCATTGAGGGCTGCGGCGCAGAAGGCAGGTCCTGCTGCCCGGAAGCAGGCGCTCACCTTGACGGAGGCCGCGGCGACTCGGGTGCGCCAGCTCCTCGACCTCAGGCAGCGGCCTTACCTGCGCCTTGGCGTCAAAGCGCGCGGCTGCAATGGCCTGTCTTACACGCTCAACTATGCAGGTGCGTTTAGTTTCACCATTTGAAGGCAATGAAGCTATCATGCTTTGCATCTTGCAAAATTTTGTTCAGAGAACTCTGCAACGTTACAGCTATATACACTGCAAAACTAGTGAAGCAACTGGCTAGATAATTTCACCAAACCTATTGAATTAATCAATCCTCACCCTGATATGCCATTTCGTGGGATTGCTATATTGGTTTCAGAGGAGAGAAAAGTGTACAAAAATTATTCAGTGGTGTACAATGTGAAATTGTTGTTATATGGCTTCACTGCCCGCACACCCTGACAATAATATGCACGATTTTATACTATGTAGTATTTTGTTTCTAAAATGTTTGATCGTTTGTAGTGAGGCTAGTATTCTATTCTTAGCATCCAGTTCATGTTTAGGCATGATGTGCAATATGTACCATGTTTAATATTCTTTGTATCATCTGGTTGAACAATCCTCCAATTATTAGTATTTGGTGGTCTGAATTAGGCTGCTACAATCTGTTATATTGTTCCTGTCACGTTCCAGCAATTAGTTTCAGCATTTAAGAGGGATGAAGCTACGGTGGTGTGCATCTTGGAAAATTTCATTCAGAGAACTCTGCAATGTTAGATGATTTTTAAGGTGGTAAGGCATCCTAAAGCGTTGGGGGGCGCTCTACCGCCTAAGTGGGTGCTTAAGCGCCTAAAGCGGACCTAAAGCAGGCTAAGCGCTGAGGCACTGGGGGTTGCTCTATCGTCTCAGCGTCGCTTAAGCATCCTAAGACGGACGCCTTGAAAACTATGAATGTTACTGCTATATACACAGCATACCAAGTGAAGTAACTGGCCAGATAATCAGCAAACCTTGTGAATTAATTGGTCTGGTAATATCACCCTGATATGCCATTTCATGAGATTATTGTATAGGTTTCAGAGGAGAGAAGTTGAAGAAAACTTGTCAGTACTTTGTAATGTAGAATTGCTGTTATATGGCTTAACACTGCCCCCGCGCCCTGTTGCTAAAATGATTAGTGGTTTATAATGAGGCTAGTATTCTTAGCATCCATTATTTTCTAGGCCATGATATTCAATTGATATCAGGTTTAATATCTCTAGTATCATCTGGTTGAACAATCTCTCCACTCATGAGTAGTTCCTGATCTGATGGTTTGTTCAGTAGTGTCAAACATGGGCCTATGTAATAAAAAACACTTGTCCTTCTGTACAACTCCATAGGCATGGGCTTCCAAGCATCACATTGCGTTGGAGAGATGCTGGTACAAACTAATGAGATGCACCCAGCATGCTACTATTTTTCTCCTCGGATAGATCAATCTGTTGAGCCTAGTTTCCTAGACCAAGTACGGATATCAACTGTAGCATCATTGTATTATCACGAAGATCGTACCACCTGCTACATTTTCTTTAGTTTGTTTACTGTGTTATTTCTATCCATGCTAAAGAAGGATCTTTGCTTGCATATACTTCAGAAGAAAAAGGGAAGTTCGACGAGCTTGTGGAAGAGAAAGGAGTAAAAGTACTTATCGACCCCAAGGCTCTGATGCACGTGATCGGCACTAAGATGGATTACGTCGATGATCCACTGAGGTGTGGCTTCTAGTTCTGTACGTAATGTTCTAATGCTGCACCTCCATCAATTTATCATTTTTTGGTAGGTAACAGGTGGCTTCTGTTGCAGGTCCGAGTTCGTGTTCATAAACCCGAATTCCAAAGGGGAGTGTGGGTGTGGTGAATCGTTCATGACTACAGGAAACAAGGGGTCCACTTCGTGATGTTCTTTACTGATGTAAATAGAGGATAGAGCTTGGTGGAGAGCTCCAGCCACTCATTTTTTGTTAAGTAAAAGGTCCTCGTAATGCATGTCGCATTGCACCATAGCAACTGATGAAACCATCATGTAATGGTTGCAACTAAGTTACCCTTACATTTCCATCTTTCCTTAAGCTTGTTGTTACCAGGACTCTTCATGTTTGGGAACATATCAGGTGCAAAAGCCCAAAAAGGGGGCAGGATGATCATATCTTTTCCTTTTTGAGCTATGTCATTTACTAAAGAATGGATTTGATGTGCCGCAACAAATTGTTGCTAGGGAGTCAAACCACCTTATGGCGACGCTGGATGTCCAGCCTGTGGATTTTCTGATTTAAGTAATTCACTCATTTCTCTAGGAATATTTCTCTGATAAATATTTCTCGTGTAAATGGAGTAAAATGTACAGTTTGGAGTTCACTGACTAACGTGCTCTTTACTCTAGTTTATTATACTTTGTGCTCTGCAGTGTTTACATATGATGTCCAGTTTTGAAGGAATGTTGTTCCAGCACGTGGACTCAAGTTGCTAGTAACAGTTTTTGCAGTTCAGTTTTGGACTTTTGGTTAGCTCGCATGGAATATTTGTCTTGTGAAGTGCATTGTCTGCCTTTCTGTTTTCTCCATGAAATTAAATATAGAGGCGGTATTTTCAGATGATTCTTAGGTCTATACCTGAAACGTCATCCCGTTACAACTCATAAACGTAAAACAAAGGTGTTATTACTTTCTATCATTTTTGCATGAAGGCGTGTTGTCACTGGCAGTTCCACATCTTGCTTACTTCAATTTTTCAAAAATTACTGAATACAATACCAAGACAAACAACAAAGTTGGCAAATCAGGGCCATGAACCACCCATGCCGCGGTCTAGAAGGTCACATCACACATGTCTCACAAAAGTAATAGTACTAACAACAAGCCTTTTAATCTCAAAATGTAGTTTCTTGAGAAGCCATTCTCTGCATGCTGCATTTCTATGCCGGTAGAACCATTTCGTAGAAGGTGAACTCACTCCACAGTCCACATGTTTCCTGCAATGCCCCGAAATCCATCTCTGACCTAATAGTAGTCTTCAGTTTTCCCTGTGAGGAAACGAAAAAACACTCTTTATGCAGCTCATCACAATACAAAGAGAACAGATGTGACCAAAATATATTGCACCATTGTCTACATTCGAACGGATCACCAGCAGAAATTGGCGTAAAATTCAGCAGAGACATGCATGTCCAGAAAACATCAGATCCGTCACGCGAAAGGCTGTGGATCTAAGTCAAGCACCTAGAAAGCAATATCCACCTCTCAAAAAAGCAATATCCAGGGTCCAATGGTTTAAGCTGCTTACCGTGATAGCATGCCATTACAGTTTAGTTGTTGAGGTGGCTCACCCATTTCTGGTTTGTGTTCGTATTATCTTATCCTTGATGAAATGCAGCAGAGATTCTGCGCTTGTTTGTTTTAAGTAACACGATTGCTATGTCGAAAAATAATGGCATTAGCATTACTTGTATCCCTAGTGATGCACTGGCCAAGCTAACCAAAAGGGGAACTAGCACTAACGCAAACTTTTTATATACTCCATAATTAAATAGAAAAGGTACTGATACACATATGTAGAACTGAACCAAAATTAAAGGCTCCCCATTCCCGTGGCATATTTATCTCCCTAATCATGTCATGATTCTTGAACCCTGAGTAATCTGGTCCCCTTTAACATTGCATAGAAACAACTTCATACCTAATGGTAACAAAGTGCAATAAAAGTGAAGTGCAAATGGAATGTTCAAAATTCCAATTTTGATTACTTTGGAAAATAGATAATATCTGGGGGCAGGTCATAGATGTCTGACTATATAGCAGGCCCGGAACTTGACAAAGACCACAAAGAACTTCAGCAAAGTATAACTGCATAACTCAGAATCTAACACACAGTATATATAAATTTAATGTGAAATGCACCAACAAGGGTTTTAAAAATGAGAAGTTTCACACTATCCTTTCGAGCAGACAAAAACAATACATAAGATGAAATTTACTGTGCGAAATTAAGTTTCTCTACCTTTAAATAGGATTTGAGCTTCATTTGAAGCTCTTCTGTATCTGAGTAATTCATTTAGAGCATCCTCGTTAGACATCACAATTTCTTCACTGTGACTAATCGATAATGTATGAAGACGCCTTGCTTTGGAGAGAATGAGCTCTATAAAAGACATTTCATTTGGAAGCCAATGAATACCGCTCATCTGCACAACCTGAAGGTTGGCACACATGCCATCAGCCCATAATGCATTCAGAAACTCTCCATTTGCTTCAAATTCAAGCTCCTCCTCATCATAGATCTTGAAGTATACAAGTAAAAAAAAAAGGCAATTAACTCAAAGCAGCAAAATGACCTTCACAATGCAAATATGAAAATCAGTATGGGAAAATTTATAATTACCTTTAGTTTGAGTTCTTCAAGATTTGGGGCACTCTTTAATAAGTATAAGGTTAACATGATAGGGTGTTGTTTATAGAAATGCACCTTTAACTTCAAGCTCTTCAAGTTGTGAAAGGTGCATAGAATCTCTGGCATCTTAGCACTTGACTGAAAATTTGGAGGAAAATAGGTTAATTTAAGGACTTGAACCAGATTCATCTCTAGAATCAAGGAGCAATGCGAACAAAGGGGCAGACACTGTTTCTATATAAATACACGAAGATTATATATCTTTGAAGGATCAGCACACCATAAAACCACACAAACTCAATGTATGTAGCAAACAGGAGTTAAAAAAAAAGACTACATTAACTCTATTTACGAGGTCTAGATACAACTTAAAACACAATGATAAAAAATAATGAATATATGCAAGTTAATATTAGCCATGCCCAAGGGACAATGCATTTAGCAAGACATGATTTAACCCAAAACAAATTAATAAGTCGATTGGTTAGTATAGACACCTAGATATGTTGGTTCATTTGAAATTGTTATGCTTTTCAAAATGGAGTACCTGCAAGTTTTTTACAGCATCCAGGAACATATAGCTAGCCTACAGATCATGGTAAGGCCATTCCCCCCAATCCTAGCTGCATTATGTTTTGTAAGTAGTCAACCTTATGCGCTATAGGCCAATAAGGGAAAGTTATTTCTACTTTGTTGTCTATATTCTAAGACTGTTGCGTAATAGATTCACAGAGCTATGATGGCCTCCTCATTTTTTGATGTGAGCCACTTGAACTACTCCTACTACCTATGTCCAGAATATAAAACATTTTGAAACATCATAACTTTAGGAACGGAAGTAGTATTTTTTTAATTGATTAGAGAAAAATATATTACGGTGAACAAGAAAAATATACTTACCGGTATATAGCCCGTAGCGACCGAAAGCTCTGTAACTTGAACAAGACCCGAAAGAAACTTGGCGAAATTGCGGTGAACAAGAAAGACGGTGAAGGCGATTTCAGCGCGACGCAGGGATGTCAACTTCTTAAGGATCCAGCCATCATCATCATAGTCCGAACAAGCTTGTAAGTGCCTGAGATTGGGTGCCCGAATCACCCATTTTCGGACATAGTCGCCACGGATGAGAACACTAATAAGACTTAGATACTCAAGCAACGGGGATGTTTCAATGATCTCCTCAAGTTGGTACCCCCCGTATTCTTGTAACTGGACGTATACGAGACTCAGTCTCCTTAGCTCCGGGAATGCCACGAAACCTAGGGGTAGGAGCGGGATGACGCAGCTGCTGAGAGTGAGCGAGGTGAGCCGGCTGCAGGAGAAGACGGAAGGGGGAAGGGCGAAGCCGTAGCCGAATCGGAGATCCAGGATCTCAATACCCCGGCGGGAGAGGACGCGGAGCCAGTCGTGGATGCGGCCCGCGTAGGCATTGTCGAGATTCGCGCAGAAGCGGCGGACACTGCCGGGGAAGCGGAGGAGGATGCAGTCGACGGCCCCCAGCGCCTCCGGCGGGACCTTGTCGTATCCGAGGCTAGGAAAGTTGAGGTCGAGGGACGAGAGCGCCTCCCATCGGCGTCGCCAGGCGCGGGAGAGCACCGACGTGCGGACGGCGTCGCGGATGCCGACGCGCGTGAGGATGTCGTCGAGGACACCTGGGGGGAGGGAAATCAGGGCGTCCGCCTCCGCCGCAGCGGCCTCAGTCGCCCGGCACCGGCGCCTCTTAGCAGAGAGCCGCCGTGGTGGCATTTCTGCGGCGAGTGGAGACCCCGAATCGCGTGGCGGCGTGGTTCTAGGGTTCGGAGGCGGGGAGCTGCTTCGATGGTGGTTTGGAAATTTGGCGCGCGGATGAGGGAATCTCGTGTTGGAGGAATGGAGGAATCGCGGGAAAATGAAAACGGAAGGCGGTGGTCTCCGACGGCGTGTCACCATCGGCTTCAGCTACCCTGAACCAGTGAGACTGTGACTGAGGGACGAGGGAGGAAGGTGGTATGCTTCAGCTGAACGGTGGAGTGGTAGTGTGTCATCATCCCACAGCTAAGAAGAGGGCAAAACCGAAAAATAACCGTAAGCTTAAGAGTTTGGTTCCTAAATCGGTGCAGATCAGCGATCATAAAGTAGCCAAAACTGAAAAAAATGTTTTCGGGCCGAGATTGAAACCCTACTCGGCCTGTATTTGTAGGGGCGGAACGAGCAAACTGAACGCAGCCTGAACAAAACCTCTAGTTTGCGTGCGATGGAAGTTTCACCTTCTCCCAACTGCCGCTGACGCCGATCTGCGCGCCCTCACCGTCCTCTGCGCCGCCGTCGCCCGATATCGCCAGCATGAGTCTCGAATCGACCCCGCCGGCCGCCGGAGCTAGCTCGCATGCCCCGCCACCCTCTCCTGCGGTCGCCGGAGCTCCCGCTACACCAAGCACCCTCGCCACCCCCGCTGACGTCGTGACCATGGTCTTGTCGACGAGCGTCCTCAAGAGGCGGCGCACGGGAACGCATGTGGTTCCGAAAACCAGCGCCGCGGCAGCCAGCGGTGATGTCCCGGCTGTCGCCAAAGGGGCGGACGCAGCGAAGAATTTGGCGCCGAAGAGAACGAAATCGAAGACGACGACGAGTCGTGGCGCCCTGATGTCTATGCACGCTTCTATTCTTGTAGACAGTGGTGGGCCTCCAAGTGCAGAGGTTTGTAGAACAGCAGCAAGTTTCCTTAAATGAATCATCCAAGGTTTATCAAACTCAGGGAGGTAGAGGTCAAAGATATCCCTCTCAAACAACCATGCAATTACGATACAAGAAGTCTCGTGTATCCCCAACACACCCAATACACTTGTCAGGTGTATAAGTACACTAGTTCGGCGAAGAGATAGTAAAATACAAGTAATATGGATGATTATGAGTGATAATTGCAATCTGAAATAAAAATGGCAGCAAGCAAACATGTAGCAGAACTGGTTGTAAACGGTGTTTCAATGCTTAGAAACAAGGCCTAGGGATCTTACTTTCACTAGTGGACACTCTCAACAATGATATCATAATTAAATACGTCAATATCATCTCTTCACTATGCTACTATGAACCACTCTCCGGTTGGATAACGAACACCAATTCACCTCGTAGGGCTGCAAAAGCACTCCTTAAAGTCGCGTTCCAAATCTAGGGACACCCCTCTCTGTCACTTTGAGCATCCAAAGATAGTACTAACAAACACCATAATTTATAAGTATCTCTATAAAGTTTAGTCTAAGAGACACACACACGGTTTGCACACTGTCACCTTCACACCGTGGGACAAGGTGTCTCTAGAGATCACATAATAAAACCACTTGAGTAGCATAATAGATGAAGAATAACATCTACTTATTCAACTAGATTACAAAGCTCATGATCACATAAAGATCATACCATGAGAGAGAGAGAGATAGACCACATAGCTACCGGTAGCGCTCAGCCTCGGGGAGAACTACTCCCTCTCATCATCGGTCAGCCCGATGGAGATGGCGGTGGAGTCGATGGAGATGGCTCCGGGGGCAATTCTCCGTCCCGCCAGAGTGCCGAAACAAAGACTTCTGGCCCCCGAAACTTGTCTTCGATGGCGGCGGAGCTACAGAACTTTTCATGGACGAAGGCTAGTTGATTTAGGGTTTTCGCCTCGGGAGGCAATTTATAGGCGGAAGGGCGAGGTCGGTGGGCGCCCGAGGGCCCACACCACCCCTAGGCGCGGCCAGGGAGGGGGCCGCGCCCAGGTATGGTGTGGCCGCCTCAGCGCCCTCATCCGTCTCTGCTTTGGGCTCCATTTTCGGGTCGGGAAAATAGGAACTTTGGCTTTCGTTTCATCCAATTCCGAAAATATTTCATGTACACCTTTTCTGAAATACAAAAACAGCAGAAAACATGAACTGACACTGTGGCATCTTGTCAATAGGTTAGTTCCAGAAAACGCATAAAAACGCCACGAAGTGTAAACAGAACATATAGAAATTGGTGTAAAACAAGCATGGAGCATCAAAAAATATAGATACATTTGCAACGTATCAGCATCCCCAAGCTTAAATCCTGCTCGTCCTCGAGTAGGTAAGTGATAACAAAAATAATTTTTGAGGTGACATGCAGCCAACACAATCTTGATCAAGTTATTGTAAAAGCATTGTGAGCTGGGATCAAAGTACTCTAAACATAGTCATGATAGATATAATTCTAACAATAGAACTTAGCAACTATGTTATAACATGAGAAGTAAGTCCAACAAAAGATCATGAATAATAATGCACTGGAAGCAACTGATTGTTTTTTAGCATAGAGAAAACAAAGCAAAGTGGTATTCAGCTTGTCCTTTATGGAATAGCAAAACATAAATGCCACGACACCTTTAGAGTTCAAAGGGTGACTAGATACAAATAGTTTAAGAACAAGCAATAACATAATCATGAATCAATCAATAATAAATTTCGGGACTGTTACCCTCCAAAACCCACCGACGGGCGTTGGTTAAGCAACACGAAGAGCCGGGAAGCTCCCAGGGCCGCTTAGTGGATCCCTGGCACCTCGCGTCGTCCCGCAAATCTTCTGGCCATGTCCTGGCGGTTGCTAGGGCGTGCCACCTGACCTAGACCCGATCAGGAAGGTGTTAGTGCTTCGATTGTTCCGCATGGTAGACACGTAAACATTAATACGAGCCCTATCGGCTCTCAGGTTTCGTGGATCGGCTCAAGGAGCCGATCGCCCCATGTTTCACGTTGGATTTACAATGGCATGGGGATCCCTGAATCAGACAAAGCTAAAACGATCCACTTTAGGGTTTTCACCGCATAACCGGAACGTCCTACGTGTGATCGGGCCTAGCAGCTACGGAAGATGATGCAAACCACCCCTACGAGAGGCCTAAAAACCAACATAACGTTGATTCCCGGAACATCCCTCGCAGGGACGGTGAACAACATCTAGCGCACTACCGGATCCTCCGACCCCAGCGTAAGGCCTAACTATGCAGATATTAAACTAATCCTTGCGGAGCAGGAGCAACTATAACGGATCGGATCTACTAAGTAACGAACAAGCAAGATGCTGCCCTTACGTCTGGATAGACGTAAGGGCAGCTAGGTGTCGAGGGACGGCATCGCCACGCAGATATGCACGTGAAAGCATCAATGCAAGCCCCTAAACACCTAAGGATAAATAGTACTGCTCGCCATCAACAAGGCTTCAACACGAGCAGTACAAGGTTGACGAATAAACGTATCGCCTAGATCGCTAGATGCGATCTAGGCGACATGGTGCTTACCCGGGAGAAACCCTCGAAGAAAGGGGTGGCGATGCGCCTGATTTGTGTTGGTTGAACGATGATTGTCCTCCTTTTCCGATAACCCTAGATACATATTTATAGTCCAAGGGACTTTCTAATTGGGGCGTGCACCTAACCGTGCATGGGCCAGACTCTATCTCTTAATTCTAAATTACAATGCGATCTAATATGTTACAGATACATGGGCAACTTAGCCCGAACTCTCAGCGCAAGGCCGCTTCGAAGATGCTCCACATGTACGTCCTTCAAGCCCATCTTCACTTACGGCCCACTCTGATTTGGCCAAAATCGGGTGGTAACACATGCCCCCTGGTTTTGATAATGATAATTGCAAAACCATCTGTCTCCTTCGAAGGGTCATGTCATGGCAGAACCGTTGCAGTTTTCTTCATGATGACGTCTTGCCTTCTCAACTTCTCGGCACGACTTGACGGTTCTGGCACCACGTCCTGGGGAACTGCTTAGGCATTAAATTGTTATATTCCCCTTTTTATTTGGCCACTCCTTGTAGTTCTCTTCTTCATCTCCCTGCTCCACAGTAGCCATCGGCAACCCAAAAACCCTCCTTAGCCCCCATGGATTCATTCTCCTCCTCCGTCTCCTCTGACCTGTCTCTCCAATCCTCCTCCTCTAGCGAGCTCGAGTAGGAGGTCGATCTGATGGCCATCTACGAGGCCCGCGCCCCAGAGCATTGGGACGCGCAGGACTGGGATTCCTCCACCGAGTCGGAAGACGACGAACCCCTCACCGACGGGGAAGACGACCTTCAGTTCCTCATTGACGGGGAGCTGGAGGCAACAAGCGAGGACGACCTCTTCCCCTGGGAGGGGAGCTTTTCCTCCGACGAGGAAGAAGAAGAGGAGGAAGAAGACGACGACTCCTCGAGGGTTACCCACCAGCAAAACGCCTCCGCATGTGGTGGGACGACGACGACAGCGATGATGAAGAAGAGGATGAAACTCCCGCAGAGGGCTATGGGAGCAGCGACGAGGAGCCCGTCGGCAGCAGCGCCAATGGGGGCTCCGAGGATGATGACGAGAGTGACGGCCCGTAGGCTAGGCTCTACTAGTGTAGGCCTAGCAGTAGTAGATTGGTCAACAGACCCTTTTGTTCTCCCTTTAAGCAATCGGCTCTTCCCTTGTAAGAAATCTGGTTTTATCAGTGAAGAATTTCTCCAATTTGATTTTACCGATTCTTTTTTATGCTAATTTAGCCGATTGTCAACTCAATCGACGTTTAATGAGCCGATCTCCACGAATCGATCCCCCATGACCCACTCTTCATCTTTTTGACACCGGGGTGATCATGAACTTGGTCAATGCTCACTAAGTCAATGTCTGCGGGACCAGCCGATGAATCTCCAATCGGCTTCTAGAAACAGAGCATTCACGAGGCCAGTTGCCCCCCGAGCCTCAGCCGAGGTGAAAACAGTGACAAGAACCCGTAATTTAGACAAACAGTCCCGGGCTTGATCACGTCTGAAAGAGACATCACACAGGGCCAACCAGCCGATCACCTTTCTTCCATTGTTGGCCGATACTTTAGATGATCACCCATAGCTCAATGAGCAACAGGCTGTCTCGGATACCAACTCTCTCCTGGCAGCACTGCCAAACTAGCAACGAGGCAATTTTGAGCACTTGTACTAGAGTCGATGGCTGTGCATCGGCTTTGCACCATGAGACACCTCAAACAGGGTCATGACTCTTACCCACCAACCCAGCAGGCTGGCAATCTGGTTTTGGGCAGGTGTCTTCAATAGAGCTCTAGGCTTGTTGCTCAATTGACTTGTATGCGGAAACTGATATTTTTTGCGACATCAACACCATTCCTCAGACAAGTTGTGATGCAGAGCCAGCTGATTCCGAAAAAATCGGCTTCCTTTAGCAAAGGATCCTTCAAGGCAAGCTGCCCTCCGAGCTTCTTCCGCTCAAGTCCTGCGCCTTGCTGATCAGATTGGCTCATCATCTTTGGCAGGTTAATGCAGCTCCTGGTGAGGACGTTTCCTGATGCTCTCCCCACTTTGGTCCCAACAACCTTTGACAGTAACGCCGACCAAGTCATAGCCAAACCTTAAGCGAAAAAATGCCATAGCCGATTGCTTCATCATCGACTGCCTCCTAGTGTTAGCAGAGACATGCTCCTTCGTCGGGCTCACCCTTACCCTGAACTGCATGTTTGTGCTGCTCCCACGGTTGATCAGGGTCGTGACCCCTTAAACTTGCCCCAACCGACATCGCTAACACACGTCTGCCGCTCCTGCTAGCACTGCTGGACTTGGAGGTTTGCTAACGGAGGGCTTCCGCTTGTAACAGTGGTATCCATTGAGTCGATGGCCGTGCATCGGTTGTGCTCAAAAATTTCTGTATTTTCGATTTTTTGCGGCCGATTTGTTTACGTATCGGCCCCATACTTGAGCTGCTCTGCTGGACATTTGAAATCCGTTCCCGCTCCGTATCCTCGTATCTCATCCATCTATGTGCCCCGAGCCGATTCTGTCAAGTAATTGATGGCATCGGCTCTTCAGGCATCTGTTGGATCAATGGAACACGTACAAGGTATGTTGAGGATAATTTTGGCCGATTGCGGGAATCGGCCTCCCTTTCCATTGCAATGCTTCGTGAAGGTTTAGCACTTCTTGGTTTCCCACTGTAGCTACGTGACATGTTGGAGATGAGATCCTTTGCTTTTTATTTTTGAGGGCCGATCTCAGGGGATCGGCCTTGCCACGTATGTCCAATGTCTTGGACTTGCTACTCCGTCCGGTCACGGATATCATGTTTGTATCGGCCGATGCCGCACGGCATCAGCCGATGCTGTGCATCGGCTTTCGCCTGTTTTGGGCGCCATACTTTCTTTGGCGGGCGCGCCTTCGTCTCCAAGTTTGCTGAATTTTCACGGCCAGATCGGGCCGTGCTCTTCTCAACGTGTACGAATGCGTGCCTCGGCTTCTTCCAGGTTCCGGCCGCTGCACCCTACGCTTCGAGAATGGTTGAGTCCATCGCACCACCTTGGCCGGTGATACCTATCTTCTTCTCCATCCGACTCCTCAAAGTCTTCTTCTTGAGATGACTCAGCTCGTTTGTTCCGAGGTGGGAGAGGTCCTGGACGCTCGAACACTGAAACTTCACTTGTCCTTTTCCTTTGCTGTTTGCATGCAGGCGATTCTCGATTGTTGGCAATCGGCTCATTCCCGAGTCCCAGCAATGTTTGAAGAAGGGACAGCTCCAGTGCTTATCCACATTGTCTTGCTCCCTTGACCTCCCTCAGCGTGACGTCTTCCGTTGTTCGCCGTTGACGATACCTCTGTTTATCAGGCCGCGATATCCTCCATCGCCGCCGGCGGCGGCGCAGTCGCATCTTGCTCATATTTGTTGAGGAGATGCACGGATAATGGGCGTGATACGTATGCTCACCTCCTCCTCGGTTAGGTACCGTCTATCGTCGTCTTGGGGCCGGTCGCGTGGAACGGCCTCCTCTTTATCTTTGCCACGAGAGTGGCTCTCTCTGCTTTGTCCACGCCATGGCGGATCACAAACCCTGCCATATTGACATCGAAAGAGAACCCTGGCTCTCTTATGGAGTGGCTTAGGTCCACCATGTTGACGTCCGAAACGGACGCATGTCTACCTTCATGGCAAACTGTCCGAAAGTTAATCGGCCTGATTCTATCGCCATCGAATTTGTGCGCGCAATACTTTTCGTTGGTGGCGTGCGTGAACGTATGATGCCATTTTCAGTATGGCCTTTTGTTCATCTGCCATACCGGGGATCTTGTGGCCTTCGGGTAGCTTCAATTGTTTCTCTTTCAGTAGCGATCGAAGATCTGTTCATTTGGTCACGTCAAAGTCCAACCCTCTTGGAGGCCCGGCGGGTTCACCCATTTGGAGGACAGTACCGGCGTCGAGTCCTGGCTACCGCAACCGATCTTCCGCAAATCTTCATCCTCATCACATTGACCAGGTTATCGCGCGTTTGAACTTGTCCTGGTACAGTTGGATGGCGCTGTTCATATAAGGTCAGCCTATTGACCAGGTGTCAACGAGTTGTACTCCACTTGGAACGTCGGATCTTTGAATGACGCTGCAAGGCCTGCCACGGCCAGCTCGACTGCTTCTTTCTCGGTTAAATGAACCGAATAGCATCGGTTCTTGACAGATTAAACGCTGAATGTACTCAGCCCTTTGTCTCTCCTCGCTTTTGCCGAACCTGTGCTAGTTCGGCAATACCGGCTTCAGTAGCTTCTGAATGGTATTGGGTGTGGAACGCTTCCTCCTGCTTCCATGATTACCGAATTTGGGCTGCAACGAGGTGTACCATCCAAAAGCTGGACCGGTGAGGGATTGCGAGAAGCACCTCACCCGTAGCTGATCCGATGCGAAGCCATGCCAGTGGGCCAAGTATCGGCTCACGTGCTCGATGGAGCTAGATCCTTCTGACCCACTGAATTTGTTGAAGTCCGGAAGCCGGTGGGTGGTAGTGGGATCAGGTCGAACTCATTGGGGTACGGCTTGGAATAGCCGATTATCTTCTTCTTCGGCAAGATGCCGAACTGATCTCTCAGGACTGCGCTCTGATCTGGTGGAGGTAGTGGCAGCTGAGCTTTCCTGGACCGGTGCAGTGGTATACTTGGCTAGCCACGCTTGTTTCTCAACCTGCTCTAAACTCCCATTTTGTTCGTTCTTCCGGAACAATTGCTCCTGCTCCGGCAATCCCTCTGAGTACGGATCGCCTGCGTCCAGTTGTTGCAATCTGGCACAAACGTGCACACGTATCCGTGTGGGATTTCCTTAGGCGGGTCATGCAAGAACTGATAGTCGCCCGGGTCACCCCCAACTTTGTAGACGACGTATGCCGGTGAGCCTTGTTGCTGTGGAGCCGCCATTGCGTACGGCAGAGGTGGCCTGGTGGAGTTGCATCTCTCCCTGGTGAGTCCCTAGAACAGGTCCTGAAGGGGAGTACCGACGCTCCATGATCTCTTGCACCACACGGAGCGCAACGCGCTCCAAAGTGTTCACCAGGCTCTCAGAGTGCCGATGCAGTGAATGGGCCACCATGTAGTTGATTTCCTGTCGCAGGGCTCTCAGTACGTTCATCTGAAGGGAGACAGATCTACCCCGTCGAGGACGCCTTGTGGCGTGAATCCTTTGAACGATACTGTGCGAACGGGTCTTCTCAAAGGAGCCGATGAGTTCGGCTTCAACGATGGCCTTCAGCTCATCGTACTTCTTCTTATGATCGGGAGGAAGATCCTCGTATGTGATCTGTTCCTCCGCCATCTCGATGCCGATGTTGACGTGGATGTTGCATGATGGTCCCACCGGGCGTGCGAGAATGTGTTACCCTCCAAAACCCACCGACGGGCGTTGGTTAAGCAACACGAAGAGCCGGGAAGCTCCCAGGGCCGCTTAGTGGATCCCCGGCACCTCGCGTCGTCCCGCAAATCTTCGGCGTCCTGGCGGTTGCTAGGCGTGCCACCTGACCTAGACCCGATCAGGAAGGTGTTAGTGCTTCGATTGTTCCTGCATGGTAGACACGTAAACATTAAATACGAGCCTATCGGCTCTCAGGTTTCCATGTGGATCGGCTCAAGGAGCCGATCGCCCCATGTTTCACGTTGGATTTACAATGGCATGGGGATCCTGCTTGATCAGGACAAAGCTAAAACGATCCACGACAGTTTAGGGTTTTCACCGCATAACGGAACATCCTACGTGTGATCGGGCCTAGCAGCTACGGACGATGCAAACCACCCCTACGAGAGGCCTAAAAACCAACATAACGTTGATTCCCGGAACATCCCTCGCAGGGACGGTGAACAACATCTAGCGCACTACCGGATCCTCCGACCCCAGCGTAAGGCCTAACTATGCAGATATTAAACTAATCGGAGCAAGGAGCAACTATAACGGATCGGATCTACTAAGTAACGAACAAGCAAGATGCTGCCCTTACGTCTGGATAGACGTAAGGGCAGCTAGGTGTCGAGGGACGGCATCGCCACGCAGATATGCACGTGAAAGCATCAATGCAAGCCCCTAAACACCTAAGGATAAATAGTACTGCTCGCCATCAACAAGGCTTCAGCACGAGCAGTACAAGGTTGACGAATAAACGTATACTGCCTAGATCGCTAGATGCGATCTAGGCAGCATGGTGCTTACCCGGAGAAACCCTCGAAGAAAGGGTGGCGATGCGCTGATTTGTGTTGGTTGAACGATGATTGTCCTCCTTTTCCGATAACCCTAGATACATATTTATAGTCCAAGGGACTTTCTAATTGGGGCGTGCACCTAACCGTGCACGGGCCAGACTCTATCTCTTAATTCTAAATTACAATGCGATCTAATATGTTACAGATACATGGGCAACTTAGCCCGAACTCTCAGCGCAAGGCCGCTTCGAAGATGCTCCACGTGTACGTCCTTCAAGCCCATCTTCACTTACGGCCCAACTCCTGATTTGGCCAAAATCGGGTGGTAACAGGACTATGCAAATTATACTCAGAATGACAACTATGCTCTGTTAATTGGTGCATAAAGTTAGAAGATGAAGACATAACATAAAAGTAAAAGAAATTCCATGCGCAGAGGGAAGCAAGATTACTCATGTGCTAGAGCTTTTTATTTTGAATAAAATAGAGGTGCTGAAAATATATTTTGAGAGGTATGTATGTCTATATCAATGAATGGCATCAAATGATCTATCATTATTTCATGTTTAATGGCTTCAAGAGCGGCTCCCATAGAGAGAACAATAAAGTTCCTCTTCACTTTTGTTTGAACAAGCTAAGTTCATGATTTCTCAAGTACATAGTGTTAGGAGATTTTGATTATAATTTATATTTTAGTGGGCTAGGCACCCGCTTGCCTGCTCTTTTTGAAATATTAGGGACTAGCACATTATTCATGCTAGTCAAGGTGTGAAGCCAAAATAAACACGAAAGATTAATAAAGCATTCAACACTTTCGCATGAGCTAAAACAGGAACATAAAACAGGTAATATTTTTTTAAGGTTTAAAGGTAGCACACAAGCAATTTACTTTGGAGTGGCGGTGAAATACCATATATAGGTATATATGGTGGATATAATTGGCAAACTTTGGTTTTTGGGAGTTGAATGCACGAGTAGAACTCATATTCAGTACATGCGAAGAAGGCTAGCAAAAAACTGGAAGCGGCCAACTAAGAGAGCAATAATGGTCATAATCATGCATAGCGACAAAACATTATTAATCAAAGTATAAAGTGATATTACAAGTCAAAAATTAAATGATCATAGAGGCCTGAGTTGACTGGTTTGTAGTCATAACATGGCGTAAGCATGTGCCAAGTCAACCCAATTAAAGCATCAAAGGAGAATACTGATACGCGCGAAGCACACGTCCGTTGGGAACCCCAAGTGGAAGGTATGATGCGTATAGAAGCAAGTTTCCCTCAGTGAAACCAAGGTTATCGAACCAGTAGGAGCCAAGAAGCACGTGAAGGTTGTTGGTGGAGGAGTGTAGTGCGGCGCAACACCGATTCCGGCGCCAACGTGGAACCTGCACAACACAATCAAAGTACTTTGCCCCAACGTAACAGTGAGTTGTCAATCTCACCGGCTTGCTTGAAAACAAAGGATTAAACGTATCGAGTGGAAGATGGTGTTTGTTTGCAAAGAACAGTAAGAACAATGATTGCAGTAGAATGTATTCAGATGTAAAAGAATGGACCGGGGTCCACAGTTCACTAGTGGTGTCTCTCCAATAAGATAACTAGCATGCTGGGTGAACAAATTACAGGTGGGCAATTGACAAATAAAGATTCAATACATACCAATGATGATTACTATGTGATTTAATCAGGGCATTACGACAAAGTACATAGACCGCTATCCAACATGCATCTATGCCTAAATAATCCACCTTCGGGTTAGCATCCGCACCCCTCTAGTATTAAGTTGTAAACAACGAGATAATTGCATTAAGTATGGTGCGTAATGTAATCAACACAAATATCCTTAGACAAGGCATCGATGTTTTATCCCTAGTAGCAACAACACATCCACAACCTTAGAACCTCTGTCACGATCCCAGATTCAATGGAGGCATGAACCCACTATCGAGCATAATTACTCCCTCTTGGAGTTACAAGTATCAACTTGGCCAGAGCCTCTACTAGCAACGGAGAGCATGCAAGAACATAAACAACACATATATGATAGATTGATAATCAACTTGACATAATATTCTAGATTCATTGGATCCCACCAAACACAACATGTAGTATTACAAATAGATGATCTTGATCATGTTAGGCAGCTCACAAGATCTAAACAATGATAGCACATGCGGAAGACAACCATCTAGCTACTTCTATGGACCCATAGTCCAAGGATGAACTACTCACGCATCAATCCGAGGCGGGCATGATGATGTAGAGCCCCTCCGGTGATGATTCCCCTCTCCCCTGCCGAGGCGATCTCTTGAATCCCCCGAGATGGGATTGGCGGCGGCGGCGTCTCTGGAAGGTTTTCCGTATCGTGGCTCTCGGTACAGAGGGTTTCGCAGAAGGCTTTAAGTAGGCGGAAGGGCGGGTCGGAGGGGTCACGGGGGCCCACACACTAGGGCCACACAGGGCCCCTTTGGCCGCGCCGCCCTAGCGTGGCGGCGCCCGTGGCCCCACTTCCTTTCCCCTCGGTCTTGGAAGCTTCGTGTAAAAATAGGACCCTGGGCGTTGATTTCGTCCAATTCCAAGAATATTTCCTTACTAGGATTTCTGAAACCAAAACAGCAAAACAGCAACCGGCGCTTCGGCATCTTGTTAATAGGTTAGTGCCGAAAAATGTATAATAATGTTGTAAAGTATGTATAAAACATTCAAGTATTGTCATAAAAGTAGCATGGAACATAAGAAATTATAGATACGTTTGAGACGTATCAAGCATCCCCAAGCTTAGTTCCTACTCGTCCTCGAGTAGGTAAACGATAACACAAATAATTTCTGAAGTGACATGCTACCAACATAATCTTGATCAACATTATTGTAAAGCATATGAGATGAATGGAGTGATCTGAACAAAAGATTGCTAACAAAGATAATGACTAAACAAATAAATCATATAGCAAAACTTTTCATGAATAGTACTTTCAAACAAGTATCAACAAGACTTGCATAAGAGCTAACTCATAAGCAATAAATTCTTAGTAGAATGCATTGAAGCAACACAAAGGATGATTAAGTTTCAGCAATTGCTTTCAACTTGTAACATGTATATCTCATGGATATTTGTCAACATAGAGTAATATAACAGTGCAATAAGTAAACATGTAAGAATCAATGCACACAGTTAACACAAGTGTTTGCTTCTAAGATAGAAAGAAGTGGGTAGTGACTCAACATAAAGTAAAAGAATGGCCCTTCACAGAGGGAAGCATGGATTACTATTTTTGTGCTAGAGCTTTTTTTTTAAAACATAGAAACAATTTTGTCAACGGTAGTAATAATTCATATGTGCTATGCATAATACTTCCTACAAGTTGCAAGTCTCATGCATATAGTACTAATAGTGCTCGCACCTTGTCCTAATCAGCTCGGATAACACGGATTATCATTGCATGACATATGTCTCAACCAAGTGTCACAAAGGGGTACCTCTATGCCGCCTGTACAAAGGTCTAAGGAGAAAGCACGCATTGGATTTCGCTTGATTATTCTCAACTTAGACATCCATACCGGACAACATAGACAAGATAATGGACTCCTCTTTTAATGCTTAAGCATTCAACAAATAATATTCTCATAAGAGATTGAGGTTGTATGTCCAAACTGAAACTTCCACCATGGTACATGGCTTTAGTTGGCTGCCCAATGTTCTTCTCTAACAATATGCATACTCAAACCATTTGATCATGAAATCGCACTTACTTCAGACAAGACGAACATGCATAGCATCTCACATGATATCCAGTAAAGGTAAAAAGTTGATGGCTGACAAAGGATTAATTTGTCAATGCCTACAGATCGTAGACTAGGGTTTTGTTAGAAGTAGAGGGCAAGTAGATCTCGAAGGTTTCAGCCGAAAAGTACTCGACGATTGTGAAAACTAGGGTTGTGTTGGATGAGATTCGATCCTTTTTCGTCCCTCGAATCCCCCTTATATAGAGGGTGGAGTCGAGGGTTTCGTAACACACAAGTTACAGAGTTCGGGAGGATTTCGTACCCAACCCGTAAGATTACAAGTTTCTATATTTCCTAATACAATCTATCTTTCCTTAACTAAATTATGGGCTTCCGAGTCTTATTATTCTTCGAGTCCTGGGCCTTTGAAATCTGGGTACCATCTTTGGCAGGCCCATTGGGGATGCCTATGTCGTAGGCCCCGAGATTTTTCTTGAATCGGAGAATCAAGGAAAATCTCCAATTTTACTCATTACATAATCTTTCAATATGCAAATACTATTTTGTACAGGGATAATGGTAGTTGGGGCTAGTTCATCCGACGGATCAGGTACTAGTTAACTGCTCTAGTGGCAATCCGCAAAAACCTACTTCAAGATCACGTCCTGGACATGATCTTGGGATACTGGTGTAAACTTCGACAGCCGCTTAAGGTCTTACCATTCGTCGAGTCCCAGTATATTTTATCGGTACCTAACGCGTCCGTTAGATTTTTCTTCGTATCTGTTGATACGGAAAGTAGCAGTCCGTCGAGACGGTGCCACGCCGTCGGACGGATCTGGTCTTACCTTCGTAAAGTTTTGCGGCATTCGAGATTTATTCGCGACTTCTAGCGCTCCGAGAATATATTGTCTTTTTCGGCTGCTGGAATAGCACATTTTATCGAGTCATATTTCATGACTTATTTTTTCTTCCGGATGGGAGTATATGTAGAGTTATCTGTGTAACTCGAAATATACTCACTTCTCTTTCTTTTGATAAAAATTCATCGAGCACGCGAACAGCGTTCCCGATGGGAGTAGCCCCCGAGGCTACAACCAAGAACTTGTGATTGGGTGTAGGCTCCACAGATTAGTATCCTTTGCCTCTATATTTATAATCCTTCTCGATATTTTTCTATCTATCGGGTGCGCGCGCAGCGCTCCCGATGGAGTAGCTCGAGGCTATGAACAAATGCTTGCATTTGGTCATAGGCTCTCTCCATTTCTATCTTGTCATATTCAAAGTTTTCTATTTTTCCAAAGTAGCCCCCGAGCGTTTGGGCAAAAACTTGTATTTGATCAAAAACTCGAAATAATCTTATGTTGTCGATAATCTCTCCCTGCTTCATAGTCGAGCTTTTCTTTTACCATGATGACGTCAGTGCTGATGATAACCACGATTTCTGTATTGGAAACATGCAAAAACCGCTCCTCTCACTGCCTTGTGGGTCCAAATTCTCCATCTGATTGACACGTCGTGCAAGTGGGGGACACACGTCCTCCACTTTTCTGGCGCACGATCGTGCCCTCTGTCGTTTTTCTCGAAAAGCCATTTTTACCCCTTGTCCACGTGTAATCCATCTACGCCGTAAATTTTCATCGAACGGCTGCGTCGATTCACCGCACCTCTATTTAATTCCATCATCTTCTTCCTCTGTCTCTTTCGCTCGCGCCGCAAAAATCCTCCATTGCGCCCATTGCCTTGCGCGCTCCTCCCAGCTTGTGCTGTTCTACTCCCCTCGAGTGGGAATCATCATCCCCGCGACACGCATACTCCAGCGCTTCAACAATCTCCAATGGCCACCGAAGATCTGGAGTGGGAGAGATCCAAGATCTCCAAATCAAGACCTGAACCTGCTGAAGAGGTTGGGGTTCACCAAGGAAAAGGATGCACTGCGCTTCCCCCGCGAGAAAGCTACCCAAAGCCTCCAATGGAGTACCGGGTTAGTTTTGTTGACCATCTTATCCGCGGTCTTTCCCCTCCGATCCACGAGTTTCTGCGCGGTCTTTTTTTGTTTATGGGCTTCAGCTTAACACAATTCTATCTTGCACGTGTCGATTTTATCACACCGTGCGAATGCTTTTCGGAGTCCAACCTAACCGGGCTCGTGGAAACGCATCTTCTCGCTCCGTCGTAATGGCTCCCACGGCGCGCCTATAATATTGGCGGCGTCGTCATCTGTGTTCGATCTGACGTCGATTATTTCGATGTCAAATTTCCCAAGGCTGGCGCAAGAGGTGGCTGTATGTGCACGAAGAAAGCTCTGATTCAATGGAGTACAACATCGCCCCTTTTGACGGAAAAGCAAAATTCTTCGCCGCCGCTCCTGGGATGTGAAGCTTCCGAAGAAGAGAAATTGGCGACAGAGGGCTGATGACTCGCATCCGTGAACTTCAGAGTACCCGTGGCAAGGAGCTATCGGGTATCCAAATCACAGCCTACTTCCTTAGGATTAGAATGCAGCCTCTGCAAGCCCGAAAAAATCCCCTTTGGATGTATGCTGGTGATGAAGATATCGAGAGGCTCTCCACAGATCTTTCTGCAAAAGATTTGGAGAAGCTAATCCGAAGAATCTCCAAGCTTAGCAAGAAGGACACCATTCCATCTTCTTGCAAGGTTGCGCCATTTTGCCGCGCCAATCCTCTTCCCAAGGTATTTATTCGTCGCCGGTATTATACCTTCTTCCCGAAGTATTTTTGTGTCGACTATTTTTACTTGTAGTGAGATATAATTGTTTTGTCGATATTCTTTGTTCTCCACAGGGTCACCTTGTTCTATCTTCTCTTCCTCCCCTTCCCGAAGGTGGGGAAGTCGAAGAACGGGCTGTTGTCACCGACGACAATCAGGGTGCTTCTCGCCCTGAAAGTGGAGTCGGGGATTCCCATAAATCCGCGACTTCTCTTGAAAAAGAGACTGAAGCAGAAGTTTCTTCGTCAACACGCTCATCTCTCACTGCTGCTTCTCCAAAGGGCAAAAGGAAAAGGGATGAAGCCATTGATTCTGGCGCAAAGCTACACTCACTGCCGAGGAAGAAACTTTGGATCTTTACGGTGCTGCTCTCGTCAGCTCGTAAGTTATTTGCAATTGCTGTGCTGTTTTTTCCTTTGTCGATGTTTTTGAAATTGCTATTTTATCTTGTCGCTATATTTATGGCAGTGACGATGAAGAAGAGGATGCTCCTATCGACGAGACTGCTCGAACGAGCACGTCTCGTACTTTAGTTGTTTCAGAAACTCGTCCTGATGTCGACGAAGCTTCTCCTCCTCCGCAAAACCTTGAACATCCAAAATCAGCTGAAAGCCCCCGAGCTCCTTCCCCAAAGAGAGCTAGGGTAGAAACAGCCAAGGAACCAACCATATTAACTGGTTGTTCCTCGAATTCTTTGATGGAAGAGGTAAATTGTTCTGTATTGACTTTTTTTTTGAAGTTTTCCTCTTTTTCTCCTTGATGTCAACTTTGTCTTCTTCCTATATTGATTCTTTTTTCATTGTAATCTCTCCAGCCTTTTATGAAAGAGCTCGTCCGCTTTCGGTACCCAATTTATCGGGTACCGCGATTATGCCGGCGAACTTGAAGGTACTTGCTTGTTCTCTCCCGCTTTTCTTGTCGAGTTTTTCTTGCCACTATCAATGATTATCTGTCTTTACGTTGGCAGGGAAACTGGCAGAAGCCAACAAACGTGCTGACGCTCTCGCTATTGAGTTAGAACAAAGCGAGAGTGCGCACGCGAAAGTCGTCGAGGATCTTCAAAAAAGACTCGATGACGCAAAAAGGGCCTTAGAAGAAAATGTAGCTCAGCATTCTGCTCGAGAAGAAGAGATCCTCAGTCGACTGGAAACTCAGAGTCGACGTTTTGTTAGTAAGTCCTTGCACCTTTTACTGTTTTCTCACGTCGTGTTTTGGTCTCCCCCCTTTTTTCTTTTCGATAACCTTCTTTTTTTGTGCTTTAAACAGGGAGAACACATCAAGAATACGAGCTGGACAATCCTGAGGATGACGAGCTTCTCGATGCGCTTTCTCTCTCGAAATTCATGGGACGGAAGCTCGTAACGGATTAGATGAAGCTGAAGCTGGCCTGTCGCGACTCTTTCCTTATTTCTTCCATAAAAAGGAGCGACCTGCAGTTTTCATTGACCAAGTGCTTCAACGGCAATGAAGACCTTGGACTCCAACTTCGTCAAGAGGGACTAAAAGTTGGTGTCGAAGGTACTATGGCCTTGGTTGCAGAGAGTCAACAAGAAGTCGACTGGTCGAAAGTTGGCGACGCGGGGAAGATTGAAACTAAGAAGTGGCAGTCGCTAATCAAAGCGGCAAAGCCCAATTCGAAGAAGATCCTCGCCACTCTTGGATATAAGCCACCAACCGCTCCGAGTTCTTCAAAACCGGAGGTCAAGTAGACCACTTTTGCTTTTTCCTTTTTAGTTTTATCTCCCCTTTTGGTGCTGTCGCCGTAGTGTTCTTGGCGATGACTGCTTCTGTAATTCTCTAGAGGACCTCCTTTTGTAATAGACATGTATATATTATGAAAATGAATGGATATCTGTCTTTGCTCGATGATTGATGTCGAAATTTCTGTTTTCAGTTAATTTTTGACAACTATACGGCAACTCCTGGTCCTTCCGAGGTTTTTCCTTCGTCTCATTCGAAGAAAACCCCTGTCTCTGTTGAGTTTGTTGAAAATTCTTCGAGTAAGAATTCGGCAGAAGATTTGGAAGAACTTCGACACCAACTCCAATCCACGAAGAAGCAATCACTTATGCTCATGGAACAATCTCGTAAATCTTCTGAGAGGGAAAAGATTGCACTCCAACAAGCTCAAGATGCCATCTCGAGAAGGACTCCGCCGTTGCGAAGCGCTGCAGCTACATCCCGCGAAATTTTATGCTCCAACTGCCGACAGATGCTAGCTTGGACATGGCAGGTGTGTTCATTATCATTGTCGTGCTTTTCTTTTCCTTTTTTGCTTGTCTCCTCGTTGCTCACTGACTCTTTAAAAAATAGGTTCTTTTTTGGATGCTACTACTGAAGATGAACGTGTCAAGCTCGGTCCAATGCACTTCTTCGGCTTGCAAATGATCATGGTTCAAATTTCTGGGGCACGCCTGAACGGACTCGCCATCGTCGATTTCAAGATCGCGCGCTCCAGGTTCGCGACTATCTCGACTTCTGCACGAGGACTTTGTCTCTGGTTTATGGCACCATGTTTCCTCGCAATAAGATGCCAGAAACTTTCCCTGCTTTAATGGATAAATTTTGGGATGCTCCTCGAATCCATGGCTTTGTGCGAGCCCAATTAGCTGCTGGCGCAAGGTTTGCTATGATCATGATAAAAATCTGCTACCCAAAGTTAGATGTGGGTCAAGTTGTTCCAAAGTGCTTAGCCAAGATGGCGAAGAGGAGGAAGAACTTCAGTAAATATGACGTTGTGACCCCTGTTGCCGAAGATATGATGGATGAACTTCTTCGGATGGATTCTGAATTCTTCGTGAAGGGCAGCTATGCTGAGCATAGCACTTGTGCTATATATAATGAGCGATTGACAACAGACAATATATTGGGAAATCCTTGAAGATAAACTTGTACCGAAAATTGTATCTTGTGTATATGATCTGTATTGTAAAGTCACTATATTTTTATTTTTACCGCCAAGCCCCCGGGCGTTTTATTGGTGACAGCTTTTGTTTTATAATGCGAGGTTGTCCCAAGGCAAAATAAATTATACTGTGTACTATTTTTGCGGGTACGAGCCCCCGAGCTTTGTGTTGATCGCTATTTGTCGATGTTTCTATTTTTGGCGAGGTACTTTATACCAAGGCGAGATGTTTTTTGCGAGTTATGTTTGTCGACACTGCGTATATATATATTGTATCGTCTAGGGGGAAGCCCCCGAGCCTGTCGAGAAAGATGTATAACTCCACTATCTTTATTATATTGCAGCACCGCGAGCCCGCCTCATTAAAAACCTTTCTCGGCCCCACTCGGTGCCCCGAAAAGGAAAATAGTGCGTCTAAAAACTCGCGGGCGTTTCAGACATATGTTTACAAAGGAGACTATATTTCGACATCTAGGCGTAAAAACGCCTGAGCTGCGCCACGTTCCAAGGATTTGGCTCGGCAATCCCCGTCTTCTTGTCTTTGATTCTGTATGCTCCTCCTTCGATTACTTCTGTGACGATGTAGGGTCCAAGCCATGGTGACTCGAGTTTTTCATGACTTTTTTGATTAAGTCGCAAAACCAAGTCACCAACTTGGAAAGATCTCGGTCGTAATCGTCGACTGTGGTAGTTTTTCAGGTCCTGCTGATATTTGGCAACTCGTGATAGGACTTCATCTCGAGCTTCATCAAGTGCGTCGACATCATCCTCCAAAGCTTTTCTCGAAGTTTCTTCATCATATTCTGTAACTCTTGGAGAATCATGTTCTATCTCTATCGGCAGGACTGCTTCGCTCCATGGACCAGAAGAACGGCGTTCTGCGTCGCCGTATTTGGTGTTGTTCGAATACTCCCACAACACACTTTGCAGCTCCTCTGGCCAAGTATGCCGAGCTTTTTCCAATGGTCCCAACAAACGTTTCTTGATACCGTTGCAGATGATGCCATTAGCTTTCTCGACTTGACCGTTGGTCGTGGATGTGCGACAGACGCAAAACTCAATTGATGCCCACTTCTGCGCAATATGCCTTGAACTCCTTGGACGTAAAATTGCTGCCGTTGTCCTGTAACAATGCTGTGAGGGACTCCAAATCGAAAGACGATGCTTTTCACGAACTTGATCGCCGATGCGCCGTCCGGTGAATTTATCGGCTTTGCTTCTATCCACTTAGTAAATTTGTCGACAGCAACAAGCATATACTCATATCCTCCTGGCGAAGCTTTATGTAGTTTTCCCACCATGTCGAGACCCCATTGAGCAAAGGGCCAAGACAATGGGATTGGCATAAGTTCTGCTGCCGGCGAGTGAGGTTTGGCAGCGAATCTTTGGCACGCATCGCAAGTTCGCACTATTTCCTTCGCGTCCTCAATTGCTGTTAGCCAATAAAATCCTGCTCTGAAGACTTTGGCCGCGATGGCTCGGCTGCTCGCGTGATGCCCGCATATTCCTTCTTGTACATCTTTCAGATGATCCTTCCTTCTTCGTGTGACACATCTCTGAGCACACCCGAGATACTTGCTTGTACAACTCCCTTTACCACAGTAAAAGCTTTAGATCGCCTGATTATTCGCCTTGCTTCAACTGGATCGTCGGGTATTGTTTTCCTTAGGATGTATGATATGTAAGCCTGCATCCACGGAATTTGTACCATCATGACTAGCTCCTGTTCCTCTTCTTCTTCCACTGAGTCTTTGGTGGCGCTCGAAGATTTCTCTTCTTTGTCCTTCTTTTTTATTTTCACTGGCTTAGTTGATCTCTCGCTTATTTCTTCCCAAAACACACCTGGAGGGATATCGAGACATTGTGACCTGATGTTTGCAAGAACATCGGCTTCATCGTTACTCAGCCTGCTGATGTGGTTTACCTCGCATCCATCAAACAATTTTTCCAACTCATTATACACCTCCTTGTATGCTATCATACTTTCGTTGACTGCATCACATTGGTTCATAACTTGCTGTGCTACCAATTGTGAGTCGCCGAAGATTTTCAATCGGGTTGCACCGCAGGCTTTCGCCATCTTCATCCCATGTATGAGGGCTTCATATTCTGCTTCATTGTTAGATGCATTTGGGAACGTCATCCGCAAGACATATTTCAACTTGTCGCCTTTCAGGTGATACTAGTATCACGCCTGCTCCAGCGCCTTCTAACCTTTTGGACCCGTCAAAGTTCATAGTCCAGGTTCTCGATAAATCTGGAGGCCTTGTGTTTTGTAGCTCCATCCACTCTGCGATAAAATCTGGTAAAACCTGCGATTTTATTGCCTTTCTTTTTTCATACGTGATGTCCCGAGGGGAGAGTTCTATTCCCCAAAGGGAGACACGACCCGTAGCTTCTGGGTTGTTTAATATGTTTGATAAAGGAGCTTCATTGACCACTATTATCGGGTGCGCCAAAAAATAGTGTCGCAATTTTCTTGCTGTCGTAAATACTCCATACGCCAGTTTCTGGTACTAAGGGTACCGCTGTTTTGAAGGCGATAGTACTTCGCTGATGAAATATACTGGCCTCTGAACTCCATGAAGCTTTCCTTCTTCTTCTCTTTCGACTACTAGGGCCGTGCTGACCACCTGAGGTGTGGCTACAATGTATATGAGGAGAGGTTCTTTCTCTTTAGGCGCCACCAAGATTGGTGGTGTCGAAATTGTGCGCTTGAGATTTTCGAAAGCTCTGTCTTCTTCGTTCCATTGAAATTTCTCCCCCTTTGATCAATGCATAGAACGACAACGCTTTTTCTCCTAGCCCGCGACGAATCTGCTTAAAGCTGCGACTCGCCCCGTCAGCTGTTGTATTTCTTTCAACTTTGTTGGCTTCCTCATAGTGACGATGGCCTGTATTTTTTCGGGATTAGCTTCAATCCCTCTTGCTGATACTAGGAACCCGAGAAGTTCTCCCGCAGGAACTCCAAAAGTTCACTTTGTCGGGTTCAGCTTTAGGCAGAACTTGTCGAGGTTGTCGAAGGTTTCCTTCAAATCTTCGATCAATGTTGACCCCTTCTTTGATGTTATCACGACATCGTCAATGTAGACTTGCACATTTTTTCCAATCTGTGTTGCAAGGCACTTCTGCATCATCCGCTGATATGTTGCTCCCGCGTTTTTCAAACCAAAGGGCATTGTTTTGTAGCAAAACACGCCATAAGGTGTTATGAACGCTGTCTTGGCTTCATCTTCTTCTTTAATCTGATCTGGTTATAACCAGAGTACGCATCCAAGAAGGAAAGACGTTCGCATCCTGCCATGGAGTCGATGATTTGATCGATCCTTGGGAGGGTAAAGTGATCCTTAGGACAATGTTTATTGAGGCACGTAAAGTCGACACACATGCGAAGGACTTTCGTGTGTTTCTTGGGCACCATCACTGGGTTGGCTACCCACGTGGCTTCTGTAGATATTTCTTTGATAAACCACCATCTTTGAGTCGATCTATTTCTGATAACATAGCTTTGCGGTTGGGTTCCGAAAAACGCCGCAAAGGTTGCTTGATTGGTCTCGTGAGAGGATCCAAGTTGAGGTGGTGCTCGGCAAGTTCCCTGGGTACTCCTGGCATGTCAGCTGGACACCATGCGAAGATTTTCCAGTGCTCACGGAGGAACTCGACGAGCGCGCTTTCCTATGCGATATCCATGTTTGTTGCAATGGATGTCGTTTTCTTTCCGTCGGTGGATCTGCACCTCTTTCGAATCCTTGGCGGTGTTGAAGGTTGGCTCCCCGAGAGACCTCCCCGCATCTCGGTAGCACATCATAATCGCAAGCCTTGGCGCCATATATTCTTCTTGCATCCCGAAAGTTTCGACAATCGATGAAAATCTTTGTCGCACTTATCGACGCAAAACTTCCTTTAATTGTGATAGGTCCCTTGGGTCCAGGCAACCTCCACAATTGGTACTTGTAATGTGGTACCGCCATAAACCTGGCATATGCTGGTCGTCCCAATAAAGCGTGATATTGCGACGGGAAATCTACCACTAACTCCAATTTCTCTCTATCCTGTAGTTTTCTCGGGTTCCAAACTGAACGTCGAGATTGATCTTGCCCAACGGATAACTTGGCTTTTCCGGTGTGATCCCATGGAAACGTGTATCGGTTGGTTTCAGTTTGCCAGGGATATGTTCATCTTCCTCAATGTATCTGCATACATAAGGTTTAAGCTGCTGCCACCATCTATGAAAACTCTCGACACATCGAAACCAGCAATTACTGCGGGTAAGATGAGTGTCGATTGTCCTGGTCGAGGAACTTGCTGTGGATGATCCGCAATTGTGAAGCCAATGTCTTGCCCCGACCAATTTAGGTACTCAACTGTTGGTGGAGGCATCTTCTCTGCCATGAACACTTGCCGTGAGATTACCTTTTGCGCCCTGTTGGATGACCTAGCTTTTTGAATCATCGAGACCGCACCGTTGGAGTTAGGGTCAACGTATGGAGGTGGGTGTGGTGCTGCCGCTATTCTGAGCTGGTGCCGATTTTCGTCCGTGATTGCGGGAGGAGGTGGGAGGTGGATCTCGCTCCTTGGCCCCCGGGGGTTTCTGTTCATGGCCTGGCATTTGCAATTCCTCGCAGCCGCAACATTGCCTGAAAATTTCGGCAGTCTTTCTGGAGATGTCCCGACTGCCTCTTTCCGTTGTTGTCGAGATAAAAGTGCATTTGACACGGACCGTTCATCATCTCCTCGGGGACACATAAGGTCTTTGAAACCTTGGTCCACTATTTTGTCTGTTGCCGCGAGAATCACCTCTATTGTCGCCTTGTTGCTCATTACTCCTTTGATAGTCATCTCGACTATTTCCTCCAGGATTTCCCCGAAAACCAGCCGATATATGGCCAGGAGCGTCGTTGTTGTAGAACTGGCGAGAAAATCGCCTTCTATTTTGAAAATTTCGACCGCGATCCTCTTCTGGCGACCTGTGTCGCTTATTATATATTGCGTCTTCTCCATCTGCCCACTTGTTGGCTATCTCCATCAATGCTGATATTGTCTTAGGGTTAGTTCTCCCTAAGTCCTCGACGAAATCTCCACGCCGAATTCCTGCTACGAACGCGTCTATTGCTCTCTCGTCGATATATCTTCCGCCGAGTTTTTAATGATATTCCACCTTTGTATATATTTCCTCATCGACTCATCGTGTTTCTGTCGACATGCCCTCAACTCTTCCAATGATGCAGGTTTTTTGCAGGTGGATCGGAAATTTCTCACGAAGATGTCCTCGAAATTATCCCAGCTGTCGATGGAGCCTAGGGGAAGTTTCTTTATCCAACATCTTGCGGCACCACTCAAGTGAAGTTCGATACTTTGCATGGCTGTTGCTCTGCCCTCCTACCAGCCTTCACCATCTCGAGATAATCAACGAGCCAATCCTCGTGTCCAGCCGTCGAATTTCTTGAAATTCTCGGGTAACTTGAACCCTTTTGGGACTCGAGTCTTTCGAACTCTTCTCATAAAGCACGGGAGTCCACACATATCTTCGTCGGCAACTTCTGGTGAGTACTGACGTTCTCTTCTTTCTTGTCGCGCTCTTTCCACCCTTACTTGAACTGTTGTGTCTCTTGCTCCACTTGTTCTTGGTGGGTCTTGCACCGTTGCGGTGGGTCGTGGACTATTTTGCCGAGGATTTGCTTCGGGAGGCGTGGTTGCGAAACGCTGTTCCCATAACTCCTACTCCAGCCATTGCCATATTGAACAATGGTTCTCTCGGGTCTGGGAGGTGGTCTGGACGCGAGGATGTAAGCTTGCTGCCATGTAACCTGCTTCGTGTTTTCGGATGATATTTCCCCTTGTATCAATCGTCATGAAGGACATGTCGAGATTTTGAATTATGTTTCCTTCTTCTCGTGTATATTTTGCAGCCAGATCTCATTCTCCTTCGAGCCTCTCTATGGCTATCTCGCCGAAGTTTCCGATTGTCGACTGAGCTCTGCTCGACGCCGCTGGACGCGGAAGCTTCTTTTCTCCTATTCAAGGATGATGTCTGTTTTTCCAGCTCTCTACTTACTCGAGCAAGTCTATATTGGTATGTTTGTAGTTCTTGTACAGTAGCAGTGGTGGTCATTGGTTCTGAACCATCCATGGCTTTTGCGGCCCTATCCCATGCTTCTTGCGGGAGTTGAACTCTTGCGCGAGTTGAAGACCCAGCATATTTAGTGCCTAAGCCTTTTCTGAGATTAGCGGGATCGACGTATGGATTTCCCAAATCATTGAAAGCCTCTGACATCTCTGTTCTGATCGGCCTGCCTCTTCGATTGCACAGATTTGATGGTATTTTGCGTATTTATTTTTGTCAGATTGGTGACACCATCATATAGATTGGTGAAGACCTTTCCGATGGCAGCAGATTTGTCGATGAAGTTGAAGCTGTCGACGCTGTTGGAATCGCTGCTTATAAAGGAGTCCGCAGACGACTCGAAAGATGTGTTGCTGAAGACCTTGGCGAGCTTTCCGCTTGCCTTGGTGTCGATGAAGCGTGGCGACGAAAACTCCTCGTCACTCGACGAAAAGTTAGAATCGACCGCTGAAAATTCCGACGAGATCGGAACTTCGAGACGGTAGGATCCTTCCTTGTTGACGCCAAATTGGAATTCTCCGAACGTCATGACGATGGGCTCCTCCAGATAGGCACATGCATCCATACGGGAGGGCGGGTGAGGAATAAAGTCGACTAGATGAGTTTTTTTCTTGTTTACCTCGATCCATCGCATTGCTAGCCACCGACGAAGTCGACGATTCTGGACGTGCCATCGAGATCAGCTCCTTGCAACCTCTAATTCCCACAGACGGCGCCAATTGACAAAGGATTAATTTGTCAATGCCTACAGATCGTAGACTAGGGTTTTGTTAGAAGTAGAGGGCAAGTAGATCTCAAGGTTTCAGAAAAGTACTCGACGATTGTGAAAACTAGGGTTGTGTTGACAGTAGATTCGATCCCTTTCCCTCGACCCCCCTTATATAGAGGGTGGAGTCGAGGGTTTCGTAACACACAAGTTACAGAGTTCGGGAGGGTTTCGTACCCAACCCGTAAGATTACAAGTTTCTATATTTCCTAATACAATCTATCTTTCCTTAACTAAATGGGCTTCCGAGTCTTATTATTCTTCGAGTCCTGGGCTTTCAGTAAATCCCGGGTACCATCTTTGGCAGGCCCATTGGGGATGCCTATGTCAATGGCGTCCCCAAAAACATGGTTACCGCTCAACAAGCAACTTATAAGAACTAAGACACATAACTACATATTCATCACCACAATAGTTTTTAAGCTATTTGTCCCATGAGCTATATATTGCAAAGATAAAGGAATGAAATTTTAAAGGTAGCACTCAAGTAATTTACTTTGGAATGGCAGAAAAATACCACATAGTAGGTAGATATGGTGGACACAAATGGCATGGGTTTTGGCTCAAGGTGTTTGGATGCACGAGAAGCATTTCTCTCAGTACAAGGTTTGGCTAGCAAGGTTGTTTGAAGCAAACACAAATATGAACAGGTACAGCAAAACTTACACAAGAACATATTGCAAGCATTATAAGACTCTACACTGTCTTCCTTGTTGTTCAAACACTATACCAGAAATTATCTAGACTTAGAGAGACCAATCATCCAAACCAAATTAAACAAGCTCTTCGGTAGTTCTTCATTAATAGATTAAACTACATGATGCAAGAGCTTAAACATGATCTATGAGAGGTCAAACAATTGCCAAGTTAATCCAAACCATATGCAGCATTTTCTGATTCCAACCAAATAGCAATTTAACGAAGCAATTTCAGCCTTTGCCATGAACATTAAAGCACAATTAAGAACACAAGCGTTCCATATGAAAAAGCGGAGCGTAATATCTCCAATATAAGGATGATGGGATCCAACTTTATTCAAACCAAAACAAAAATAAAAGCAAACCGACGCTCCAAGTAAAGAACATAAGATGTGATGGAATAAAAATATAGTTTCACTAGAAGTGACCTAATAATGTTGTCGATGAAGAAGGGGATGCCTTGGGCATCCCCAAGCTTAGATGCTTGAGTCTTCTTAAAATATGCAGGGATGAACCACCGGGCATCCCCAAGCTTAGACCTTTCACTCTTCTTGATCATAGTATATCATCCTCTTCTCTTGACTCTTGAAAACTTCCTCCACACCAAACTTCAAGCAAACTCATTAGAGGGTTAGTGCATAATTAAAAATTCACATATTCAGAGGTGACACAATAATTCTTAACACTTCTGGACATTCCACAAAGCTTCTGAAAGTTAATGGAACAAAGAAACTCATTCAACATAGCAAAAGCGGCAATGCGAAATAAAAGGCAGAATCTGTCAAAAACAGAACAGTCCGTAAAGACGAATTTGGCAGGGGCACTTAACTTGCTCAAATGGAAAAACTCAAAACTAATGAAAGTTGCATACATATCTGAGGATCACGCTCGTAAATTTTCAGATTTTTTTGATTTTTTTACAGAGAGCTTCTGAGAATTCGTGACAGACAGCATGCTGTTTCTGCGTAGCAATCCAAATATAGCATCAACTTTAACATAGAAATTTTACTTGGCACAAAAACATGATAAGGAGAGGTTGCTACAGTAGTAAACAACTTCCAAGACTCAACAATACAGTAAATAAAATGAAACATGGGTTATCTCCCAAGAAGTGCTTTTCTTTAACGCCTTTCAGCTAGGCGCAGAAAGTGCAAATCAAGTAACATCAAGAGAAGAAGCATCAACATCATAACTTGTTCTAATAATAGAATCAAAAGGAAACTTCATTCTCTTTCTAGGGAAGTGTTCCATACCTTTCTTGAGAGGAAATTGATATTTAATATTACCTTCCCTCATATCAATAACAACACCAACGGTTCGAAGAAAAGGTCTTCCCAACACAATAGGACAAGATGCATTGCATTCGATATCCAAGACAACAAAATCAACGGGGACAAGGTTATTGTTAACCGTAATGCGAACATTATCAATCCTCCCCAAAGGTTTCTTTTTAACATTATCAGCAAGATTAACATCCAAATAACAATTCTTCAATGGTGGCAACTCAAGCATATCATAAATCTTCTTAGGCATAACAGAAATACCTGCACCAAGATCACATAAAGCATTACACTCAAAGTCATTGAATTTCATTTTAATGATGGGCTCCCAACCATCTTCTAACTTTCTAGGAATAGAAGCTTCAAGTTTTAATTTCTCTTCCCTAGCTTTAATGAGAGCATTTGTAATATGTTTTGTAAAGGCTAAATTTATAGCACTAGCATTAGGACTTCTAGCAAGTTTTTGTAAGAACTTTATAACTTCAGTAATATGAAAATCATCAAAATCTAAACCATTATGTTCTACATCAATGGAATCATTGTCACCAATATTTTGAAAAATTTCAGCAGTTTTATCACAAGCAGTTTCAGCAGTTTCAGGCAATTTTGCACGCTTTGTACTAGGAGTAGAAACATTGCCAACACCAATTATTTTACCATTGATAGTAGGAGGTGTAGCAACATGTGTATAATCAACATTACTAGTGGTGGTAATAGTCCATACTTTAGCTACATTATTTTCTTTAGCAAGTTTTTCTTTTTGGGATTTCTATTTTCGTGCCCTCGGGTCGTTAGTTGTACTCAGTTTTCCCCAGCCCCTTAGTTTTTCCTCAGTTTTCCCCAAGCCTATGTTTGAAACCCGCAGAACGAGCTCAGACGGAAGGAATCCGTTTATTTGGACGTTCTGTGCTGACGTGTTGCGCCGCGTCGTCTGTGGGGCCGCGACGTGTGGGGCCGCGTCGCGTGGGGCTGGTAGAAAGGGACCGCGTGGGACAGGAAGAGAAGCGTTTGGTTGCACGTGAGCAGGAGCTGGGTTTTGTCTCTCTCGGCCCAAATTGGCATTTTTAAGAGCACCTTTTCCCCTCTTTCTCTCTCTGTCTTTTTCACCAAATTAGTATCAAATCTAGAGAAGCTTCTATTTCTGTCTTTCTTCAATATGGCAGCAAATCTAGTAGCAAATCTCTAGGGTTATTTATGCCTTTTGGCTCTCGTTTTTTGCCCAATATGGCAGCAAATCTAGTAGCAAATCTAGAAGCTAGTATATGATAAATTGACAACTGCATAATCAGAAAACTAAGTATAATACATAGGGAAACTGCATACAGCAGCCAAAAGCAGCCAATAACGTTGTAATATACAAGACGCACGCAATGTATGGACAACAAGAAGATTAGGATGAATGAATTTGTTCTTCATTCCTCCTCATATATTTCGGCGTTCCAGCCGTGCATTACCCCAAGGAAATATTCATTGAACTCCTTCCGTCTGCAGTGTGAGGCCAATACATCCTCCAAACGGTATGGCCTGTGTTCATTTCTCAGACCGGAGTTTCCTATTCTATCCACACGTAGTGGCCACTCATCCCAGGCCTTTGTATCATGAGAGTACTCTCTGATATAACCCAAATCCGTGTAGTAGATTGATGTCTACGGGTGCTTCTATTCTTGTAGACAGTGTTGGGCCTCCAAGAGCAGAGGTTTGTAGAACAGCAGCAAGTTTCCTTTAAGTGGATTACCCAAGGTTTATCGAACTCAGGGAGGAAGAGGTCAAAGATATCCCTCTCATGCAACCCCGCAACCACAAAGCAAGAAGTCTCTTGTGTCCCCAACACACCTAATAGGTGCACTAGTTCGGCGAAGAGATAGTGAAATACAAGTGGTATGAATGAATATGAGCGTAGTACGGCGCGAAAAGTGCTTGCGCGTAGTTGATGAGGGAGGAAAAGTGCTTAGCTGCCGGGCAGTTGATGGTAGTAATATTGCGAAGTAAACATGTAGTAGTAACGCAGCAGTAGTAACGCAAAAAACAAGAAACAAGCAAGATAGCGTATTTAGGAACAAGGCCTAGGGAATAGACTTTCACTAGTGGACACTCTCAACATTGATCACATAACAGAATAGATAAATGCATACTCTACACTTTTGTTGGATGATGAACACATTGCGTAGATTACACGAACCCTCAATGCCGGAGTTAACAAGCTCCACAATAATGCTCATATTTTAGTAACCTTTAGTGTAAGATAGATCAAAAGACTAAACCAAGTACTAGCATAGCATGCACACTGTCACCTTCATGCATATGTAGGAGGAATAGATCACATCAATATTATCATAGCAATAGTTAACTTCGCAATCTACAAGAGATCATGATCATAGCATAAACCAAGTACTAACACGGTGCACACACTGTCACCTTTACACACGTGCAGGAGGAATAGAACTACTTTAATAACTTTGCTAGAGTAGCACATAGATAGTAGTGATACAAAACTCATATGAATCTCAATCATGTAAAGCAGCTCATGAGATCATTGTATTGAAGTACATAGGAGAGAGATTAACCACATAGCTACCGTACAGCCCGAGCCTCGATGGAGAACTACTCCCTCCTCATGGGAGCAGCAGCGGTGATGAAGATGGCGGTGGAGATGGCAGCGGTGTCGATGGAGAAGCCTTCCGGGGCACTTCCCCGCTCCGGCAGGTGCCGAACAGACTCGTCCCGCATCTCGGTCGCGATGGCGGCGGCTCGGAAGGTTTTCCGTATCGTGGCTTCCTCCGTAAGGGCTTTCGTGTGGCTTTAAATAGGCGAAGAGGCGGCGCAGAGGGTCGAAGGGGGACGACACCATAGGGTGGCGCGGGCCCAGCCCTGGCCGCGCCACCATCATCTGGGCCCACAGGCCCCTCTGCGGCTCGGGTGTTCGATGCTTCCGGCAAAATAGGAACCCGGGAGGTGATTTCGTCCAATTCCGAGAATATTTCTTTACTAGGATTTCTGAAACCAAAAACAGAAACAGGAACTGCACTTCGGCATCTTGTTAATAGGTTAGTTCCGAAAATGCGTAAATACGACATATAATGTGCATAAAACATGTAGGTATCGTCAATAAAGTAGCATGGAACATAAGAAATTATCGATACGTTGGAGACGTATCAGCATCCCCAAGCTTAGTTCTGCTCGTCCCGAGCAGTAAAACGATAACAAAGATAATTTCTGAAGTGACATGCTATCATAATCTTGATCATACTATTTGTAAACATATGTAATGAATGCAGCGATCAAAACAATGGTAATGACATGAGTAAACAACTGAATCATAAAGCAAATACTTTTCATGAATAGTACTTTAGACAACCATCAATAAGTCTTGCATAAGAGTTAACTCATAAAGCAATAAATCAAAGTAAAGGTGTTGAAGCAACACAAAGGAAGATTAAGTTTCAGCGGTTGCTTTCAACTTATAACATGTATATCTCATGGATATTGTCAACATAAAGTAATATAACAAGTGCAATATGCAAGTATGTAGGAATCAATGCACAGTTCACACAAGTGTTTGCTTCTTAAGGTGGAAGGAGATAGGTAAACTGACTCAACAATAAAAGTAAAAGAATGGTCCTTCAAGAGGAAAGCATCGATTGCTATATTTGTGCTAGAGCTTTGGTTTTAAAAACATCAAGAGAGCATAAAAGTAAAGTTTTGAGAGGTGTTTGTTGTTGTCAACGAATGGTAATGGGTACTCTAACTACCTTATCAACCAGACTTTCAAGAGCGGCTCCCATGAAGGACGTTATTTCTACCACCGTGGTAGATCATCCCTCTTCTCTTTTGTTTACACATGTATTTTAGTGGGGTGGCACTCCTTCCAACCTTTCTTTCACAAACCATGGCTAACCGATTCCATCGGGTGCCTGCCAACATTTCACATACCATGGAGGAGTGTCTATTTGCAAAATTAAGTTGCTTACTGATGAATCAGAGCAACACATGTGAAGAGAATTATTAATGAAGTTAATTAATTGGGGCTGGGAACCCCTTTGCCAGCTCTTTATGCAAAGTTATTGGATAAGCGGATGAAGCCACTAGTCCATTGTGAAAGTCTGTCCGAAGTAAATGACAAGATCGAAAGATAAAACACCACATACTTCCTCATGAGCTATAAAACATTGACACAAATAAGAGATGATAAATTTTGAATTGTTTAAAGGTAGCACTCAAGCAATTTACTTTGGAATGGCTAAGAAATACCATGTAGTAGGTAGGTATAGTGGACACAAATGGCATAGTAGTTGGCTCAAGGATTTTGGATGCATGAGAAGTATTCCCTCTCGATACAAGGTTTAGGCTAGCAAGGTTATTTGAAGCAAACTCAAGGATGAACAAGTGCAGCAAAACTCACATAAAAGACATATTGTAAACATTATAAGACTCTACACCGTCTTCCTTGTTGTTCAAAACTCAATACTAGATGTTATCTAGACCTTAGAGAGACCAATTATGCAAACCAAATTTTAGCATGCTCTATGTATTTCTTCACTAATAGGTGCAAAGTATATGATGCAAGAGCTTAAACATGAGCACAACAATTGCCAAGTATCACATTATCCAAGACATTTTACCAATTACTACATGTAGCATTTTCAATTCCAACCATATAACAATTTAACGAAGAGGAAACTTCGCCATGAATATTATGAGCTAAGAACACATGTGTTCATACGAACCAGCAGAGCGTGTCTCTCTCCCACAAAGTGAATGCTAGGATCCATTTTATTCAAACAAAAACAAAAACGAAAACAAACCGACGCTCCAAGTAAAGTACATAGGATGTGACCGAATAAAAATATAGTTTCACTAGAAGAAACCTGATAAGTTGTCGATGAAGAAGGGGATGCCTTGGGCATCCCCAAGCTTAGATGCTTGAGTCTTCTTAAAATATGCAGGGATGAACCACCGGGCATCCCCAAGCTTAGACTTTCACTCCTCTTGATCATAGTATATCATACTCCTCTCTTGACCCTTGAAAACTTCCTTCACACCAAACTTCAAGCAAACTCATTAGAGGGTTAGTGCACAATTAATAATTCACACATTCAGAGGTGACACAATCATTCTTTACACTTCTGGACATTGCATAAAGCTACTGGACATTAATGGATCAAAGAAATGAATCCAACATAGCAAAAGAGGCAATGCGAAATAAAAGGCAGAATCTGTCAAAAACAGAACAGTCCGTAAAGACGAATTTAAAATGGCACCAGACTTGCTCAAATGGAAAAACTCAAAACTAATGAAAGTTGCGTACATATCTGAGGATCACGCTCATAAATTGGCAGATTTTTTCGAATTTTCTACAGAGGCTGTGCCCAGATTCGTGACAGACAGCAATGCTGTTTCTGCGCAGCGATCCCAAATATAACATCAACTTTAGCATAGAAACTTTACTTGGCACAAAAACTTGATAAGGAGAGGTTGCTACAGTAGTAAACAACTTCCAAGACACAAATATAAAACAAAGTACTGTAGAAAAAACACATGGGTTATCTCCCAAGAAGTTCTTTCTTTATAGCCATTAAGATGGGCTCAGCAGTTTTAATGATGCACTCGCAAGAAATAAGAGTTGAGGCAAAAGAGAGCATCAAGAGGCAAATTCAAAACACATTTAAGTCTAACATGCTTCCTATGCATAGGAATCTTGTGAATAAACAAGTTCATGAAGAGCAAAGTAACAAGCATAGGAAGATAAAACAAGTGTAGTTTCAAAAATTTCAGCACATAGAGAGGCATTTTAGTAACATGAAAATTTCTACAACCATATTTTCCTCTCTCATAATAACTTTCAGTAGCAACATGAGCAAACTCAACAATATAACTATCACATAAAGCATTCTTATCATGAGTCTCATGCATAAAATTATTACTCTCCACATAGGCATAATCAATTTTATTAGTTGTAGTGGGAGCAAATTCAACAAAGTAGCTATCAAATATAGGAGGTATATTGTAATCATAATCAAATTTATCCTCCATAACAGGTGGTAACAAAAGACTACTATCATTATAATCATCATAAATGGGAGGCAAAGTATCATCAAAGTAAATTTTCTCCTCAATGCTTGGGGGACTAAAAATATCATGCTCATCAAAGCCAGCTTCCCCAAGCTTAGAATTTTCCATATCATTAGCAACAATAGTGTTCAAAGCATTCATATTAATATGTTCCATGGGTTTTTTAATTTTCGCATCAAACCATCCATGTCTTAAATCAGAAATAGAATAAGAAGGTCATTGTTGTCCATTATGCCTAACTAGTGTAAACAAGAAACCAAATGTCGCAATTGCAGAGTCTAAAGGAAATAGCTTCGAGCACACACACAATGGCGCCAGAAAAGTACTTTACCTGGGACCGAAGTATGAGTGCCTTTTACCTTTCCTCCCCGGCAACGGCGCCAGAAAAGTGCTTGATGTCTACGGGTGCTTCTATTCTTGTAGACAGTGTTGGGCCTCCAAGAGCAGAGGTTTGTAGAACAGCAGCAAGTTTCCCTTAAGTGGATTACCCAAGGTTTATCGAACTCAGGAGGAAGAGGTCAAAGATATCCCTCTCATGCAACCCCGCAACCACAAAGCAAGAAGTCTCTTGTGTCCCCAACACACCTAATAGGTGCACTAGTTTGGCGAAGAGATAGTGAAATACAAGTGGTATGAATGAATATGAGCAGTAGTACGGCGCCAGAAAAGTGCTTGGCGCGTAGTTGATGAGGGAGGAAAAGTGCTTAGTTGCCGGGCAGTTGATGGTAGTAATATTGCGGGAAGTAAACATGTAGTAGTAACGCAGCAGTAGTAACGCAAAAAACAGAAACAAGCAGTGATAGCAGTATTTAGGAACAAGGCCTAGGGAATAGACTTTCACTAGTGGACACTCTCAACATTGATCACATAACAGAATAGATAAATGCATACTCTACACTTTTGTTGGATGATGAACACATTGCGTAGGATTACACGAACCCTCAATGCCGGAGTTAACAAGCTCCACAATAATGCTCATATTTTAGTAACCTTTAGTGTAAGATAGATCAAAAGACTAAACCAAGTACTAGCATAGCATGCACACTGTCACCTTCATGCATATGTAGGAGGAATAGATCACATCAATATTATCATAGCAATAGTTAACTTCGCAATCTACAAGAGATCATGATCATAGCATAAACCAAGTACTAACACGGTGCACACACTGTCACCTTTACACACGTGCAGGAGGAATAGAACTACTTTAATAACTTTGCTAGAGTAGCACATAGATAGTAGTGATACAAAACTCATATGAATCTCAATCATGTAAAGCAGCTCATGAGATCATTGTATTGAAGTACATAGGAGAGAGATTAACCACATAGCTACCGGTACAGCCCCGAGCCTCGATGGAGAACTACTCCCTCCTCATGGGAGCAGCAGCGGTGATGAAGATGGCGGTGGAGATGGCAGCGGTGTCGATGGAGAAGCCTTCCGGGGGCACTTCCCCGTCCGGCAGGGTGCCGGAACAGAGACTCCTGTCCCCCAGATCTCGGCTTCGCGATGGCGGCGGCTCGAAGGTTTTCCGTATCGTGGCTTCCTCCGTAAGGGTTTTCGCGCGGGGCTTTAAATAGGCGAAGAGGCGGCGCAGGAGGGTCGAAGGGGCGACGACACCATAGGGTGGCACGGGCCCAGCCGGCCGCGCCACCATGTCATCTGGGCCCACAGGCCCCCCTCCGGCGGGTGTTCTGGATGCTTCCGGGCAAAATAGGAACCTGGGAGGTGATTTCGTCCAATTCCGAGAATATTTCTTTACTAGGATTTCTGAAACCAAAAACAGCAGAAAACAGAACTGGCACTTCGGCATCTTGTTAATAGGTTAGTTCCAAAAATGTAAATACGACATATAATGTGCATAAAACATGTAGGTATCATCAATAAAGTAGCATGAAACATAAGAAATTATCGATACGTTGGAGACGTATCATAGATGCAGCCAGGTCGAAGTGTCGGGTACACTCTGGTGTCGACGGAGATACACCGGGTATAATTCACGAAGAAGGCATTACTGCCAATGTTACTGACCGGATGGAGAGAGCGGCTCTGAGTGTCCACACGGTACACCAATGGTCTGCCCGCCAAAGCCACGCTGACCAACAACACAAGCAGCAGATCACCATCCGACTTCACGAGGTAGAACTTCTGATGTCCAAGTTCTGGAAATGAAATTAGTGTCTCCATCTTGACAGTGCTCGCGCGCTGCTGCAACTGTACATTGGTGCACACTATTCTTCCATGCTCTAAATTGTCCACAGCTAGTGCATACAGTTCACCATTGAACGGTGTAATGCAACGCAGACAATGGTTCTTGATCGAAAATCTGTTTTCCCAATCTTTATCTATATCCTTAGTTGGAGTGCTCTCATCGACCCAACCAATTTCCGACGGGTAATGTGCGGTAACGAAGACCATAGTCGGGGATTTGATCACATCGACTGATTTCAGGAAAACAGATGGCATCTGCGCCTCAAACATAGTGTTCGATTTCTTTGTGAGTGGGTTCAGAAGCCGTATCTTGTGCGGCGGGTTCTTCTGGGCAAGCACGATGACGCCACGGCAAAATCCGACGAAGTAGTATCTGGGCAAGCACGATAACATTCAGCACTAAGATGTTTAAGATTGAAAATAAAGAGGTAGATATGGAGGAAGTTGAACCTTGTATGAACTTCCGATAGATCTATGGTGACGTAGCGTGATGTGCCGAGTTGGAGGAAGGTGAACTCAGCGACGTGTGGAAGGGCGTGGTGTAGCATGATCCATTCGTCCAGGTGCACGTCGGGCTCAGGCAAACCTGAGCGCCAATTTCTACAGACTTGCCTCATGGCAGAGTAGGTGTCGGCGTACTCCTCGTTCGCCAGCAAGCATTCGCCGATCTTGTGAAGTGGTCCATCAGCCGAGAGAGAGGCCCAGTTCACGGAGGAGCCGCGCTTGGATGCGCCGCCCTCGGACGCGACGCGGCTCGGCGGCGGCGACGGGCTCGGCGGCGACGGGCTCGGCGGCGACGGGCTCGGCGGCGACGGGCTCGGAGGCGACGGGCTCGGAGGCGACGGGCTCGGAGGCGACGGCCGCCGGCGCATTCTTCTTCTCCATCGCCGGCAGGGTAGCGTGCGTACGGCGGTTGGGGTTTTTTCGATTTGGAGAAGTTGATGGGACGTGAGAGGGGTGGTTTCGTGCGTGAGCGAGAATGAGACGACTGTGTGCAGAGGGAGGGAGGGAGGGGCTTACGCGTCCTAAATGCGACCCGCGTCCTACGCGTCCACTATTTGCACGTCTGCACCGCGACACGCGTCAACAATGGCACGTCTTCCACTTCTGCACCGCAACACGCGTCCTCGAGTCTAACCCTGGAAATTTAGATATACTCAGGTATACCCTCGAGTCATATACTAGCATTTTTTGTGTGCTCAGTTTTCTCCTCGAGTGCTAATACTGGCTAGTGCAATATACTCAGTTTTACCCTCAAGTGGCTGGTCAACAGAGAGTCAACAAATGGGATTAACTAGTTAAATGAGTTATTTAATGTGCAAAAAAATCCGAAAAAGAGTGGCACTTACTCATGGAGTCTTTACCACAAATTGCCACTTCTCAAATCATAGATAAATCAAGTTTCACCACAAATTGCCACTTCTCAAATCACCTAGTAGCTATGAAGGTGCATGGTTTTCCATAATAAGCCCTACCCAAAACAGCTTTCCCCAAAACATACTTTGTCTAAATGAGGCCACAATTCTCACACTGATGTATATTGGTATTGCAAATAGTTTGAGGTAGGCCAAGATGGGTTTCATTGTACAAAACACGCATTTTCCATTTTTTAAATATCATATTTGAATCCCTTAGTCTGTTTACTACTCACTTGCCCTTGGTTTCTTGATACTACTCAGTTTTGCCCTCTCCCTTCACAAACTCTCACAGACGCCCAACATTGCCCTGATTGGTCTAGCCCATGTCACGCGGATCTTGCCCGCCGACCGTTGATCGTATGATCTAACGGGCAGGATAACCCCTATCTCTCTCTCTGGTCGGGGCCACCACCCTCTCTCTCTCTGTCGTCGGTTAGCTTCCACACTCTATGTATGCGAAAGGGCGGTTACCTAGTACGCTAAAGTTTGGTTTTCTGCATTATTTTTCACGAGCTAAATTATAAACTCTTTTTAGGCATTACTTTTCACGCAAAAAATGATAAACCATCACCGATTTGTTGTAGCCATTACTTTTCACGCAAAAAATGATACACCATCACCCATTTCTTGTAGCCATTACTTTTCACGCAAAAAATGATAACCATCACCGATTTTGTTGTAGCCATTACTTTTCACGCAAAAAATGATACACCATCACCCATTTCTTGTAGCCATTACTTTCAACGCAAAAAACGATAAACCATCACCGATTTTGTTGTAGCCATTACTTATCACGCAAAAATATGATACACCATCACCCATTTCTTGGACCCATTACTTTCCACGCAAAAAACGATAAACCATCACCGATTTTGTTGTATCCATTACTTATCACGCAAAAAATGATACACCATCACCCATTTCTTGTACCCATTACCTTCCACGCAAAAAACGATAAACCATCACCGATTTTGTTGTAGCCATTACTTTTCACGCAAAAAATGATACACCATCACCCATTTCTTGTACCCATTACTTTTCACGCAAAAAACGATAAACCATCACCGATTTCTTGTAGCCATTACTTTTCTTTTAGGCATTACTTTTCACGGTAAAATGATAAACTAGTCAACATAGTCCGCATTACTTTTTTTGTTGAGATATATACCCCCACAACGGTCGTCTCCTCCTTAATTTATTGTGTATAAACCCCCACAACGGTCATCTCCTCCTTATTTTATTGTGTAAACCCCTACAATGGTCATCTCTCCCTTATAAACACCCACACGGCCATCCCTTGTGTCAATAGGTTCTGCCTCTCTCTTCTTCGTTCACATACACTTTATCCATTGCCATGGCTTCCACGTCTCGGACGCGGACCGGAAGGGGAAGGGGAAGGGGAAGGGGAAGGAATGGGAAGTGGATCATCATCATTGCCACCACCACCGTCAACACTGCCATTGATCATAGAGGAGTTCTTCATCGTCGTCTATGAAGACCCTTTGGTCAAGAAGGTACGTACGCGTTCCCACATATATGATGCATGTGATTAATTATGGGCATGTTCTAAAAAACCTTTAATTTCAAGGGTTCCCTAATTTCAAACGATCGGCGCTCGATCTCTTTGCAGGAACTCCCAAAAAAATTTGCGGACTATCTTGACGGCAAGGAGCCAGCTAAGGTGTATCTGCGAGCAGCTGACTGCGGTCCTCGTCTCTGGACCGTGGAGGTCCTATTTGACGGACAAGGCCGGATGTACCTCGACAAGGGCTGGGAGAAATTCGCCATCGCGCACGGTGTGGATTTCGGCTGGTTCGTACACTTCAAATATGAAGGCGATGATGTGCTCACAGTGAAGGTGTTCGACGGAACAATGTGCAGGAGGTACTACTACTCAGACGACGAAGATACTGATGATGAAAGCGACGACGACGTGAAGCCATGCATCCATCCCCTTTAGATAATTAAGGGGATCATGACCACTATTATTCGAGCACCACATCCTCCAAACGATGCCGATGCCGATGCCGATATCGGCATGGTCAGAACGGCTATGCTCGCCGCCACTGCTAGGTCAACGCCGGGATGCACAATGTTTAGCATAAGAGTCACTTTAGATTAAGCTGCGAAAATAGTCACCTGCCATGGGCTGAGGCGGCCCCTACAGAGCGGCTCTATATTATATTCTCTAAATAAAATAGACGACCACAGCGGTCATTGACTGCGGAGGCCCCACAGAGCGGCAATATATAATTTTCTATAAATAAATAGACGACCCACTGGTCATTGGCTGCGGCAGCCCCATAGAGCGGCCCCATTTGTCATTGGCAGCACCGCGTATACAATCAGGAAATAAAATGGCCCACGCGTCAGCGGTAGATGGATCCACCCGTCAGCACGAGACGGTCAGCGAGGAACTGACCTCACGGTAACGGTAAGGCCTCTGACCTGACGGCAACCCGCGTCTTCGATGGGTTTCAAACTAGAGGGAGGGGAAAACTGAGGAAAAACTAACGAGCTGGGGAAAACGAGTACAACTAAGCTAGATTCTCTTTAGCAAGTTTTTCTTTTTCTTCTCTATCCCACCTAGCATGCAATTCAGCCAACATTCTAATATTATCATTAATTCGAACTTGGATGGCATTTGTTTTAGCAAACCTAGCATCTTTAACTTCCTCAGGCATAACTTTCAATTTTAAAAGATCAACATCAAGAGCAAGACTATCAACCTTGGAAGCAAGAACATCAATTTTACCAAGCTTTTCTTCAACAGTTTTATTGAAAGCAGTTTGTGTACTAATAAATTCTTTAAGCATCACTTCAAGACCAGAGGGTACACTCTTATTATTATTGTAAGAATTACCATAACCATTACCATTATTTGAAGGATATGGCCTATAGTTGTTGTTACCATAATTATTCCTATAAGCATTGTTGTTGAAATTGTTACTCTTTATGAAATTCACATCAAAATTTTCTTCTTGAGCAACCAATGAAGCTAAAGGAACATTATTAGGATCAATATGAGATCTACCATTTGCAAGCATAGACATAATAGCATCAATCTTATCACCCAAAGAAGAGGTTTCTTCAACAGAATTTACCTTCTTACCTTGAGGAGTTCTTTCAGTGTGCCATTCAGAGTAATTGATCATCATATCATCAAGTAGTTTAGTCGCGGCGCCTAAGGTGATGGACATAAAAGTTCCTCCAGCAGCTGAATCCAATAGGTTCCTCGAGGAAAAATTCAATCCTGCATAAAAGGTTTGGATGATCATCCAAGTAGTCAGTCCATGGGTTGGGCAATTCTTTACCAAAGATTTCATTCTCTCCCATGCTTGAGCAACATGTTCATTATCAAATTGTTTAAAGTTCATAATGCTACTTCTCAAAGATATAATCTTAGCAGGAGGATAATATTTACTAATAAAAGCATCTTTACATTTAGTCCATGAATCAATACTATTTTTAGGCAAAGAAAGCAACCAATCTTTAGCTCTTCCTCTTAAGGAGAAAGGAAACAATTTCAGTTTTATAATATCACCATCTATATCCTTATACTTTTGCATTTCACAAAGTTCAACAAAATTATTAAGATGGGCAGCAGCATCATCAGTACTAACACCAGAAAATTGCTCTCTCATAACAAGATTCAATAAAGCAGGTTTAATTTCATAGAATTCTGCTGTAGTAGCAGGTGGAGCAATAGGAGTACTTATAAAGTCATTATTATTTGTGCTAGTGAAATCACACAACTTAGTATTTTCAGGAGTACCCATTATAGCAGTAATAAAAGTAAACTAAACAAATAAAGTAAAGACAAGTAACTAATTTTTTGTGTTTTTGATATAGAGCTAGTAAACAAGACAGTAAATAAAGTAACTAATTTTTTTGTGTTTTTAATATGAAGCAAACAAGACAATAAATAAAATAAAGTAAAGCAAGACAAAATCAAAGTAAAGAGATTGGATGTGGAGACTCCCTTGCAGCGTGTCTTGATCTGCAACGGCGCCATAAATTTAGCTTGATACGCGCGAAGCACACGTCCGTTGGGAACCCCAAGTGGAAGGTATGATGCGTATAGAAGCAAGTTTCCCTCAGTATGAAACCAAGGTTATCGAACCAGAGGAGCCAAGAAGCACGTGAAGGTTGTTGGTGGAGGAGTGTAGTGCGGCGCAACACTGAAACCGACGCCAACGTGGAACCTGCACAACACAATCAAAGTACTTTGCCCCAACGTAACAGTGAGGTTGTCAATCTCACCGGCTTGCGAAACAAAGGATTAAATGTATCGAGTGGAAGATGGTGTTTGTTTGCAAAGAACAAGAACAATGATTGCGTAGAATGTATTCAGATGTAAAAAGAATGGACCGGGGTCCAAAGTTCACTAGTGGTGTCTCCAATAAGATAACTAGCATGTTGGGTGAACAAATTACTGTGGGCAATTGACAAATAAAGATTCAATACATACCAATGATGATTACTATGTGATTTAATCAGGGCATTACGACAAAGTACATAGACCGCTATCCAGCATGCCTCTATGCCTAAATAATCCACCTTCGGGTTAGCATCCGCACCCTCCAATATTAAGTTAAACAATGATAATTGCATTAAGTATGGTGCTTAATGTAATCAACACAAATATCCTTAGACAAAGCATCGATGTTTTATCCCTAGTAGCAACAACACATCCACAACCTTAGAACTCTCTGTCACGATCCTAGATTCAATGGAGGCATGAACCCACTATCGAGCATAATTACTCCCTCTTGGAGTTACAAGTATCAACTTGGCCAGAGCCTCTACTAGCAACGGAGAGCATGCAAGAACATAAACAACACATATATGATAGATTGATAATCAACTTGACATAATATTCTAGATTCATCGGATCCCACCAAACACAACATGTAGCATTACAAATAGATGATCTTGATCATGTTGGGCAGCTCACAAGATCTAAACAATGATAGCACATGCGGAGAAGACAACCATCTAGCTACTGCTATGGACCCATAGTCCAAGGATGAACTACTCACGCATCAATCCGGAGGCGGACATGATGATGTAGAGCCCTCCGTGATGATTCCCTCCTGGGTGCCGGAGGCGATCTCCGAATCCCCGAGATGGGATTGGCGGCGGCGTCGAAGGTTTTCCGTGACGTGGCTCTCCGTACGCAGGGTTTCGCGAAGGCTTTAAGTAGGCTAAGGGCGGAGTCGAGGGGGTCACGGGGGGCCCACACACTAGGCCGCGCCCCTAGCGTGGCGGCGCCCGTGCCCCACTTCCTTTCCCCGATCTTCTCCGGAAGCTTCGTGTAAAATAGGACTCGGGCGTACTTTCTCCAATTCCGAGAATATTTCCTTACTAGGATTTCTGAAACCAAAAACAGCAGAAAATAGCAACTGGCGCTTCGACATCTTGTTAATAGGTTAGTGCCGGAAAATGTAAAATAATGCTGTAAAGTATGTACAAAACATTCAAGTATTGTCATAAAAGTAGCATGGAACATAAGAAATTATAGATACGTTTGAGACGTATCAAATACCACAATATTATGCTTTTGTATGATGGAAACAACACATGATTCTTTCAATGGCGCATTAAGCACTCTCAGCAATTTAAGACAAGACATGCTAAAACAATAACTACTAAGCATATAATGAAAATAACATCTAACATGACATGCAAAAGTCTAAACCACAGCCTAAACAAGCTTTCTTTTGCACCACTATAAGCATGTAACATTTTACTCGTCTCCAACACCAATCAATTTATTTGAAATAACTGTCATAGATAATAATCAATAAAGACCAGAGAGCTAATCATACCTTACTAAAGAAAACTAACAAGCTCTGAACAAAATAAGAGTGAAAAACCAGAGCTAAACGCAATACTAGCAAAAGAGAACACTCGCAAAATAATAAGAGTGAAAACTAGAGTGTTCTATGCAATGAAAACGAAGTGTGTGTCTCTCCCACACAAGAATTCTAGGATCCAACCAGGTTGATTACAGCAAACAAAACAAAATAAAACAAAAAATAAAATAAAATTAAAGACGCTCCAAGAACAACACATAGCATATGAAGCAATAAAAATATAGCGCCTTGAAAGATGACCTGATATTTTTGTTGATGAAGAAGGGAATGCATTGGGAATCCCCAAGCTTTGACGCTTGTACCTCTTGTATATTTCTTGAGGTGAAATGGGAATCCCCAAGCTTGAGATTTTGTCCATCCTTCATCTCATCACATCATTCTTCTCTCCCAACACTTGAAAACTTCCTTCATACAAAACTTCACACAATTTTCAATAGTAGCATTAGTACAATCAAAATAACAAATCCACTTTGGTTCAGTTCTAACACAAGTAAAACATCCATTAAAACATTAGCTAATGTAGCAACTTCTTTTAAAAGAACTCTCTCAAAAGAACCCAAAAAGAAAAAGATGAAGAGGCAAATGTAAATAGTGGCAGAAATCTATCAAAACAGAACAACACGTAAAGATCGATTTTTTTAGAAAATCTTCTGTTGCTCAAATCGAAAAGCGCAAAACTAATAAAAGTTACATAATAACCCGGGGCATGTGCTAAAAAAAATTCAGATCAATCCGACATTCTGGCTGGGAATACAAATTATTTTGGTGACAACACAGAATCTGTTTCAGGACAATAACTTCTCCAAATCTTACCTTCTTCCTATTAAAGGCTATCCTTAGCACAAAAACAAAATAAAAAAGGATAAGGATAGGTTATTACACAGGTAACAACTTCCAAGACTCAATAAAAAGAAAAATACAGAAATAATACATGGGTTATCTCCCAAGAGTGCTGACGTGGGCATTACCCTTCGGGTAACCACTATTGCTCTACCCTATACGGCCCAGGTGGAGGCCCATGAAGGTACTCGAAGACAAGATGGGCCACTAGGACGGTGCGGCGAAAGATTACTTGAAGTACAAGACGCGGAAAGAGCCGAAGAAGGAAAGATTAGAGATAGATCTATTGTAAACCTACTCGTACTCGATTAAACCTCTCGGGACCTGGCCACCTATATAAAGGCCAGGAGAGGGGCTATCGAGGACACGACCAATCTTAGCGATCTTAGCCAACAGAAGCTTAGAACTAGGTTACCCTAGCAATTAGCTATCTCGACGAGATCACAGCCGAACTATTCGGCACCCCATTGTAACACTGTTTTCATTATAATCAAGAACAGACAGGCAGACGTAAGGGTTTTACCTCATCGAGGGCCCCGAACCTCGGGTAAATCGCCTCCCCGCTTGTCCGCATACCGATGTCTCGTGGTCGCTTGCAGGATTCCATCAACCCTAAGCCCCACGGAGGGCATTGCCGAGGAGTACCCTCGATAATTGGCGCCGTCATGGGAAACCCGTCGGCACAAGGCAGACATCGGCGCACCACCACGTCCGCGCGTTGTACCGAGTCACCGACGCCTCCAGGACCGAAAGATCCGATCTACTACGAGCCCTTCGAATTCGCATCGCACCTCAAGCCGTCGCACTCGACCCCTTCAGAATCGAGTAACGACATGACCACCACCTTTGGAGGCGTTCACTTCATCATCGACCCGGAGGCTTTCGCCTCCCAAGGACAAGTGCACGTGGGCCACTCGGTCTCAACAGAAACCTTGGAAATTCCGCCCAGAAGCACGCACGGGGGTAACCGAGGGGACCCCAATCACGCAACAGGGAGAAAGAAAAGGCGAAGGGAATCACACTATGGAGAACGGGAACATGAGGGCATGCAATCAATCCATGGCCGCGCCCGTTCACCGCACCTATCAGCCACGGAGCAACTCGATGCGCCATGCTACCTCCACTCCTATATCGACCCGAAGGACGGGCGGGAAAAATCCAGTCACCTATTAAGGAACTGCCGACACTTCCTGGAAATTCGACAGTTCTGTGATGACCTCAGGAGTGAAGCTATATCGAGAGCTCACATAATGGAGAAAAAGGCAAGATCTTACAGCTATCGGGCGGAGCCATATATCCCGGAACCGTATGAACCAATGGAGAAGGATGAGTACGTGCCAGCCGAGGTATTCCCAGAACCGCGCGGGCAGGTCAGCATGATCCACAAAACCAGCTTCTCAAAGAGGGAAATCAAGAAATTCTCACGAGAAGTGAAGTACGCAGAAGTTGCTATGGTTGATACACCTGAATTCATCGACTGGTCAGAGCAAAGTATCTCCTTCGACAGGACAGATCACCCGAAAGCTGTCCCTAGACCAGGCCACGCAGCTCTAGTCCTCGAGGCGCAGATCGGAGGGTACAACATGAGTAAGGTATTCATGGATGGAGGAAGCGGCTTAAACCTACTGTTCGCCAACACGATGAAAGCTATGGGTTTGACAGTCGATATGCTAAGGGAATCCGACACAGGGTTCCACGACATTATACCGACTCGGCCCGCTTACTCTCTCGGAAAGACAACATTGGACGTAGTCTTTGGCACGCCCACCAATTTCAGAAGAGAAAAGATCGAGTTTGAAGTTGTCGACTGGGAATCTCAGTATCACGCCATCCTCGGCAGGCCAGCGTTCGCCAAGTTTATGGCCGTGCCCCATTATGCTTACCTAAAACTGAAGATGCCAGGCAACAACGGAACCCCAATAACCGTTCATGGGAGTTTCGCCAGGTCAGACACCTGTGACAGAGAATTCCAAAAGATCGCTTCAAAGTTCGGCGTTAAGGAGGAGCTCAATGCGATCGACGCAGCCGTGGACCATACGCAGCCAGCCGATAACCGAAACGTAAGATCCGACGAGTTTGACGCTGCAAGGAAGCCAAGAAGCTGCAGGTGCACCCCACTGACCCGAAGAAAACGGTCAATATATCGGCTGACCTCACGGCCGCATAGGAAGGCGCGCTCATCGAGTTCCTCCGTGAGCGCTGGGAGATATTTGCATGGGAACCATCCGACATGCCAGGTATCCCCAGGGAACTCGCTGAGCACGCCCTTAACGTCGATCCGACGGCCAAACCAGTGCAACAGTCGATGCGCCGATTCTCAGAACCCAAGAGGAAAGCAATTGGTGAAGAAATCAATCGACTTCGCAAAGCAGGATTCATCCGAGAGCTTAAGGAAGCAGAGTGGGTGGCTAACCCCGTAATGGTACCCAAGAAGGACACCACCGCTCTGCGTATGTGTATCGACTACACCGGCCTCAATAAACACTGTCCGAAAGACCATTTCCCGCTGCCTAGAATCGACCAGATAGTTGATTCCACAGCCGGATGTGATCGCCTCTCCTTCCTCGATGCTTACTCTGGGTATAACCAGATCAAATTGAAGAAGGAAGATCAGGAGCTGACCGCGTTCATCACCCCACACGGCGTTTTCTGCTACAACGTCATGACCTTCGGGTTGAAAAATGCGGGAGCAACTTATCAACGTTGCATGCAAGCTTGTCTTGGAGAACAAATCGGGCGAAACATCGAGGTCTACATCGACGATATTGTGGTAAAAACAAAGCACACTGCCACCCTCGTCGACGATCTGCGAGAAACCTTCGACAACCTAGACAGGTATAAGATCAAGCTAAACCCCAAAAAGTGCTTCTTCGGGGTCCCAGGGGGGCAAGTACTAGGATACTTCATCTCGGCCAGGGGATCGAAGCCAACCCTTTGAAAATCAAAGCTATTCTCGACATGGAGCCGCCAAAGAATCTGCACCAAGTGCAGCAGTTGGCAGGACGCTTAGCAGCACTCAGCAGGTTCATTGCCAAGCTGGGAGAAAAAGCTTTGCCTTTCTACAATCTGATGAAAAAATCGGAAAAATTCGAGTGGACAAAGGAGGCACAGGAATCCTTCGACAATCTAAAGAAGATCTTATCGACGTCTCCAGTCCTTGTAACCCCCCGTGAGAAGGAAACGCTGCTCATGTACATAGCTGCGACAGCCCAAGTCTTCAGCAGCGTCTTGGTCGTTGAACGAGAAGAAGCAGGGAGAGTCCACGGCGTACAGAGGCCCGTTTACTACCTCAGTGAAGTACTCACACCTGCAAGACAAAGGTACCCCCATCATCAGAAACTGGCGTATGCAGTATGGAGATCAGCCCGCAAGCTACGACACTACTTCACCGAGCATCCGATTATCGTTGTGAGCGAGGCGCCGTTGAAAAATATAATGACCAATCCAGAGGCCACTGGTCGAGTGTCCCAATGGGCCATCGAGATAGCGCCTCACGACATAACTTATGTCAACCGAACGGCCATAAAATCCCAAATCCTCCCAGACTTCGTGGCAGATTGGATTCAATCCCAGACACCGGTGGCACCCGACATGTCAGGATCATGGATAATGTATTTCGACGGATCAAAGCGAAGCACAGGCGCTGCAGCAGGAGTAGTGCTGATATCAGCACAAGGAGATAAGATGAAGTACATATTACGTATGAACTTCCCTCTGCCGACAAACAATGAAGCAGAATACGAAGCACTGCTGCATGGGATGAAGATGGCAAAGGCATGTGGGGCGACTCGCCTAGAAATCTATGGGGACTCAAACTTGGTAGTACAACAGTCGATGAACCTGTGCGACGCAGTTACCCTCCAAAACCCCCCGACGGGCTTTGGGTTAGGCAACACGAAGAGCCGGGAGGCTCCTAGGGCCGCCAGTGGACCCTGGCACTCGCGTCGTCCCGCAAATCTTCCGGCGCGCGTCCGGTGTTGCTGGCGTGCCACCCGACCTAGACCGGTCGTGAAGGTGTTAGTGCTTCGATTGTTCCGCATGGTAGACACGTGCACATTAAATACGAGCCTATCGGCTCTCACTTCCGGGATCGGCTCAAAGAGCCGATCGCCCCATGGTCCTTGATGGATTAGCAATGGCATGGGGATCCCGCTTGATCAGACAAAGCCGACGCGATCCACGACAGCTTTAGGGTTTTCACCGCATAATCGAACGTCCTACGTGCGATCGGGCCTAGCAGCTACGAGAGACGATGCAAACTACCCCTACGAGAGGCCTAAAAACCAACATAACGTTGATCCCCGAACATCCCTCGCAGGGACGGTAAACGCATCTAACGCACCACCGGATCCTCCGACCCCAACATAAGGCCTAACTATGCAGATATTAAACTAATCCTTGCAGATGCAAGGAGCAACTATAACGGATCGGATCTACTAAGTAAGAACAAGCAATGCTGCCCTTACGTCTGGATAGACGTAAGGGCAGCTAGATATGCAAGGGTTGCACTACGATAGCATATTACGTGAAGAACAATGCTAACCCTAACACATCTAATGATAACCACGTTGCTCGCCATCAAAAAGGCTTCAGTACGAGCAACGCATGAACAATACTAAGTACGCTGCCTAGATCGCGAGATGCGATCTAGGCAGCATGATGCTTACCGGTAAGAACCCTCGTAGAAAGGGGTGGCGATGCGCCGAGATTGGTTTGTTTTGGTTGAACGGTGATTGTCCTTCTTTCCGATAACCCTAGATACATATTTATAGTCCAAGGGACTTTCTAATTGAGGCGTGCACCTAACCGTGCACGGGCCGGACTCTATCTCTTTAATCTAAATTACAATACGATCTAATATGTTACAGATACACGGCGCTTTAGCCCAAACTCTGGCGCAAGGCCGCTTTGAAGATGTTCCACTGTGTACGTCCTTCAAGTCCATCTTCACTTACGGCCCACCTCCTGATTTGGCCAAAATCGGGTGGTAACACATGCCCCCCTGGTTTTGATAATGATAATGGCAAAACCATCTGTCTCTTTCGAAGGGTCATGTCGTGGCAGAACCGTCGCAGTTTCCTTCATGATGACGTCTTGCCTCCTCGCCTTCTCTGCACGACTGACGGTTCTGGCACCACGTCCTCGGGAACTGCTTAGGCATTAAACCATATATTCCCTTTTATTCGGCCACATCGAACAGTTCTCCTCTTCCTCCCTCTGCATCAGCACTTCCAAAAACCCTCCTCCGCCGCCATGTCTTCCTCTTCTTCTTCCTCCACTATCGGGTCTTCCACGTGTCCTCTCCTATCGTGAGTCAACACCAGAGTGGGAATGCAGGCGGCGTACGCATATACTTGCCCCAACAGCTGGGACAAGGAGGACCATGACTACTCCGTCTGGTCCGAGGATGACACGTCCTCAACTGACGGGGCGAGTGACCTCCGCTTCCTCGCCATTGGGGAATCGGTAGAGGCAAGCGACGACGACCGCTTTTCCTGGGACGGGGTCACCTCTTCCGAGGAGGTGAGGGAGGAGGAGGAAGACGACGGCTCCTCCGACGAGCCGCCGGCCAAACGCCATTGCCCCTGGCCCGGGCACCTCAGCGACTTCGACAACGAGGACGACGATGCTGACGAGGAGGATGAGGACAACGAGGGTCCTGCCGGCGGCCGCTACAGCAGTGACGACGAGCCGGCTGGGAGTAGTGCCGACGACGGCGATGATGATGACGACGACGAGGGCAGCAATGGCCCCTAGATAGGACCTTAGCTTAGGGCCAGCAGTAGTAGATAGGGCTGCATTCCTTTTGAGAGCAATCAGCTCTTATGTAAGAAATCTTATTTGTCAATGAAGAGTTTCCCCAACTTGATTTTGCCGATTTCTTGCCCAGTGATTTAGCCGATTCTCCCTTATATGGATTTTGCCGATTGTTGGCCTGATCAACGCTCGATGAACCGATGGCAACGCATCGGTCTCTTATGATAAATTTCGAGATAGATCAGTTCAGATCCTCAAATTCCAGTCGAACAGGACCAAGTCGGAATCGTGCACACCCGAATCTTGGAAATCCAAGTCCCCTGAGCTTAATGTCAGCCTTAATCGGCAAGACTCCAGAGATGCCTTCAAGAGAACTCTAGGACCATTGCCGAAAATCTCAATCGCCTACAACTTTCGCAGCGATGCTTTGTCCCTTCGCGGCAACAAACTGGCCTAAAGCCTATCAATTATGATGGCTCCTTCTTCAAACTCCAGCAACCTGGTAATCTTCCTCTGCCCGAGTCCTCCATCCTTCAACGCGGTTGCGATGCAGGGACAGCCGATTTCAACACCATCGGCTTTTCAGAGCGAAGAATCTTCAAGGCTAGCTGCCCCCCGAGCCTGATCAAGGCGAGAGTGAAAGTGCACCAGCCGCATCGGGCCACTATCAACTTCTCAACCGTGGAAAAGACGTCGATTCTGACCAAATCGGCGTTCATAGCAGAGAACCTCCGAAGTGAGCTGCCCCCGAGCCATTCATCGAACCTGGCAGGAAAGTTTACGCTCAAGGAGACAAAGGCACTAGGGCAGCTCTGGAAGGATCAGCAGCTTCCTTAAACTAAAAAGCCTCGCACGCAGTGGCCCTTGAACTCTTCCCTGATATGCATGCTTACGCAGGCGCTGCTGACCTTGAAGATTTGCTAATGGAGCCACCACCATTCCACTGAGGGACTCCTCGCAGAGCCCTCGCCGCGTAACTCGATAACTTTCCATTGAAGAAGGCGAAGACTTGAGTCGATGGCCGTGCATCGGCTTCGCATTCTTAAGTCGATGTCTCCGCATCGGCTGTGCTAAAACATTTCTGTATTTTTGGATCTTCCATTTTTTGTGTGGCCGATTTGCTTACGTATCGGCCCCCATACTTGAGCTGCTCTGCTGGAAATTTGACATCCGTTCCCAGCTCCGTATCCTCCATCTTATCCGTCTATGTGCCCCCCGAGCCGATTCTCGTCAAGTAATTGATGGCATCGGCTCTTCATCTGTTGGATCAATGCTGAACACAGACGAAGGTACGTTGAGGATAATTGTGGCCGATTGCGGGAATCGGCCTCCTTCTCTGTTGCAATGCTTTGACGATGATTTGCAACTTCTTGGATTTCCATCGTAGCTACGTGGCATGCTGGAGATAAGATCCTTTATTTCTCATTTTTGAGGGCCGATCGCAGGGATCGGCCTTGCCACGTATGTCCAATGTATTGGACGTGCTACTCTGTCCAGCCCACGGATACCATGTTTGTGTCCGCCGAGCGTCTGCATCGGCATCGCCCGATGCTCGTGCATCGGCTTTCGCGTTTGGGGCGCCATACTTTCTTTGGCGGGCGCGCCTTCGTCTCCACTATTTGCTGGATTTTCGCGGCCAGATCGGGCCGCCTCTTCTCAATGTGTACAGGTACTGTGCCTCGGCTTCTTCCAAGTTTCGCAGCCGCTGCACCCGCGCCTGAGAATGGCTGAGTCCATCAGGGCACCACCTTGGTGATACCTATCTTCTTCTCCATCTGACTCCTCGAAGTCTTCTTCTGGAGATGACTCAGCTTTTACTCTGAGGTGGGGAGGTCCTAGACGTTGAACACCGAAACTTCGCTTGCCCCTCTTCCTTTGCCGTTTGCATTCTCGCTTCTCGATTGTTGGCAATCTCATCCCGAGTCCCAAGAATGTTTGAAGAAGGGATAGCTCCAGTGCTTATCCACGTTGTCTTGCTCCTTAGACCTCTCGCTGGCGCGACGTCTGCATTCCGCCACTGCTGCCGCTATTCTCGACGATACCTCCTCGGCCCCTCCGCATCGACCGACGATGTTTCTCGCCGTCTTCGTGAGCGCCGACGCCGCCCGCATCGCTGCTCATATTTGTTGAGGAGATGCACGGATAATGGGCGCTGATACCGTATGCTTCTCACCTCCTCCCGGTCGTGCACCGTCTATCGTCGTCTTGGGGCCGATCACGTGAACGGCTCCTCTTTATCCTTGCCACGAGATGGCTGCTCTCTGCTTTGTCCGCGCCACGGCGAATCACGAACCCTGCCATATTGACATCGAAAGAGAACCCTGGTTCTCTTATGGAGTGGCTTAGGTCCACCATGTTGACGTCTGGAAACGGACGCCTGTCTACCTTCATGCAAACTGTCCGAACGTTAATCGGCCTGCTTCTATCGCCATCTGAATTTGTGCGCGCAGTACTTTGCAGTCGCTGGTGGTGTGCGTGAACGTATGATGCCACTTGCAGTATGGCCTCTTGTTCATCTCTTGTGCCGTAGGGATCTTGTGGCCTTCGGGTAGCTTCAACTGTTTCTCTTTCAGTAGCAGATCGAAGATCTGTTCAGCTTTGGTCACGTCAAAGTCCAACCCTCTTGGAGGCCCGGTGGATTCACCCATTGGCAGGACACAGGCACTGGCGTCCGAGTCCACTCGGCTACTGCAATTTCCTGATCTTCCGTAGAATCTTCATCTTCATCGGCATTGACCAGGCTGATCTGCGCGCTTGAACTTGTCTTGGTACAGTTCTGGATGGCGCTGCTCATATAAGGTCAAATATTGACCAAAAGCGCAACGAGTTGTACTCAACTTGGAACGTCAGATCCTTGAACGACGCTGCCAGGCCGCCACGGCCAGCTCGACCGCTTCTTTCGCTATATATGAACCGAATAGCATCGGTTCTTGATAGCAGAACGCTGAATGTACTCAGCCATCGTCTCTCCTCGGCCGAACCTCGTAGTTCGGCAATACCAGTTTTAGTCTCTCAATGGTGTGTGGAACAGCTCTCCAATCGCTTCCATGATTGCACTGAATTTGGCTGCAAAGAGGTGTACCACCCAAAAGCTGGACCGGTGAGGGATTGAGAAGCACCTCACCAGAATTGATCCGATGCCGGCCATGCCCACTGGGCCAGGTATCGTCACGTGCTCGATGGAGCTCGACCCTTCCGCCCCACTGAATTTGTTGAAGTCCTGGCACTTAGGCGGTAGGATCAGGTCGAACTCATTGGGATACGCTTGAATAGCCGATTATCTTCTTCTTCGCAAGATGCCGAATTGATCTCTCAGGACTGCGCTGATCTGATCTGTGGAGGTAGTGAGCAGCTGGATTGGTGTAGTGGCGTATTTGGCTAGCCACGCTTGTTTCTCAGCTTCTGCTCCTAGACTCCCCGCTGTTGCAGTTATCCTTCCTGCCGGAACAATTGCTGCTCCGGCAATCCCTCCGGTGGAGCCTGGATCGCCTGCGTCCATTTGTTGCACCGCATACGCACACGTATCCGTGTGGGATTTCCTTGGGCGGGTCAAAGAACTGGTAGTCGCCCGGGTCACCCCCATCCTTGTAGACGACGATGCCGGCGAGCTTTGTCGTGGAGCCGCCATTGCGTACGGCAGAGGCGGCCTGGAGTGGAGTTGCATCTCTCCCTGGTGAGTCCAGAACAGGTCCTGAAGGGGAGTAACGACGCTCCATGATCTCTTGTACCACCCGGAGCGCAACGCGCTCCAAAGTGTTCACCAGGCTCTCAGAGTGCCGATGCAATGAATGGGCCACCATGTAGTTGATCTCCTGACGCAGGGCCCTGGTACGTTCCTCTGAAGGGAGAGACAGATCCAACCCATCGAGGATGCCTTGTGGTGCGAATCCTTTGAACCTGACGCCGTGCGATCGGGTCTTCTCAAAGGAGCCGATGAGTTCGGCCTCGAGGATGACCTTCAGGTCATCGTACTTCTTCTTATGTTCCGTGGGGAGATCCTCATACGTGATCGGTTTCTCCGCCACCTCGGATGTCGACGCTGACATGGATGTTGAAGAAGATGTCCCACCGGGCGTGCAGAATGTGTTACCCTCCAAACCCCCCCGACGGGCTTTGGTTTAGGCAACATCATGAGCCGGAGGCTCCTAGGGCCGCTTAGTGGATCCCTCGGCACCCCGCGTCGTCCCGCAAATCTTCTCGCGCGCGTCCCGGCGGCGCTGCCTGCGTGCCACCCGACCTCAGACCTGGTCGTGAAGGTGTTAGTGCTTCCGATTGTTCCTGCATGGTAGACACGTTGCACATTAAATACGAGCCTTATCGGCTCTCAGGTTTTCCTGCGTGGATCGGCTCAAAGAGCCGATCGCCCCATGGTCCTTGATGGATTAGCAATGGTAATGGGATCCCGCTTGATCGCACAAAGCCGACGCGATCCACGCACAGCTTAGGTTTTCACCGCATAATCTGAACGTCCTACGTGCGATCGGGCCTAACAGCTACGAGAGACGATGCAAACTACCCCTACGAGAGGCCTAAAAACCAACGTTGATCCCCGGAACATCCCTCGCAGGGACGGTAAACCGCATCTAACGCACCACCGGATCCTCCGACCCCAGCATAAGGCCTAACTATGCAGATATTAAACTAATCCCTGCAGATGCAGGGAGCAACTATAACGGATCGGATCTACTAAGCATGATCAAGAAGATGTCGCCCTTACGTCCTGGATAGACGTATGGCGCCTAGATATGCAAGGGTTGCACCACGATAGCATATTACGTGAAGAACAATGCTAACTCCTAACACATCTACGATAACCACGTTGCTCGCCATCAAAAGGCTTCAGTACGAGCAACCATGAACAATACTAAGCTTACGCTGCCTAGATCGCGAGATGCGCCCAGGGGCAGCATGATGCTTACCGTGCAAGAACCCTCGTAGAAATGTGTGGCGATGCTCGGATTGGTTTGTTTTGGTTGAACGGTGATTGTCCTCCCTTTCCGATAACCCTAGATACATATTTATAGTACGTCCAAGGAACTTTCTAATTGAGGCGTGCACCTAACCGTGCACGGGCCGGACTCTATCTCTTTAATCTAAATTACAATACGATCTAATAGTTTACAGATACACGGGCAGTTTAGCCCAAACTCCCAGCGCAAGGCCGCTTTGAAGATGCTCCACGTGTACGTCCTTCAAGTCCATCTTCACTTACGGCCCACCTCTTGATTTGGCCAAAATCGGGTGGTAACAGCTACATAACTGTTAGCTAGCCGGCAGCTGTATCAGAACATGGAAGCCAAGTTCGAGGGGTGTGAGCTCAAACATATCGGCAGAGCCAGCAACGAGGAAGCTGACACCTTAGCCAACATCGGCTCCATGTGTTCTCCCATCCCAGACGGAGTTTTTTACGAGGTAATCACTCAGCGATCAATAAAAGAGAAAGCGCCGACACCTTCAAAACCATCGACTGAAGAAGCAGAGGCAAGCCCACAGCAAGTTATTGATAACGCTCTAGCTCTCCCAGCCAAACAAGTTCTCTTCCTCGAGCCATTATGGACTAAACCGTTCCTGGCGTACTTGATAAGGCAGGAACTACCGGCAGATCCGGTAGAAGCAAAACGAATCGTCAGGCGATCAAAAGCTTTCGCCATAGTAAACGGTCAACTCTACAAACGCAGCATTTCTGGTATTTTCCAAAGGTGCATTGCCATCGACGACGGAAAAGCACTGCTGCACGAGATACACGAGGGAACTTGCGGGCATCATGCGGGAAGTAGGGCTCTCGTAGCAAAAGCCTTCAGGGTAGGATTCTACTGGCCAACGGCAGCATCGGATGCTCGAGATTTGGTCATGAAATGTGACCCTTGTCAACGATTCTCTCCAAAACCGCACGCCCCTGCAATAGACTTAATGACGATACCGCTGGCATGGCCGTTCGCCCAATGGGGACTCGATCAAGTTGGGCCACTGCCGAGATCATCGCCTGGAGGACACACGTACCTATTAGTCGCAGTCGATAAATTCACAAAGTGGATTGAGGCAGTACCAGTACGAAACCAGAAGAGGCAAAAACAGCAGTCCAATTCTTCAAGGAGATAACATGTCGGTTCGGCGTACCTCGCGTATCGTCACGTATAATGGAACCACCACTCCAAAGAGTTCGAGAATTCGCGATGACAGGTATAAACTGTTTGCGATCGCTGGCTCACCCGCAAACAACGAAGGTGGTGGAAATGACAAAGGATTAACTTGTCAATGCTTACCAGATTGTAGACTAGGTTTTGCTAGAAGTAGAGGCAGATCTCTTAAGGTTCAAAGTGAAAGTACTCGACGCACAGAAAACGAGGGCTATGTTGATGAGATTCGATCCTTTTGTCCCCCACCCCCGCATAGGAGGTGGAGCCGAGGGTTTCATAATATACAAGAGTCCGGGACCGTTTCTAACTCATCCCGCCAGACTACAAATAACACTTCCTCCTATTACAACTCTAACTTCCCTTAATATATCTTGGGCTCCCGAATCTTCTTCTTCTGCAGCGGGCCTTCTCGTGAACCCCAGTACCTATCTTCGGCAGGCCCATTTGGGATGCCTATGTCAGTAGCCCCCGAGATTTTGCTTTAATCGTAGAATCAAGAAATCTCGACCGTTTATTTTTATTCGTGAGCTTTAACTTTTTTATACTCTTTCACATAAAATTCTATATTGTACAGGGATAATGGTAGTTGGGGCTAGTTCATCCGACGTGGATCAGGTACTAGTTAACTACTCTAGTGGCAATCCGCAAAACCTACTTCAAGATCACGTCCCCGGACATGATCTCGGAATACTGGCGTAATTCGACATGCGTCGCTGGTCTTACCATTCGTCGAGTCCTGGGCCAAATTTATCGAGTACCTAACGTTGTCCGTTAGATTTTTCGTATTCAAGGATACGGATAAAAGGTGAATAGTCTTTGGCGATGCTACGTCAAAGCAGAACGGATCTGGTCTTACCTCTTAAATTTAAGGATTCAGAAATTGACGTAACCTTGGCGTTCGAGAATATATTGTCGAGTGCTTTTCGCCTTTGGAATAGCACATTTACGAGTCATATTTGATGACTTATTTTGTCTTTCCGATGGGAGTATATGTAGAGTTATCTCTGTAACTCGAAATTTACTTCTGTTTCTTTATTTTGATAAAATTCATCGGGCACGCGAACAGCGTTCCCGCTGGGAGTAGCCCCCGAGGCTACAGCCAAGGACTTGTGCTTGGGTAGGCTCCACAGATTAGTATCCGTTGTCGCTATATTTATAATCTTTCGACAGCTTTATATTTCCATCAAAGCATTCAGCGCCTCGATGGGAGTAGTCCTCGAGCCACAAGTGATCAAATGCTTGCATTTGGTCATAGCCTCTCGCCATTTCATCTTGTCATACTCGAAATTTTCTATTTTTCCAAAAGTAGCCCCCGAGCATTTGGGCAAAACTTGTATTTGATCAAAGGCTCCCAAGATAACCTTGCGTTGTCGATATAAACTTTTGAAAACTCATAGTCGAATTTTTCTTTTACATGTCATTGCTGATGATAGCCACGATTTCTATTTTGGAACCGACCATTACCACTTGTTTGGCCGCCTTTGTGGGTCCCACTCCTCGATCTGACTCGATACGTGCAAGTGGGGGACACATGTTCTCCCCTTTTTCCGGCACACGTTCTGTAACCTCGTCAATGTTAAAATACCATTGTACCCTTGTATCCACGTGGCGATCATCTGCTGCATTCTTTTTCATCCAACGGTTCCGTCGTTTCACCGCACCTGTATATAAGGTCCTCTTCTTCTTCCTCGAACACTTCCGCTCGCGCCGTTCCCCTGCTTTTCTCTGCAAAATTTCCTCCTGCGCTCCTCATCTCCCAAAGCTCTTCTCTTCGTAGCTACAATTCCTCTCCGCTCATTGTTGATGCCACTGCCGCTGACCAGGCACAAGACACCTGATCTATCGATGGCCGCCGCGGATCTAGGGAGTCAAGGAGTGGGTGGGGTTCCCAACGGACGTGTACATTTACGCGCATCAATTACCAAGAAACCCAAAGCGGTTTGCTTCCCCAGTGAAGAAAGCTACCCAACCCTCCAATGGGGTATCGGGTAAGTTTTGTTGATCATCTCATCCGCGGTCTTTCCGCCCCCATTCACCCTTTTCTTCGGGGTTTACTTTATGTTTATGGTCTCCAACTTCACCATCTCACGCCCAACTCCATCCTTCACATTTCTATCTTTATCACCCTCTGCGAAGCCTTCCTTGGTGTCCAGCCTAACTGGGCTATGGAAGCGCATTTTCTTCTGTCGTCGTAATGGCTCTGCCAATGTTGCCTATAATATAGGCGGCGTTGTTATTTCTTTCGCTCCTCTGTCAACTACTTCGACGTCAAACTCCCCGACCCGTTCAAGGGTGGCGCAAGAAGTGGTTGCACATTCGTGGAAGAAAACCATGGATGCGCCGAAGACAACATTCCTCCTCGACGCAAGTGCCGAGAAAATCCTTCGCGCCGTTCTGGGACGCATACCGAGGAAGAAAGAACTCGACAGAGGGCCCGATGACTCGTATCCATGAGTTGCAAAATACTCGTGGAAAAGAATTATCGCATCCAAATTACGGCGCACTTAGACTAGGTGCAGCTCCCTTCGTGCTCGGCAAAAACCCTTTTCTCTCGGAATTATGTCGCGATGAAGACGTTGCATCGCCCCGTCGACGAATCTGAAGTCAAGGATTTGATAGATTTATTCGCGGATTTCATTCAAGAAGAAAGACTCCATCCCTTCCACTTATCGCGTAAAACCACAACGCCGCCCATGCGCTTCCCAAGGTAAACATTGTCGCGTAATTTGTCTATTGCCTTGCTTTTTGTGTTGTTATTCATTTCTGACATCCTTCCCTCTTTTTATACAGGACCACCCAAATCTTGTTTTCTCTTCCTCCCCTTCCCGAAGGTGGGGATGTCGGGCAAAGGGCTGATCTCCATGATATCCCGGATGTCTCTCTTTGTAAAATGAACCCGTTGCATCTCTAAAATCAAGTGGGATCCGATTTAAAAGAGATGTCTCCGGTTAATCGCGTCGCACACCCTCCTCCTTACCGTTTCTCCAAGGAACAAAGGAAAAGAGATGATGCCGCATTCTGCACCTCTAAGGTCGGGCAGCGGTCCCTTCTCACCCGCGAAGGCAGGCCAGATCCATACCTCGAGGCTCTCATCATCGTAAGTACCCTTTCTCTTGTTTATTTGTACTCGAAGATTCTTGTCTATCTTGCTTTTTATGTTGACACTTGCTCGTAGTGATGATGAAGAAGAAGTACCAACTGCTGATGTGGTCGCTTCGAACGAGCACGTCACACACATTAGTCGCCTCGAGACGCTACCGGGCTGGAGAAGAAACGTCGCTCTCCTCGATTGCAATGTTTGGCACAAGCATTTCTCCGTCAAGCCCCCTTGTCCCTTACTCAAAAAGGGCAAGGGTTGAAATAAATCCAGCTTACTCTTCAATCGAGTAGCTCTTCTAACCCTCTCCTGGATGATGTAAGTTGTTAACGCTCTTGTCGCTGTTTATATTTTCTCTGTTTGCTCCTATGTGTCATCATTTTTCCCATGCCAACATTTTCTTTCTTTGTCTCTCCTTGACAGCCAATGATCAAAGAGCTTCTTCGCATCGGTGCCCAATTCGTTGGGTACCGTGATTACGCCAGCAAGACTGAAGGTAATGCCTGACTACTTTTTGCTTCCTTTCACGACTTGTCGACGTTTATAGCTAATCTTGTCTTCCTCTTTTCAGAGAAATTGATAGAAGCCAACGTGCTGACACGCTTGCTCTAAAGTTAGAGCAATGTGAAGAGGCTCGTAAGAAGGCCGCAGTCGGATGTCGTTGAAGTTGTGGCAAGAAATGCACAGCTAAGGCCGATGCTGCCGGGTGTCGAAGATCTTCTAAAACGCCCGCATGATGCCGAGACTTCGCTAAGCGATCACATAACTGCGCAATCTGCTCGCGAAGCGGCGATCACCAAACGCATAAAGACACAAAGTCGTCGCTTTGTCAGTAAGTATTTGCACCATTTCATACCCTTTGGATTTTTCTTTTTGCACTTGTTTGTTGACCAAATTTTCTATTTTTATTTTGTCAGATAGGACCTCTCAAGAATTTGAACTTGAGAATCCCGACAACGATTCTCTTCTTGACGCCGTTTCATTCCTTGAGTTTCATGGGACGGAAGCGCGTGAAGGTATGGATGAAGCCAGGGCGGGGTTGTCGAAGCTTTTCCCCTACTTCTTCCCGAAGAAAGAGGAGCCCGCGACTTTCCTTGGTCTTGCCAAGTGTTTTAATCCTCCCGAAGATCTTGGGCTGAAGATGCGCCATGAGAACATGAAGGTTGCCGTGGAAAGCACCGTTGCCCTAGTTGCCGACAAATAACAGATTATTGACTCGCCAAAGTTGGCGACACTAGAGCAAATAGTAAAACAAAGGTGGCGGCCCTGGATCAAGTGAGCGAAGCTAAACACGAAGAAAATCCGGCTCATTCTCTCAGAACTCCTAGCTCGTCAAGGCCGGAGGTCTAATTGAATGCCTTTGTCTTTTCTATTTTTTGCTTTCTTTATTTCCTTTGCTATTGTCGCCATTCTAGCCTTGGCGACAATTACCCTGCCAGTCCCTTAGGATAACTTCTTTTGTAATGACCATGTAACTTTTCTAGAAGCAATGAAATTCCTCTTGGTGCTATCATTGGATTCAGATTTTCTTTCCGCTTGATATTTGATAATTATTCAACCAACCTTGTTCTCCCGATGCTGCTCCCGCGTTCTTCCTTGTCGAAGAAAGTAAAGACCGAGATGACAATTTCCTAGAAGGTTCTTCAAGCACACCTTGTTTCCGAAGATTTGACGGTGAACTTCCGACAACAACTTCAATCCATGAAGAAACAAACTCTGGTAATGATGGAACAATCTCGAAAGCATCTGAACAAGAACAACTTGCTCGTCGACAAGCTGAAGAGGCTATGGCTGCCAAGGATGCTGCTATATTGGAAGCAAAAGGAGCTAGTGCCCGAGAAAATAGTATGCTTGAGCTGATGTTGGAAGCTAGCACGGATATGTTAGGTATGTATCTCAAACTTTCTGATGCCTTCTCTTTATTTTGCTGTGCCTTCTTCCAAGTTTCTTGCCTTGTTGTCTAATAGGCTCGGTTCTTGATGCTGCCGCCGAAGATCAAAGAGTGAACGAGAGAACGAATCTTCTTGTCATTTCTCTGAACCATGGCTCTTTGTTTTGGGCCACTCCTGAGCGAACCCAGCAGATTGTCAGGTTTCAAGATCGTGCTTGCCAAGTACGCGAATTTCTAAATTTTTGCACGACAACGTTGACCCTTGTTTTCAAGACATTGTTTCCTCGGAATGAGGTTCCTGCGACTCTTCCTGAATTGCTAGAGACCTTCAGAGATGCTCCTCGTATTCATAATTACGTACGAGCCCAACTGACTGCTGGAGCGAGATTTGCCATGATTATGATAAATATTTGCCATCCAAAATTAGACCTGTCGACGATTGTCGTTGATTGCATGGCGAAGAAAACGCGGCGGAAGAATAATATAGATGCAATCAACGAGATGGTGACTCCTGTGGCCGAGTCGATGATAGACGAGCTTCTTCGGATGGATTCTTCGTCAAAGGATCTTATGCCGAGCATAAAACAACCAGAGGCTTGTCAATAGATACTATTTTGGGTTCTGACTGATTTGTGAAACTTTGTCGAAAACATTTGTTGTATATCACAGAATGCTCTATATTGTTGGAGCCCCCGAGCCTGCCTTTTGGCTAGAGTTTGTACTATTTTTCTCTTCTCAAGATTTCTTCTTGTGCTGTAATAAAACACCTTGATGGACTGCAGGATCTTGGTGTCGAAGTTCTATATTTTTGTTTGTCGAGTTTTCTGGACCAATGTGATGAGATTTTTTGACGTGTGCACTATATTTAGTTATGACCAACTTCCGATTTATATATTTGGCGAGGTATTATTGTACCAGCGAAATAAATCGAGTTTGTCTGTTTTGATATTTGAGGGTGCAGAGCCCCCGAGTTCGACGAATAAGAAGTATGTCTTTACTATTTTTATTATATTGCAGCACCGCGCAGCCCGCTCATTAAAACCTTTCCACTCCCCACCTTCCAAGTGCTCCGAAAGGAAAAGAGTGCGCCCGAAACTCGCGGGCGTTTCAAAGACATTGTATGTTTTACAAGAGGAGACTATATTTTGTTATCTAGGCGTAGAAACGCCCGATTCGTGCACGTTCCAGGGATTTGCCCGGCAATCCCCGCTTCGTCTCTGATTCTCAGAGGCTCCTCCTTCGATTACCTCTGGACGATGTAGGGTCCAAGCCATGGTGACTCGAGTTTTCGTGACTTTTTTGGTTGAGCCGAAGAACCAAGTCACCAACTTGAAAAGACCTCGGTCGCAATCGTCGACTGTGTAATTCTTTAGGTCCTGTTGATATTTGGCGACTCGTGGCAGGACTTCATCTTGAGCTTCGTCAAGTGCATCGACATCGTCCCTCCAAGGCTTCTCTCGAGGTTGCTTTCATCGAGACTCTCGTGACTTTGGAGAATCGTGTCGGCCTTGTGACCCAGCAGGACTGCGCCTGCGCGGCGGGACGTAAAAAACGGCGTCTCTTGTGTCGCCGTATTTGGTGTTCGAATACTCCACAAAACGCTCGGCAATTCCTCTGGCCAAGTATGCCGAGCTTTTCCAATGGTCCTGTAGGCGCTCTTGGATACCATTGCATATGATGCCATTGGCCTTCTCAACTTGACCGTTGGTCTTGTGGATGCTAATGTACGCAAACTCAATTTGATGCCCACTTCTCGCAACATGCTTTGAACTCCTTGGACGTGAAGTTACTGCCATGTCTGTGACAATGCTATGAGGAACTCCAAATCTGAAGACGATGCTTTTCACGAACTATCGCCGATGCGCCGTCCGGTGAATTTATCGGTTTTGCTTCTATCCACTTTGTAAATTTGTCGACAACAACGAGCATATACTGGCGAAGCTTTTTGTAGTTTTCCCACCATGTCGAGATCCCATTGAGCAAAAGGCCAAGATAATGGGATTGCATAAGTTCTGCTGCAGGAGAGTGAGGTCTGGCGGTATCTGGCACGTCGCAAGTTCTCACTATTTCCTTTGCTCGATTGCGTTCAATAGAATCCTGCTCTGAAAACCTTAGCCACGATAGCCCGGCTGCTCGCGTGGTGTCCGCATTTTCCTTTGTGCACATCTTTCAGATGATTCTTCCTTCTTCGGTGTAACACATCGTTGTAGCACGCCGAAATACTTCGTTTGTACAACTCCCCTTACCACGTGAAAGCTTTTGATCTCCCGATTATTCGCTCTTGCTTCACCGGTCGTCTGGGTATCGTTTTCCTTAGGATGTATGATACGTAAGCCGCATCCATGGAATTTGTACCATCATGACTAGCTCCTGCTCCTCTTCTTCTTCTACCGTGTCGTTGGTGGTACTCGATGATTTCGCTTTCTTCTCCTTCTTTGTTTTTGCTGGTTTTGTTGATCTCTCGCTTATCTCTTCCCAAAACACGCCTGGAGGAATCGCGAGACACTGTGACCCGATGTTTGCGAGAACGTCGGCTTCATCGTTGCTCATCCTGCTGATGTGGTTTACCTCACAACCATCGAATAACTTCTCCAGCTCATTGTACACCTCTTTGTATGCTATCATACTTTCGTTGACCGCATCGATTGGTTCATGACTTGCTGTGCTACCAATTGTGAGTCGCCGAAAATTTTCAGCGGGTTGCACCGCAAGCTTTCGCCATCTTCATCCCGTGTATGAGAGCCATATTCTGCTCATTGTTAGACGCGTTTGGGAACGTCATCCGCAAACGTACTTCAACTTGTCGCCTTGTGATACTAATATCACGCCGCTTCCAAAGACTGCTTCCTTTTGACCCGTCGAAGTTCATGGTCCAAGTTCTCGATAAACTGGGGTCCCGTGTTTTGTAGCTCCATCCACTCGGAATGAAATCCGGTAAGACCTGTGATTTTATTGCTTTTCTTTTTCATACGTGATGTCCCGAGGAGAAAGTTCTATTCCCCAAAGGGAGACACGACCCGTAGCTTCGGGGTTGTTCAGGATATTTGATAAGGGAGCCTCGTTGACCACTATTATCGGTGCGCCGAAAAATAGTGTCAATTTTCTTGCCGTCGTGAATACCCATATGCCGCTTCCGATATTGCGGGTACTCGTTTTGAGGGCGACGCATTTCGCCGATGAAATATACCGTCCTCCGAACTCCATGAAGCTTGCCTTCTCTTCTCTCTCGACTACTAGGGCCGTGCTGACCACCCGAGGTGTAGCTGCAATGTACAAGAGGAGAGGTTCTTTCTCTTTCGGCGCCACCAATATCGGTGGTGTCGAAATTGCTCGCTTGAGGTTCTCGAAGGCTCTATCTGCTTCCTCGTTCCATTGGAATTTTTCCCTTGTTTGATCAATGCATAGAACGGCAGCGCCTTTTCTCCTAGCCTGGCGACGAATCTACTCTAAAGTTGCGACCGCCCGTTAACTCGTTGTATTTCTTTCAGCTTTGTTGGCTTTCGCATAACGATGGCTCTGTATTTTTAGGATTGGCTTAATCCCTCTTGCCGATACTAAGAACCCGAGAAGTTCTCCTTCAGAACTCCAAAAGAGCACTTTGTCTGGTTCAGCTTGAGGCAACTTGTCGAGGTTGTCGAAGGTTTCTTCAAATCTTCGATCAAAGTCGACCCTTTCTTTGATGTTATTACGACATCGTCGATGTAGACTTGTACATTTTTCCAATCCGTGTTGCTAGGCACTTCGCATCATCCGCTGTATGTTGCTCCCGCGTTTTTCAGACCAAAGGGCATTGTTTTGTAGCAAACACGCCATAAGGTGTGATGAACGCTGTCTTGGCTTCATCTTCTTCTTTTAATCTGATCTGGTTATAACCAGAGTATGCGTCCAAAAAGGAAAGACGTTCGTATCCTGCCGTGGAGTCGATGATTTGATCAATCCTTGGGAGGGGAAAGTGATCCTTGGGACAATGTTTGTTGAGACACGTGAAGTCGACGCATGCGAAGGACTATTGTGTGTTTTTCGGCACCATCACCGGGTTAGCTACCCACGTGGCTTCGGTAGATATTTCCTGAAACCAAAAGATCTTTGAGTCGATCTATTTCAGATAACATGGCTTTGCGGCTAGGTTCCGAAAAACGCCGCAAAGGTTGCTTTACTGTCTTGCGAGAGGATCCAAATTGAGGTGGTGCTCGCAAGTTCCCTGGGTCCTCCTGGCATGTCAGCTGGACACCATGCGAAGATTTTCCAGTGCTCACGGAGGAACTCGACGAGCGCGCTTTCCTATGCGACATCCATGTTTGCGGCAATGGACGTCGTTTTCTTTGGATCTGTCGGGTGGATCTGTACCTCTTTTGAATCCTTGGTTGTGTTGAAAGTTGGCTCCTTAGAAGATCTCCCTACCTCTGCAACACATCATAATCGGTGAACCTTGGCGCCGCATATTCTCGTTGCATCCCGAAAGTTTCGATATCGATGAAAACTTTGTCGCATTTATCGTATAACGTAAACTTCCTTTGATTGTGATGGGTCCCTTTGGCCCAGGCAACCTCCACAACATATGTATAATGCGGCACGCCATGAACCTAGCATACGCTGGTCGTCCCAACAAAGCGTGATATTGCGACGGGAAATCCACAACTTCGAACTCCAAATTCTCTATCCCGTAGTTTTCTCGGGTTCCAAACTGAACGTCGAGGTTGATTTTGCCTAATGGGTAACTTGGCTTCTCTGGTGTAATCCCGTGGAAACGTGTGTCGGTTTCAAGTTCGCTAGGGATATGTTCATCTTCCTCAATGTATCTGCGTACATGAGGTTTAAGCTGCTGCCGCCATCTATGAAAACTCTCGACACGTCAAAACCGGCGATTACTGCAGGTAAGATGAGTGCTGATTGTCCGGGTCGAGGAACTTGCTGCGGATGGTCTGCGATTGTGAAGCCGATGTCTTGCCCCGACCCAATTTAGGTACTCGATCGTTGGTGGAGGTATCTTCTCATGAACACTTGTCGCGAGATTACCTTCTGCGCCCTGTTTGATGGCCTAGCTTTCTGAATCATCGAGACCGCACCGTTAGAGTTGGGGTCAACATAAGGAGGTGGATGTGGTGCTGCCGCAATTCTAAGCTGGTGCCGATTTTCGTCCGTAATTGCGGGAGGAGGTGGAAGGTGGATCTCGCTCCTTGGCTCCCGAGGGTTTCTGTTATTTGCTTGGGCATTTGCAATTCCTGCGGCTCGCAGCATTGCCTAAAATTACGGCAGTCTTTCGGAGATGTCCCGACTGCCTCTTTCCATTGTTGTCGAGGTAAAAGTGCATTTGACATGGACCGTTCATCATCTCCTCGGGAGACACGTAAGGTCTTTGAATCCTTGGTCCACTATTTTGCTTGTTGCCACGAAAATCACCTCTATTGTCGCCTTGTTGCTCATTACTCCTTTGATAATCATCTCGACTATTTCCTCCAGGATTTCGAAAACCAGCCGATATATGGCCGGGAGCATCGTTGTTGTAGAACTGGCGAGAAAATCGCCTTCTATTTTGATAATTTCGACCACGATCCTCTTCTGGCGACCTGTGTCGCTTGTTGTATATTGCGTCTTCTCCATCTGCCCATTTATTTGCTATTTCCATGAGTGCTGATATGGTCTTAGGGTTAGTTCTCCCTAAGTCCTCGACAAAAATCTCCTCGCCGGATTCCCCGCCACGAACGCATCTATTGCCCTCTCGTCGATATATATCTTCGCGAGTTCTTTATGATGTTCCACCGTGTGTGTATTTCCTCATCGACTCGTCGTGTTTCTGTCGACACGCTCTCAACTCCTCCAATGACGCAGGTTTTTGCACGTGGATCGGAAGTTTTTACGAAGACGCCTCGGTTATCCCACTGCCGATGGAACTTGGGGGAGTTTCTTTATCCGTGATCTCGCGGCACCGCCAAATGAACTTGGATACTTTGCATGGTCGTTGCTCTGGTTCCTACCAGCTTCACCATCTCGAGATAATCCACGAGCCAATCCTCGGGATCCTGCATCCGTCGAATCTTTGAAATTTTCGGGTAGTTTGAACCCTTTTGGTACTCGAGTCTTTCGAACTCTTCTCGTAAAACACGGGAGCCCACACATATCTTCGTCGGCAAGCTCTGGTGAGTGCTGACGCTCCCTTCTTTCTTGTCGCGCACTGTCTACCCTTACTTGGACCGCTGTGTCTCTCGCTCCACTTGTTCTTGGAGGGTCTTGAACTGCTGTGTTGGGTCATGGACTATTTCGCCTAGGATTTTCTTCGGGAGGCGTTGTTGCAAACGCTGTTCCCATTACTCCTACGCCAGCCATCGCCATATTGAACAATGGTTCTCTCGGATCCCCAGGGGGTGGTCTAGACGCAAGATGTAAGCTTGTGTTGCCATGTAACCTGCTTCTGGGTTTTTGGGATGATATTTCCTCTTTCATCAATCGACATAAAGGACATGTCGAGATTTTGGATCATGCTTCCTCTTCTTGTATGTTTTGGATCCGAGACATCGCTCTCCGAGCTTCTCCGTGACTATCTCCCGAAGTTCCCGAAAGGCGACTTAACCGCTCGCGCTCGCTTGATGCGTAAGCGCTTCTTTCCTCCTATTCAGGGATGCTGTCTGTTTTTCCAACTCTCTCGCTACCCGAGCAAGTCTATATTGATATGCTTGTAACTCCGTACGGTAGCAGTAGTATTCATTGGTTCTGATCCATCCATGGCTCTCGCAGCCCTATCCCACGCAGCTTGCGGGAGTTGGACTTTTGCGCGAGTTGAAGATCCCATATTTAGTGCCTAGGCCTGTTCTGAGATCAGCGGATCGTATGGATTTCCCAAATCGCCGAAAGCCTCTGACGTTTGTGGTTCTGATGTACCCGCTTCTTCTATTGCATAGATTTGGTGGTATTTTGTGTATTGATTTTTCTCAAGGTTGGTGACACCATCATATAGAGTGGTGAAGACCTTTCCGATGGCGACAGATTTGTCGATGAAGTTGAAGCTGTCGACGCTGTCGGAGTCGCTGCTTATAAAGGAGTCCGCAGACGACTTGAAGGATGTGTTGTGAAGATCTTGGCGAGTTTTCCGCTTGCCTTGTCGTCGACGAATCGTGGCGACGAAAACTCGTCACTCGACGAAAGTTAGAATCGACCGCTGAAATTCCGACAGATTGGAACTTCGAGACGGTAGGATCCTTCCTTGTTGACGCCAAATCGGAATTCTCCGAACGTCATGATGATGGGCTCCTCCAGATAGGCACATGCATCCATACGGGAGGGCGGGTGAGGAATAAAATTGAATAGATCAGTTTTTTCCTTGTTACCTCGATCCATCGCGTTACTTGCTGTTGACAAAGTCGAAGATCTTGAACGTGCCATCGAGATCAGCTCCTTGCAACCTCTAATTCCCACGGACGGCGCCAATTGACAAAGGATTAACTTGTCAATGCCTACAGATTGTAGACTAGGGTTTTGCTAGAAGTAGAGGGCAAGTAGATCTCGAAGGTTCAGGCGGAAAGTACTCGACGATTATGAAAACGAGGGTTATGTTGAGATTCGATCCTTTTGTCCCTCGACTCCCCTTATATAGGAGGTGGAGCCGAGGGTTTCGTTTTGTACAAGTTTACAGAGTCCAGACGGTTTCTAACTCATCCCGCCAGATTACAAATAACACTTCCTATTACAACTCTAACTTTCCTTAATATATCTTGGGCTCCCGAATCTTCTTATTCTTCGGGTAGTGGGCCTTCAAAACCCCGGTACTATCTTCGGCAGGCCCATTTGGGAACATGGGTGGAAAGGATCAACGGTTTAATAGGGGACGGCTCTCAAGAAACGCCTTACAGGCGCAGAGGGAGCTTGGGTCGAAGAATTACCTTCAGTACTATGGAGTTTGCGTACCACGCCGAACAGGTCAACGCAGTACACCCCATTTTTCTGGTACATGGAGCCGAAGCAGTCCTACCAGCCGATGTTCGATTTGAAGCACCTCGAGTGACGGCATATACAGAACCCTCTTCCAATACCGCACTGCAAGATGCCGTTGACCTATTAGATGAAGCTCGAGACGTTGCTTTAGCCAGGACCACGGTATATCAGCAGGCGCTGAGAAACTACCACAGTCGACGAATACGCAATCGATGCTTCAGCGTTGGAGATATGGTACTAAGGTTAAAGCAAAAAAGACCCTCGAAACTCGAGTCTCCATGGGAAGGACCATACGTCGTCACCGAAGTGATACCAGGAGGAGCGTACAGGCTCAAAAATCCAACTTCGGGAAAAGATGTCGAAAACCCATGGAATATCGCACACCTGCGACGGTTCTATACATAGGGTGCAATTGTTCTTATTGCCTTTAAGGTTGATTTTTCTTTATGAATAAAGTTTTAATCAGGTTCTTTGCATCCTTTTCTTCAATTCAGGCCACACCACTCGAACAGGTCGACTACGGCCCTTACCTTCGGCTCTACTCCCATCGGGAGCGCTGGCCATAAGACACGCAGTGTCATTAATTAAATACTCTCAACGAGAGCTAAGATTAGTGGCACACAAAAAAGAAAACAACCAATCCAAGCCTCGAGAAAATACGCGAGTGCTGTCGTCGATGGTTACATTATCACAAAATAAGGCTCAAACCGGTGCACCGAGTGACGATGCCAAGCGTCTAATTCCCTCGACTAAGTCGACGGGTCTCGCTCTTACAAAACTTACGCAAAGGCTTCGCAATAACATTGCATAATTCAACGAAGTCGTCGGGAGAGCAGGCTGAATTGATCACTCAGCCGTCCTCGACAAATAAAATAACAACCATCATAGCGTACAACGTATGCAATAAATTTATACAAAGTAATCTCATGCAGGGACTAAGGCTATTACATTCATAGTCAAGTTTCCCGGCCCCAATGAGCCTTCAGATCCTTTTCAAGACACGACTCCATCCGGGAAACAATGGTATATGCAGGACCTCTGGCGGCATCATAATATTGGCTCAAGTTCTCCTCAGTATTGGCTATGGCTTCCAAGTCTAGAGACGGGTGACATGCCAATGTCGAAGCAAGAGCAAGCTCCGCACCCGCCAAGAGTTCCTTTCGCACCAACTGCCGAATCCTTTCGGGGGATTTGAATCGGGTGAATAAAGCAGATAAAGTTTCAGGTGCTTGGTCTAGGGGAAACAAGGTGTTCCAAACCATCGTGAGATGAGCATGGAACTTATCAAAATAATAATGCACCTTCCCCACCCGATACTTGAATTTCGCCATGACGACAGCTTTCGGACGATGCAGCCACAAGCCATGATTCGGGTGCGCAACGTCAGTCATTGCTTCAACCTCTTCATGGATCTTCTTGTTCTCTTCAGCATCTGAAGCTACAACTGGAAAGGAATAAGAACCAGTTAAGGGAATATTTGAAACAAGCAGAAAAGCAGAAACATGGGTTAATACTTACAGCCCAAACTTTCGGTAGCAATATGCAGACCATCAAGAGCATATTGTTCGATAGCTATCGCCATCTCCCCCTTTTTCTTCACCAAGGCCGCCATTGCACGAAGAGAAGTGATATCTTTGTCTAAACTAGACACTTGGTCACGCAAGTGGCGAACGAGGCCTGATTCATCATTACTCGAAGGATTTGAAAAAAGCCCGGCACGAGAAGAAGACGGAGGAATCTGCAGTGCAACCCTTAATTCAGATTAAGTGTCAAAATAAAAACTCCCATCGGGAGTACTGGGCATGTGCTATACATTCAAAAGCATGTTCAAGGCATGTTCGAAGTGGCAACAGAGCCAAAGTGAAATCAAACTACAATGAAGTTGCGACTGGTCTTATTTACAACAAGTCAAATGAAAAGTTCAAGGATTCGCTGACGATGAGCCAGGGGCGGATTCGGGAGCAGGCTTGGCTTGAGCTTCATCTACCAGCTTCAGAAGTCGGTTCGCACAAGTAACCGCCGATCGCTTGTAAGGTTCAAGGTCGATCAAGTTGTGATCGCTATCGACAGGCAACGTTTTGGACAACTCCTCCAAATTTGACTCCATCCCATGCCCCATGAGTAATTGAAAAGTGAGAACCGCCCCAAATAAACGGCTGCGGCGTTTCAGTACCTCCACAGGCTCGGAAGGATCAACGAGGAAAGAAGCCGCCATATCATCAAGAGTCTTGTCCTCTTTCATCTTTGGGAAGATCATCGAGTATAACCTTGATAACGCCCCTTTGGCCTTTTTCAAAAGTCGAAGCACTTGGATGTTAGACTCGGCAGCAAGCGACAAGGCGTCGGCTATGGAGTCCTCTCGAAGTTGATGACGACGTGTGACGGTTAAGTCGGCAGCATCTGAGAAAAAGACAGATCAGTAATCAATAATCAAAACACCCTTCAGCAAGTTGCAGGTTTTACCTAATAATTCCTTGATGGACTCGCGAAGGGCGCCTTCCTTTTTGTCGATTAAAGCTGCTGCTGCATGCTTGGCGTCTTGTTCATCCTTCAACTGCTGCTTCAACTTCTTTAGATCCTCCTTCAGCAAGATGTTCTCGTTCTTGGCATCAGTAGCAAGCCTGTTGGCTTCCAGCACCTGATCAGCCGAAGATCTGATAGTCTTTCGAAGTTGGGAGTTCTCTAACTCTAATCGGGTGAATTCTTCGGTGAACTCCACCACGGCATCGACTGTGGCATAGATCGGCTGTAACAAGATAAGATTATAAGGATCCTACAGAAAAAAGGGAATCTAGTGAAGTGAAGCAAGTTAAATACTTACATGATCACGACCAGCCGATGAAGAAGGAACGTCACCAGGAGGGATAACTGTCGACACTGGAACCTTCTCTACGGTCGTTCGTGAAGGAGGTGTCGATTTTGCAGGTGAAGGGTTAGATCCTTTAGCCAATACGACTCTCTCGGAAACCAGTTTCGCCCTCTTTGCAAGAGGGACTTCATCATCATCATCAGAGCTACTTAAAAATAGTGCGCAGTTAGCATACGAGGTGACAAAGATTAAATCAAGGAGGAAGCAAGAAACACTCACAGGTCAAGATCATCTTCGCCTGCAAAAATGTTTGTTGAACTCTTCTGTGGAGGAGGCGCGGCAGCACTGCCGGCATCATTATCGCCCGTGAGGCTTGATTCAGCCGAAGCAATAAAGTCATCGTGTACCTGTTTTCGACGCCTACTCCTGACGAAGGCGTCATCTTCAGTAGCCTCTTCCTCTTGGACATCGCTGTCCTCAAGGACATGAGGGGCGTCCTCGGTTCCATCGGAATCTTCGTCATCATCCTCTAAAACTACACCACTTTCGGGAGTAGGAGGATAGCATCGGGCAGCTGCAAGCGCCTTTCAAAGAAAAAGAGATTGATGAGATACAACAGAAAAAGGGATGTCGGCAGTAAAAATAAACGAAGAATTACCTCGGTTGGAGGATGGTCAGCATCGTAAGGAGGACGAGCTGATATCAGGACGATATTGTCATTCTTGCTAAGACATGTCAGGCGACGGACTTCGTCCCGAAGATCATCAGCCGAAAGATCGGCAGAGCTAACCCTGGACTCATCATCCTTACCCGAATAAAGCCACAGTTGATGGGGGCGAGACATCAACGGCTGCACTCGACGCTGCAGGAACACTGAGACGACCTCAGTGCCGCACATTGTCAAGCCTCCCGTGTTTTTCAGAGTGACTATTTGATCGAACAGCCTGTCGGCTGTCAATTTTTCGTCGGGAGAAAGGGTGTTTTGCCAGGATTTCTTCGGCTTAGCAATCAGTTTGTCCTCAAAGGGAGGAAGGTTTGAGCATCTCCCAGATATTGAAGGATCTCGAAGATAAAACCATTTGTTGCGCCAGCCTTGGACGGACTCCTTCATCGGGTAATCGAGATAGTCCACCTCCTTCCTGACAACAAAGCCGACGCCACCAACGACGGGGGGACCGTTGCTGTCATGGCGCTTCACGTAGAAGATCTTCCTCCAAAGACCCCAATGAGGGTCAATGCCGAGGAAGGCCTCGCAGACAGCGACAAAGATGGATAGATGGAGGATGGAGTTCGGGGTCAGCTGCCAGAGCTGGATCCCATAGAAGTAGAGAAGAGAGCGAAGGAACTCGTGCGCCGGAAGGGAGAGGCCACGGAACAAAAAGGCAGAAAACATAACAGCCCTTCGGGGGCTTTGGGCGAGAAACCGCACCTGGAAGACGGATATCGTCCTCAGATGCGGAGATGAAGCCGAGGGACCGCAGCTTGTTGATGTCGCGGTTGGAAATGGCAGAGGCACTCCAATCACGGCTAACCTTGGCCGCCTCCGAAGCACTGGCACCCTTCTTTTTACCCATGGCGCTTGAAGCTCTTGAGAGAACGATGCGGGAAGAAGGAAAGGATGTGCGGGGAAGATGAGCAGTAGGAGGTGTAAAAAAGTAATAATGAGGAAGCCCTCTATTTATACCGCAAAGATTGATATCAGATCGTGGCCATAACTCCGTGGGCGTCGTGGGAGGTGGAGCGAATCCAGCTGTACACGTGGCACTAGAAAACAGGATGGAACCGGCGGCCCATTATTCCCACGTCGCGCGAAAATCGAGGAAACGCCTCGATCGCTGCGCATGCGCTAGTCAAAACCTAAAAACTGCCTGCGCAGAACTAGGGTGGGCCCGGAGGGTCAAGTCTTGTCAATCAGGTCATAGCAGCAGCATGTCACCACTGACGTCATGGGCATTGTTAATTGCATACGAAAAGACAAAAAGGTCGAGTGGTCAACTTGAGCCTATGCACGGATTGCAAGCACCCGCACCTAGGCTCGGGGGCTACTCCCATCGGGAGCGCTGTCGCGCACCCGATAAAATGAGGACTCGAAGGAAATAATTGACTCAAGTCTGCGCCTGGCGTAATACGCCCGCACTGCACCGGGGTTACTCCCACCGGGAGCTGATGCGCACCCGACAGAACTTTTTCGCACTCCAGGATCATGCCCGGGACTTGATTCTAGGGTAATGTTGTTTTTCCTTCGGCAGTTAACCAACAAAAGTTGGGCACGTTATTTGGTATCCCTTGCATAAAGAAAATGTATCGGATGCACTACAAGAGGCTTGCAGAAAAAGCTTCGGCAGAAGAATATGTTTGAGTGGTACAACTTGAGTCTACGCACGGATCGCGAGCATCCGTACCTAGACTCGGGTTACTCCCATCGGGAGCGCTGCGCACACCCGATAGAAGACAAGAAATGCAAGAACGATCAAGGAAAAGGAGTTCGGAAGAAGACATGCTTCAGTCTCTACCCGAACTATGTTCGGCTAGACACTCGGGGGCTACTGACGTGGGCATTACCCTTCGGGTAACCACTATTGCTCTACCCTATACGGCCCAGGTGGAGGCCCATGAAGGTACTCGAAGACAAGATGGGCCACTAGGACGGTGCGGCGAAAGATTACTTGAAGTACAAGACGCGGAAAGAGCCGAAGAAGGAAAGATTAGAGATAGATCTATTGTAAACCTACTCGTACTCGATTAAACCTCTCGGGACCTGGCCACCTATATAAAGGCCAGGAGAGGGGCTATCGAGGACACGACCAATCTTAGCGATCTTAGCCAACAGAAGCTTAGAACTAGGTTACCCTAGCAATTAGCTATCTCGACGAGATCACAGCCGAACTATTCGGCACCCCATTGTAACACCGTTTTCATTATAATCAAGAACAAGACGGCAGACGTAAGGGTTTTACTCATCGAGGGCCCCGAACCCGGGTAAATCGCTCTCCCCGCTTGTCTGCATACCGATATCTCGTGTCAGCTTGCAGGATTCCATCAACCCTAAGCCCCAATCGGAGGGCATTGCCGAGGAGTACCCTCGACAAGTGCTTTTTGTTAACGTCTTTCAGCTAGGCACAGTAGTTTGAGAAGATGCTCACATAAAAAATATGAATTGAAGTAAAAGAGAGCATAAATAAGAAAATATAAAAAAAATAAGTCTAACCCAATTCCTATGAAAAATAATCTTGTAAAGAAACAAGTCATGGAATCACAAAGCAACAAGCATAGGAAAGCAAAACAAGTGCAATTTCAAAATTTTCAACATAAAGAGGTGAAACTTAATATTGTTGAGATACATAAAATCATGTTTCCCTCTCTCATAATAACTTTCAGTAGCATCATGAATAAAATATACAATATAACTATCACATAAAACATTCTTATCATGAGCCACATGCATAAAATAATTATTACTCCCCACATAAGTATAGTTATTCTTATTAATTGTAGTGGGAGCAAATTCAACAAAATAGCTATCATTATTATTCTCATCACCATGATCATCAAATATAGGAGGCATATTGTAATCATATTTAATTTTCTCCTTAATAGTAGGTGGACTGAAAATATCATATTCATCATTGTAATCATCATATATTGGAGGTACAGTATTATCATAGCAGATTTTCTCCTCTAAAGCTAGGGAACTAAAAAGATCATTTTCATAAAAACTAACTTCTCCAAGCTTAGACTTTTCAGCATTAGCAATAATTGTGTTCAAAGAATTCATACTAATAACATTGATATTAGCATGCAAATAAAGTTCCATAGTTTTTTTTAATTTTCTCTTAAAACACCTCATGTCCTAACTCAACATAAATATTGTAAAACTCTCTAATTTTGTTGTTGTTTTCCATTAAGACTAACTAGTGAAAATAAAAACAAGAAACAAAAAGATATAATTGCAGAATCTAAAGGAAATAACTTCGAGCAATCACACACCAGCAACAGTACTAGAAGATAGTTGTCGTTGCTCGCCCGACAGGAGCTCGCCGCGCCGCCGGAGAGACTAGTGGATAGGGTTAGTTACACGCTGCTAGGAACGAGGGAGAGAGGTTAGCGTAAGCGCCTTGGGTGAGTTAATTTCTAGGTAATGTAGTGAGGAACGTGTACATTCTACCGATTCGGTGGAACGACTTCTATTTTATTTTCCAACCGAACACAAGAATGTGTACCAAGTGTGGAACCATTCCATTACATTCTACTTGGTGACCCGAACCGAACACACCCTGCGGATGCACCAATTTTAGAGATAGATCATGATCATGGTAACAAATTTTCAACGTGATGATGATTTGATATTGCACTCGGTCTTGAACAGAAGTACTAGTATGGTCTCAGTTTTTATCATTATACTTTTCAAGATTTAGCGGATGAGCCAATTTCAGAGATAGATCATGACCATGGTAACAAATTTTCAACGTGATGATGATTTGATGTTGCACTCGGACTTGAACAGAAGTACTAGTACGGTCTCACAATTTTTTATCATTATATTTTGAAAGATCTAGCGGATGCGCCAATTTCAGAGATAGATCATGATCATGGTAACAAATTTTCAACGTAATGATGATTTGATGTTGCACTCGGCCTATAACAGAAGTACTAGTACGGTCTCATAATTTTTTTTATCATTATACTTTGCAAGATCTAGTGGATACGCTAATTTCAGAGATAGATCATGATCATGGTAGTGACAGATATTTAAGGTGATGATGATTTGATTTTGCACTCGGCCTTGAACAGAGGTACTAGTACGGCCTCACAATTTTTTATCATTATACTTGGACCTTAGCCAAATTCAAAATCTTATAGCGGCAAAACTTCCCGCCCACAAAATACAAATATTTCACACGCTCCAAATTCCCATTCTACCCCTGTGGAGATGACAGCAAAGTCGGTTGGTGGGGGGTCTGCCCGTCATTTTTTTGATCACCACCCTCCCTAGCCCGGAAACCCTCTCAAAAAAATTCATTTCCTTCAGCCTCCTCCGAGACCACCCACCGGAACTTCTCAAGTCCCTCTCTCCCACCTCCACGACCACCGCACGGAACATCCCCGCCGGACTTCCCTGGCCTACCCGAGGCCTCGCGATCCTCGTCATCGGGCTGCCTGTCGGAGCCGCTTCATCGACGTCGTCATCAACCGGATCATCCTCGCCGAACCTCGAAACCATATACTCATCCAGCAGTCTACCGTAGTCGCTTCAATGCGGTCCACCCCACAGGAGCCGCTTCGCCGGATCCGTCATCCACCGCATCGGATCTTGCTCACCGACACCGATGTGCATTAACCGGATCTGCTTCACCGGCGCCGTGCATGATCCACACCTATATAAACTCTTCTACTGTCGCTTTTCTATTGCTGCCGGCAAGTTCTTGTTTAATCATGGGGGAACATGTTTGTGCTAACGACGCGCTCACTAGTAGGAAAACCATTATAGGTGGAAATCACCTCTGTGGCGCACCAAACAGGTCATGCGCCACAAAAATATTTCTGTGGCGCACCACCAAACTGCGCCATAAAAATATTTATGTTTCTGTGGCGCATATGCTTACACGTGCGCCACAGAAGATGGAGATTCTGTGGCGCACGGTGAGCAGTGCGCCACAGAAAGTTCGTGGGATGGGTCCACCACTGGGCCGAAGGAAATTCTGTGGCGCATGGTCCAGCGTGCGCCACAGAAAGTTAAGTTTCTGTGGCGCACGTTGGTCCGTGCGCCACAGAATTTCCTGCGGGGACCACCCCCCGGCTCACGCCACCATGATTCTGTGGCGCATGAGCTGTTATGCGCCACAGAAGTTGATGTTTCTGTGGCGCATATCAGCTAATGCGCCACAGAAAGTGAATAGTAGATCTCACTTTTGGAGGCAGCTTTCCCCCTCTTTTCTTCCACCCACCACCCTTTCCCTTCTTGTCTTCTCCAACCAGCTCGTGTTCCTCCTCTCTCCCACTCCATTTTGGTCATACTTTTCTCCATTGTTGATAGCTCTAAGCCTATTTTGTGGGCATATTTGTGAGGGGAAGCCACACCAACTTGTAGAGGGGTACTAAAAACCACAATTCTCTTTCCCTCCTCCTCCACTTTCCCTCTTGCATGGTCCATTGTTTTGTCTCCACCACCCCATCCTCTTGCTCCACCATGATGTTGGTAGATTTGTGAGAGGTTGAGTACTATTGGATGCATGTTTTGTGTGTATGGATGTTTTGTAGGTGAAGATTATTATCGCGCTCCCGGACGGTTTGCGGTGGCGAGAAGATGATGTTTATATGTGTTGAGCTTTGTGTTGTGGTTGAATGTTTGCTTGCGAAGAAGCTTATTTGTGTTGTTGGTTTGTGCCGGCGTGTGGTGCATGGATGTTTGCCGAAATGTTGATTCATTTCCATTTCGGCAAATTCTTGCACTAGCCATATGTCCCACTTTTAGGATAGGTCATGTCGAAATTTTCCGGCGATCATGCATGCATGTGTGTTTATGCATGGTGTGTGTGGTTCTAATTAACTCTCTTTTGCTCTATATATGTATGATGCAGTCAACCATGGTCGTCCATATGAGGGAAGGACAAGTGGTTAGATACAAGGTGAACGCGAAGGCCGACATGGTTAGGAACAACATGACCCTGATAAGATGTCCGTGTCGAAAATGCGGACTCCGGCAGTGGATCGACCCTGATTCTGGACAACTGGAGGAACACCTGCTCAGGCGCGGTTTCATGCTCGGCTTCAACGAGGAGCCGGCGGCAAATGTTGGTCATGAAGAAGAGGCCGACATCGGGCGAGAAGACGAAGAGTCTCCCGAACATGGTGTTCATCATGAGGAAGGAGAGGCCGATGAAGGAGATGATGATGCCGGAGGAGATGGTGGTGGAGATGCCGAGAGGAAGCAGACGCCGCTAACGTCGGCCCTGCGGGACCCTCATGTTCAAGAGCTTCTCCTGAAGGACACGGGCAACGCCAAACCTGAAGCCAAGCTGGCGCAAATGGAGGTAGACGGGATGACTCCATTGTATCCAGGGTGCCGGCCCGAGGATACACGCTTGAGTGTAACGCTCGAGTGTCTGGAGATGAAGGCGGAACACAAATGGACCGACAGCAGCTTCAACGATAACATGAAATCCTGGCATGCTCGTCTTCCCAAGGACAACACATTGCCGACAAGTATCGACGAGGCCAAGAAAGTAGTTTGCCCACTCGACCTACCGCACGTAAAGTACCACGCATGCATCAATGATTGTGCACTTTTTCGGAATGAGTACAAGGATAGAACCACATGTCCGGTGTGCGGCCAAGGACGGTACAAGAGAGGGAACAAGAAAGTTCCTCTGAAAGTTGTCTGGTACTTTCCTATCACTCCCCGTCTGCAGCGGTATTTCGTAGATCCTAAGGAAGCAAAGCTCATGCAATGGCACGCGGAAAGGGAGAAGCCCGCAGATGATCCGGAGAAGGGCAAGATCCTGACACACCCTGCAGACGCTAGCCAGTGGAATGCGTTGGACATTGAGTTCGCAGATGAGTTCGGGAGCGAACCGAGGAACATTCGTCTGGGCATGAGCACCGACGGACTCAATCCCTTTGGAAACCAGAGTAGCACGCATAGCACCTGGCCCGTGTTTGTATGGCCATACAACCTCCCCCTGGCTGTGCACAAAGCAGCGGTACGTACACATGAGTATTCTTATTCAGGGGCCAAAACAACCGGGCGTGGACATGCATCTGTATCTCGGTCTGTTGAAAGAGGACAAGAATAGCGAATATCAAAACTCAGGAGTAACTATGCTATCCTACACCGATGACAAGACTGATGTCAAGGAAAGATTCTACGGAAGGATCGAGGAGATTTGGGAACTCGACTACGTTGGAGTGACGATACCGATGTTCCGTGTGAGATGGGCCAAGAGCGTCGAAAAAGATGGACTATATTTCACCACCATGGTTATACCCGATGCCAAATCGAAGACCCCCTCCGCGAAAAATGAGCCGTGGGTGCTCGCTACCCAAGTTGACCAATGCTTCTTCATTACCGACCCGTCAAAGCCCAGCCGTGTGGTCGTGAGGAGGGGCAAGAGGAGCATCATCGGAATGGAAGGAGAAGCCGACAAGCAAGACATCGACAAGAACGGCGATCCGAAGATCGAAGAGGAATTTGACAAGTACTTCGACAAGCCTACTACTTATTCAAAAGTAAGAAGGAAGACCACCCTACCGGCTAAAGGTTGCCCGTACACAAGAAGAAATCTCAAGGTGGCCGGGCTAAAGTATTCAACAACCGCGATGAAGAAGGGCAAGAACATTGTCAAGAAACGCTAGCTAGCCACCGATCGGAACCGAGAAGTTCAATTGTGGCTTTTTTTGTACTCTATAATGCACACATATATGTACTTTGGCAAAAACACATGTGTGTATATGTGTGTGTATGACACAAAACATCCATGCATGCATATGTGTGTGTGTGATGTGTGGTGATTTTTTTGAATTATCTATATTAATTAACTTGCATAACATTTATTTCTTGAATAAAACACTAGGAATCTATTGAATAAAACACTAGGAATCTATTAAATGAAATACTTGCATAACATTTTATATTAGGAACATATGATGCAGAGATTAAGAAATATGGCTAAGTGCCAAACTTCTGTGGCGCACCAAAGCCAACATGCGCCAAGTTGAAATTCTGTGGCGCATGGTGGCTTTGTGCGCACAGTTTGGCACTTAGCCATATTTCGTTGTGGAAATTCGTGGCGCATGTGCGGCTTAGTGCGCCATGTTGGTGGCGCACGTGGGGCCGTGGCCACAGTTCCAACACTTAGCATTTCTTCCTCGCCCTTTCTTCCTCGCACCATTCTTCCCAATTCAAACCGAACCCTAGCGAACCACCGCCGCGCTTGGCACTTAGCCCGATTTCTCGCTAATCGCCTGCCCGCCCGCCGGAGGAGCGCCGCTGCGCGCCCGCGCCGGCGGCAAGGCGCTCGTCGAGAGCTCTCCCCTCTCTCCCCCTCCCCTCCCCTCTCTCTCTCCCCCCCCCTCTCCCTCTCCCTCTCCCTCTCTCCCTCTCCCCCTGCTCGCCTAGCTTACTAGTACTACTACTTTTGATTTTGACAATTACCTGTGCATACAATGATTTGTGTCTGTGGTTCCTTAATCATCCTGTAGTCTTTCGTCTAAAAAATGTTGCTGATAATTTGAGTAAGAGATATACCACTGTTTTATTGTTGTCTAAAACTTGGAATTGCTGATATACTACAGTATTTCTGAATTTTCTGATAGTGTACTGTGCATAAAATTCTAAATGTGTGTTGTAATACTTAGTGTTATACTGCATTTGTGCTTAGTTCCTGTTTTACATGGCCTAGTGCTTGCATTTGTAGATATATGTTGTTGAATGCTTGGACTACATGCCTGTTGGCTAATTCTGCTGCAACCAAGATCCAAAACAAGCTGTTTTGGATCTGCTACAACCCCAGATAATTTACAAGCATGAATTATATAAGTAAAAATAAGCTGTTTGTGAACTACATCAAAACAAGTTGTATTAAATTGATAAATTAAACAGTATTTATCACAATCTTAGTGCAATATGTCACTAAATTGATAAATTATATCCACTAAGTCAGAGAATTTATCATAAGAGTAGCAGTAGCAGTAGAGTGTGGGTAAAATGCCCACTGGTTATAATTAAAATAAGCAATTTCCTCTGCTGCATTGATATGATGCAATTTCCTCTGGCAGTAGCAGTAGCAGTAGAGTGTGGGTAAAATGCCCACTGCTGCATTGATATGATGCAATTTCCTCTGGCTGAATTGATGCAATTTTGCTTGCTTTCTGCTCATGAGTACTGAATCCCCCTCCTTGAGTACTGAATTGATGCAATTTTGCTTGCTTTCTGCTCATGATGTGATGATGCTGTTGATTCCTTTAATTATGTTGGCTATATATAGTTACTGGATATATGTTGGATACAGTAGGATATAATTATGCTTAATTGAGAAACAACATGGGCATACTGTTGGATTATCTGATATGCTACAGTACACACACTAACCAGAGAAGTGCCTTTTCTTGTTGTGTCGATTTAGAACTGATTTTTGTAGTGCTGGTAGTAAAATGAGCACTTCATTGTGCTTGGTCCTTGGGCACTTGGCAAGTAGGGAGCATGCAATAGTCTTAATTATTTGATGAATATTGGCAGTAGTAGCAGTAGCTAGGTAAATTATATATATTTGCTTACTGGTTATACTTGGCAGTAGTAGCAGTAGCTAGGTAAATTATATACTTGTATATATATAGTAGCAGTAGTAGCACTGTTACTGACATGTTACTGACTTGTTGAGTAGCAGTAGCAGTTATAGAGGAAATAGAAATGGTTTTGCAGTAGTAGCAGTAGCTAGGTAAATTATATATATTTGCTTACTGGTTATACTTGTATACTAGAGCTATTCAACATAAAATGCCCTGGTTAATTTAGTCAGAGAATATTGGTTTATCAATGTTATTCTTAAAATGCCCTGGTTAAGCTATTCAACATAAAATGCCCTGGTTAAGCTATTCAACATAAAATGCCCTGGTTAATTTAGTCAACATAAAATGCTCTGGATGCTTACTGGTTGCCATAAGTGTAGCCTCCATGATCACTATTTGCCACTCCCACTGTATTTATGTTCATCTAGCCTCCCTGGTTAAGCTATTCAACATAAAATGCCCTGGTTAATACTACAAAATAAAATGCACACATTTTCTGATAGGCTACAGTATTTTGATATGCTACAGTACACTAAAATGCTACAGTTACTAACCAGAGAAGTGCCTTTGCTTATTTTATGAATGGTTTTTTCTCATACTTGGTTTTTTCTCAATGAGTAACAAGCAAGGAAGCAATGAGTAAATCAAGCAAGCAATGGTTTTTTCTCAATGAGTAACAAGCAAGGAAGCAATGAGTAAATGCTACAGTTACTAACCAGAGAAGTGCTGTTGCTTGTGCTGTTGCATGTTGCTTGGCTGTTGCATGTTACTTGTGTTGTTGCTTGGCTGTTGCATGTTGTTGGTGGCTGCTGTTGTTGCTGGTGGTATGCATGCTGGTGTTGTTGGTGCTGCTACATGCTGGTGCTGTTGGTGGTATATTTTTATGTGAATTGCTGTTGTGTATGGACCTGGTGGTATATTTTTATGTGAAATGTTGCAGGGACTTCAAATGAGCTGCCCATTTCTCCCGAAACGTTGATTCACTTCCGTTTCGGTTGAGAAATGGGGCTCCTATGTCCAAAAATTAGCAAAGGTCATGCCGAATTTTCCGGCCGACAATTGTACTAATAGATTTCATCCTCTTCTTTATAGAAATTGCAAATATGTCGGCCGACGACAACGTGGCCGGCACTTCTAAGGCCGCCATGACCCTCGAAGAGGAAGCCAGAGCGGCGAACGTCGAGTTCTGGGAATTCGGCCCCTCCCAGCGACAAGAGGAGGAGGAGGTGGACTTGGCGGCGGAGGAAGTCGGAGCTGACCGTCAGATGACTGAAGCTGGGGAGGAGGAGGAGTATGAACCCACCACCGACGGCGCCGCCCACACGGGGGGTGACGGCGTCGGGGAGGCTGACGGCAGCGGCAACCCGGCTGCTAAGAAGAAGAAGAAGCCGCGGAAGGATCGGAAGCCGACGGTGCTCGCCAACACCACCAGCGAGATCACATTGGTCTCCGAAAGTGGGCAACCACAGGAGCCGGAGGCTGTTGCCGCTGGGTACGGCATGCAACTCGGGTGCATTGTCCGGGAAAGCATGTCGATCAACACGGTGAAAATCCGAGGTGAAGGCAATGAGCATTTGGTCGAGCTCTGCCTTCGGAAGCTTCACCGACGGTACAAGTTCCCGGCGCCATACAATAACTTGGAAAGATCCAACCCGGTGAATAAATTGGCCATCACGAAGATGAGCAACGCCCTGAGCAGCTGGAAAAGCCGGGTGAAGGCCAAGATCGACAAAGGTGAAAGCTTTGAGAGTATTAAGAAGGGTGAGCCGATGCTCGATGAAGCAGAGTTCCAGATATTCAAGGAGCGGCTGGATAGCGACGATGCGAAAGCATGGACGGAGTGGGGTAGACAAATGCATGAGCTCAACTTAGGAGCACATCACCTTGGAAGCGGCGGTTATAGAGGAAAGATTCCCATTTGGGAAAAGGAGGACGAAGAACTTGCACGTGCTGGGAAACCGAACCCATGGTTGAAAATTACGGACCTGCAGGTGAGGTACTTTGTCCGGGCCCGCTACACTCTGGACAGGAAGACAATGGAATTCGTTACCGAGCATGACGACGTGAGGAAGTTCGAGGAAAAGCTGGTAAGGGAATTTACCATTGCTGCACATATTACATATATGACGTGAATGCAATGCCCTAAATGTGTTCACCCTATCCTTGTCTGCAGAACGAGCAGTTGGCGAAGGCCGATCTCCCCGAGGCCGAATCGTCGTCCCAGGGCTCGACGGAGCCGTGGGACACGCCTTTCAACAGGGCGTTGAATATCCTCAAGGAGAGGCCAGTATCCAAGCCGCCGACGTCGGCTGGACGTGTCTGCGGCTTTGGTACAAGCATGAAGTTTCGCGAGTACTACAAAGAGGAAAACAGCAAGAAGAGAAGGAGGAGCGCGATGTCAGAAGAGGATAAAGCCGAGGTGGAAGAGCTGAGGAAGAAGGTCTCCATGCTCGAGGAAAAACAGGCAAACTCGATGGACAAAGATGAGGTGGACAAGCTTTTCGAGAAGAAGCTCCGCGATTTCCTGCCCCCTCAGGTCATCGAGGGGATAGCTGCGTGGAATGCGGCCGGTCAGGTGGGGTCGATAAAAGTGCCTAGCGCCGGGGCCAGCAACTCGATCTTCAACGCGTCGCCATCTCCGGATCTGGTTACCCCGCCGCCCACCATCGCCGCGGGGCAGCCGATGGAGTTGGATGAACCGGTGCCCCCCGCTGATCCTGCCGAGGCTACCAAGGCGCAGCCGGCGGCGGCGGTGCTTCATAATGCACCCGAGCCCCCGAAGATTGATAGGCCGGCCGCCACTGTCTCCACATTAGCACAGCTCAACGCCATCACCAAGGTACTTAACTAATTAGTTATTCCATGCCATCTCCTTCATGCGTTTTGATACCCGGCTATCTAATTAATGATGCCCAACATTACTCAGGACACTCCTTGCGTGCTCCTTCACTGCGCGCCCGGCGGCGAGTTGAAGGATGTTGCCACGGGAATGATCATACAACCGAAGAGCACCACGTTGCACACCGTGGCTATGGACGCCAACGTCCTGAAGGTCACTTTGGGTCGGGTGTTGCCGGGGTGCGAAGACATGGACCCCCCAATACAGCCCGAGGGAGCCGACGAGCACCTGACGCTTGAGAACTGCCATGGCTATACCATGGTATGGCCAAAGACCCAGATCCGTCTTGGGGGTCGCTCCACCGGCGCCTCCTCGATCATCCGGCAGCCGATCGTCCGGCCGCCTCCTCGGAGGGCAGCTCCTCCCGTCGTCACCTCCACAACAAGCCGCCACAAGAAACTGCTGGGAGAGTCTCTGCCTCAACCGCCACCGGCGGAGCCTAAAGGCAAGGCCGCTGCACCGCTATCGCCCATCCCATCACCCAATGAAGATGACATCGATGATGATGGGCCGGTAGACGTCGATGCCTACCTCAACACCGGCGCCGACATAGATGATTTGTACATGGCGGGCGCGGATGAAGAAGCATACCGCGTTCGCGACGAACCAGCTGGCCCACCCAAGGCAACCAAACAGCGCCTGGTGTTCCGCGGCTTCTCTCAAGAGACGCCTCCGGCAGCCGATACACAAGAGCCAACCGCCGCAAACATCTTCAGCCCCAATACGCTGATCAACAAGGTCAACGAGCAGTTTGAAGCGTCGGGGCCCGTTGCTCCGAAGAAGCCCCGTAAAAGACCTAGTAAGAACAAGGAGAAGTCTGCGAGCCAGCCACCTCCGACGATCCGTCATCGGGACTCCATGGTACCTCCCAGCAAGGATGGCTTGACCAGAATGCATGAAGCTGGCAAACCAATACTGGGTCCGGAGCTGCTACACCTTGCTTCCGGAGCTATGCTGCCTCTGCAGGACAGTATCCTGGTCCTAGAGAGTATCCTTCTTAAGGACAAAGATCCAAATTACCCGGTCTTCACGGTCAGGGTGCCAAGAGATGTGGGCTTCGTCACTGATGTCCCCGCGGATATATTCTTTATAGCGTACGAGGACATCTTCAAGCTATTCCACGCGAGAAGGCTGGACTATAACTTGGTCCGCCTATTCGCGCTCAATCTGGCGATGAAGATCAAGAGAGAGAGTATCCCGGACGTCGCGATAGCGGATCCTTACTACATGCGTGAAAGCCAGTTGAACTTATCAGCGGTGCGGGTACGGGCTTCGTTGTACCTACAGAAGTGCTTCTTGGACAACAAGAGGAAGGACAACATCCTCTTGGCTTACTTTCCCGAGTAAGTACACATCCGCTAGCCCTGTAATAAATTTCTTTTCCATTGCTCATTTCCAACCTCGATCCAAATTTGTGTTGCGCAGAGACACGCACTGCGTACTCATCTCCATTGCCCCGAAGTTTTCTCTTGCCACCTATTTCGACTCGGGGAGTGCGAAAAAGAAGAACTACGCCAGAATAAGGGGTGTGCTAGATGATGCTCTCGAGGGCTACTTCAAAAAGGGAGGCGCCTTCAAAGAAAAGGCGGAATGTTTCAGGGATGATGGTAAACACAAGTTCAAGCACTTGTTCGAGTTCCCCTGTGTCAAGCAGCCGGAAAACAGCACTCTGGACGCCTTCTATGTCATGCATCACCTAAAAGGGTTTGTCCGGGATAGCCAGAACTTGCGTTTACCATCTGCTCTCCGAGGATGGGCCGAAAAGTTGGCGCGGATCAACGATGATGACCTCAGAGAAGACTTCCAGGATACCAGGGTCAAGATATCACATATCATCACTCAAGACGTCACCACAGGGGGAGGGCCCTTGCACCAGGGTAGAGCGTTATGCAAGAGGGACATCGAGCAACGCCTCAAAGCGCAGGGTGACACGAGGACGTGGATTACAAAAGATCTGTACAAGCCGTTCCCGGAGCCCTGCGAGCCTTGACTTAGTGTGTGATAAACTAGCTATCTTCATCGGTTAGTTTGTATATATATCGATGGACGTGGTCTTTTGTGTGGGTCGTAATTAAACTCTAAGTACTATGTTCATCGGTTTATGTGTATCGGTGGACGTCGTCTTGTGTGTGCGTGTCGCAAACTTATTGTTGCCGTGCTCAACTTTACTATATACTTTGGTCTAATATTTATCAACATATATATATATGCATGATGTACTAATATGATATACTAATATGCCCTTGTCAATAGAGATGCCGACGTACGTTGTGTACAAGGGTCGGGTTCCAGGTGTCTACGAGGAGTGGCAGGACTGTCTCGAACAGGTGCACAAGTTCAGCGGGAACAGCTACAAGGGATACGCGACTAGAGAGGAGGCGGTAGCACAGTGGAGGGCACACGTGGGCAAGAAGAAGAACCGGCTGAAGTTCTTGGTCCCCCTCTTACTCACCGCCACCGCGGTTGTACTCTACTTTACTTTAGTCTAGGTGGCCGGTGACGATGCATGTGCATATGAGACGAGATGAACACACATGTATGTGTATGCGACGATCAAACACATTTCTACTTGTGTAATTTGGATCTAAATGATGTAATGATGAAGACTTGTGTGTATCATGTCATTTGTGTGTCATTTGTGAGTAATTCTGTTATTTCTGGAATGTGCTATGTATTTCTTATATATATCTGTATATTTCCTGTGCAATACCACTATATACTGCAGAAATGGAAAAAATTCGAAAATCCAAAAATTAACATTCTGTGGCGCATGAACTAGTGCGCCACAAAAACTTATAAATATTCTGTGGCGCATGGAAAGGTAGTGCGCCACAAAATCGCGCCAAATTCTGTGGCGCACTATCAATGGTGCGCCACAGAAGTCTAAGATTCTGTGGCGCACTGAACAGCGTGCGCCACAGAATTCCAAACTTCTGTGGCGCACCCGCTCGTGCGCCACAGAATTCTAATACTAGTCGCGTGGCAACTGTGGCGACGGCCATATGCGCCACAGAATCAAGATTCGGTGCGCCACAGTTAGCCCTTTTTCCACTAGTGGCTGTTACATTTTTGCAGATGAGATGAGTAACCATGAAGTGTAATGGCCGTCTCTCCAACACAAGTAGCACATGTAGTGTACTTCATCACCGGATCTATCAACCTCAGGAAGATTGACTCCCACAAAGTGCTTCTCCTAATGTAAGTCCCTTGTTTTAGTGCCATGTTCTGGGTTCAGATCCTTGTTTGTCTGAAGCTCTTTTAGTTCATTCCTAGCTATGACAATAACACCTTGCTATTTTCTAGTTCATTGCTAACTTTAAGCGATTGAACATTTTGGTTTGCATTCCCTGCTCTGTAGATGTAGCCATCATAACTTCTATCTTGCTCAGTCATTGTTACAAAAATTATAGGCTGCTACTATTTTGTTCATGCCAATCTTGTTCTCCCTGAACATGTTGGTTTGCATTCCCTGTACTACAGGTGATGCCATTGTTATTTCTATCTACTTCGTCGTAAGCTAACAAAGTAAGCTGCTATTAGTTCCTGCATGCTATCGCTCTGCCATCCTGCAGTACAAATTTATTTGAACTCGTCACAGCAGCTACTTCCATCATAATTTTGTCTGCCATCTGATTCTTCAAAAGTTGCAATATTAACTTGTTTCTCTTACTTGGCATGTCGCTCACATATAGAATGCTGAACATATTGGTGTGCATTCCCTATTCTACAAGTTCACAGGTGATCCACTATATTCCGTTTCCGGTCCATCCTAAGTCGTAGCATTAATTATCCTCTATGTGTTGCTCATTACAACTTTATATCCCGAAACAAATTGATTTGCATTCCCTTATCTACAAGTTTATGAGTGATGCCATTATAACTCCTATCTGTTTTATTCCTAGCTATTATAGTAACATCCTGCTATTATTTAGTTCATGGCCAATTTTAAGTAATTGCACATGTTGGTTCGCATTCCCTGCTCTATAGCTTTTGGCATCGTAACTTCTATATTTGGTTTACATTCCCTGCTTTGTAGATCTAGCCATCATAACTTTATCTTGCTCGATCGTTGTTACAAAAATTATGGCCTGCTACTATGTTGTTTGTGCCAATTTTTTACTCCATGAACATGTTGGCTTGAATTCCCTGTACTACAGGTGATACCATTGTTTTGTATCTAGTTCATCGTAAGCTAACAAAGTAAGGACTTAGTTTGGCATGCTATCACTCTGCTATCTAGCCTGTAGTACAAATAAACTTGTCATACTACTAGATAATAATTTTGTGTGCCATCTTGTTGTTCAAAAACAACATTATTGATTTGTTTGTCTGACTTGGTATGACGCTCACATATGGAATGCTGAACATATTGGTTTGCATTCCCTCTTATACAAGTTCACAGGTGATCCCACTATATTATGTATCTGGTCCATCCTAAGCTTCGGCATTAACTATCCTCTACGTGTTGCTCATTACAAGTTTATATCCCGAAACATCTTGATTTGCATTCCATTCACTATAAGTTCATGACTATTATTTAGTTCACGACCAATTTGAAGTAATTGCACTTGGCACATGTTGGTTCGCATTCCCTCCTCTTTAGCTTTTGCCATCGTAACTTCTATTTTTGGTTTACATTCCCTGCTCTGTAGATGTAGCCATCATAACTTCATCTTGCTCAGTCGTTGTTACAAAATTTATAGCCTGCTACTATGTTGTTCATACCAATTTTGTACTCCCTGAACATGTTGGTTTGCATTCCCTGCACTACAGGTGATACCATTGTTAATTCTATCTAGTTCATCGTAAGCTAACGAAGTAAGGACTTAGTTGGCACACTATCACTCTGCTATCTGGCCTGTGGTACAAATAAACTGTTCATACTACTAGATAATAAATTTGTGTGCCATCTTGTTCTTCAAAAGATGCAATACTGACTTATTTTTCTTAGTGTGGCGCTCACATAGGCATGCCCGTGTGTATATATGCATGAACACACATTCTAGGGAGATTCATGCCACATCGCTCACTATTTTTGGTGTTCAATGCATGAATACCATCAGGACGGAGGGAGTACATAATTCTGTTTATCATGCTGGAACTCGTATGTATGACTGATCGTGTCTTGATGCAGAGTAACAAATAAGTCCCTTCAGAAATAAGGGCAACATTGGACAACTTCAAGTGCAGCAACCAGATGAGCTGCATGGGACTCGATAATAGTAAGTCTGCTGTTTCATTCTAACGTGCTCGGTTATATTGGCTGTTGATATGCGGCATGCACTCTTTGTTTGCTTATTGGTAGTCTATATTAGCCCCATACCGGTAGACAATCTGTGCGTATTACAATGATCTTGTTATAACGATGAAATGATGAGTTCCAAATTCTTTGGCAAACAACATTGTAGTGTCTTTGCCTTTCCATTGTTGTTGTCTTAACTTGTAATGTCTTTGTTTCAGATATAGGTGGTGCACGGACAACTTAAAAGATTGCCGAATCGCTTCATTGTATTGTTAGGTTTAATTGCCATTCAATTTCTCTGGGTTCTGTAATATTTTTTCAAAGCCTTGCAGCTGATGTAATATTTAGTTAGTTTCTATAGTTCTTCCGCGCATTCTTTCTATGGTGCTTGTGGTAAGTGAGGCTATCCGACAGAAATCATGTGTTGTGTAAATATTTCCATTATCTTTCTATGTTCTGCGCAATCTAAATCACAAATTCCCCTCCCTTCAACGGTCCAATTAAGCGAAATCACATATGGGCCGGCCCGCAAAATTCTAAAGCGCCTATCAGGCCGGCATATAAACAACAACTAAATGGGTTGGCCCACTTACTTATTTGGCCAGCCAACTTGCTTTAAGGTGGACCCCACTCACTAACTGGGCCGGCCCTGTAACAGGAAAGTGGGCCCCACGTGCTTATTGGACCAACCCATTTTTGGTAACTAGGCCGGCCCGTTAGGAGGAAAGTGGGCCCCACATGTTTATTGGGCCGGCCCACTAACTTGTTGGGCCAACCCACCTGCTTTATGGTGGACCCCACTTACTAACTGGGCCGGCCCGTTAGCACGATAGTGGGCCCCACAAGCTTATTGGTCCGGCCCACTAACCTGTTGGGTCAGCCCACTTGCTTTATGGTGGGCCCCACTTGCTTTATGGTGGCCCCACTTACTAACTGGGCTGGCCGGTTAACATGAAATGTGGGCCCCACCTGCTTATTGGGCCGGCCCACTAACTTGTTGGGCCAGCCCACTTGGTATATGGTGGACCCCACATACTAACTAGACCGGCCCGTTAACAGAAAATTGGCCCCACCTTTCTTTTGGGTCGGCCCACTAACTTGTTGGGCCAGCCCATTTGCTCTATTATGGACCCCACTTACTAAATGGGCCGGCCCGATAACAGTAAAGAGGGACCCACATGCTAATTGGACCGGCCCACTAACTTTTTGGGTCAGCCCACTTGCTTTATGGTGGACCCCACTTGTTAAATGGGCCGGCCCGGTAACAGGAAAGTGGGCCCCACATGCTTAGTGGGCCGGCCCGTTTGCCTGACCGTCAAAAAGGCAGGCCTAGCCCACGTGCTAGTGGGCCACCATTTAAGTTTTGATCAACCTTAGAGGTTAGGCCCGGCCCACGTACCCAATAGACCAGCCCAGCTAGATAGTTGACCGGTCAAACTAAGTCAGCTGGCCCAGCGCGCAAACTAAATGGGCCGGCCCGCTTAAGGCGTGGTAGGCCTCGTGTGGGCCTACCATCTACCACGAGGTTTCAGCCGGTTAACGGCGTTAAGCGCGGTAACGGCGTCGCCACGTGTCAGTTTGCATGACGTCAGCAATCAACGGGCTCCCGAAAACACTTCTGCAATGGTCCGATTTTCCGTGGCGGAAGGTCGCCCGAACGCGACCAACCGAAAAGAACGTGGTAGGACTTTTGCCTGACGCAGTTTCGACCACAGAACCCATATCGTCGAGTTAGGCCCATAGGCGACGAAAAAGGGACCATACCTGACGAAAATTGGACGTTGCGTATCAGAACTTTTCTTGTAATGGGTGCTGCAAAAATGATCTCCCTATTTGTGTCTCTAAGAACCATGCCAGTACCACCCTTTCGTTCGTCATATGAAAATTGAACTACATGCTACATTTTCTTTAATTTGTTCGCTGTGTTATTTATGTCCATGGGGAGTGTATAGTCTGATGGGATTAGGGATGAAAACATCTGGCCGTGGCATTTTCTTGTGAATTTGATGAATGCATGATTGTAATGTGAGAACCCGCAGGCAGCTAAACATCCACAGTTCACTGAACTTTTCCACTGAGACATGCATGAACACATTCACCTAAGACCAATGAGTTTTCAAGGGCAGGCCCGGTATTAATCAGTACCACGAAAAGCAGTCCATTAGCACATCACGTATACTGTATTTAGAATCACAATATTTTTTTAGCCATGTGAAATTAAAGGAGTACCATGTATTATGAATGAATCCATATCCGTCGGATTCCGTCCAACCATTTTAACTTCGCCGAGGAGCGGTAACATGTAACTACTGGTCCTAATTAGGATGTAAAACCAACTTTGTTTGAAACCAATCTCTCTCAGCTGTTTCCCGCGCTAGGTTTCCTTCCTATTTTGGCGCCTAATCAACCACCGGAGCCGCGTTGCCGGATCGGAGCAGCTACAAATACCACCACCACCGCCGGCCACACCCACAACCCATTCATCCAACAATCGAGCTCTTCTTCTTCCGGCCATCACCTACACACCTAGCTCTCACACCAAGCTTCCTCCGTTGCAAGCAAGCAACAATGGCCGGCGGCATGACGGTGCGTGATGTGTTGTACATGTACGACGTGGCGAGGCAGGCATACGAGCGGTTCATGTCCATCAGCGGCAACCCGGAGCAGGCGCGGAACGCGGTGGCGCTGCTGGTGTGGTTGGACCAGGGCACCGTCTCTGCCCTCCACCACGTGCCAAGCATCAGCCCCACCGCCGTCGCCACCGTTGCTGCCGAGGCCAACGGCATCCTCGAGTGTCTCCGCCACCAGGAGGCCATGCTCCCCGCCATCCCGCTCATCTCCGTGCTCTGCCAGGACGGCGACATTGACCCGCGCTTCTTCGCCTTCCACCAGGACCTCGTGGTGAGGGGGGTGGCCGAGATCCTCGATGGCGTCGGCAAGCTGATCTTTAATGATCGTCTGCAAGTGCTGCTGAGGAGGTACCAAACTGGGCTGGTCGGAAACCCGCCAGAGCTGATGGCGCCATACTGCAGCAAGCCGGTGGCAGTGCCAGAGGACTGCCGCTCCATGTTCATCACCTTCTCCAAGGGCATGCCCCTCGACCGCGAAGAGATCTTCGAATACTTTAGGCAGTAAGTAGAATACATCTATCTATCTGTCCTCGATAAATCATGCATGCACATATAGATCAGATGTAAGTAATTGGCTTGGCATGCAGGAAATGGGGTGACTGTGTTGTGAGGGTGCTCATGGAGAAGACTTCGGGTGGCAACACGCCAATGTATGGTCGGATCATCTTCAAGAGTGAGGCGTTCGTGAAGCTGGTGCTCAACGGACAAAGGCTCGTCAAGATCACCATCGGATACCGTCAGATCTGGCTCCGCAAGTACGTCCCAAGGCCCACCAACGGCTGAGATCAGAACTCATTCTTGTCAAGTACTCTGCCCGGAGTTCATGTCACATTGATCTACCTTACAGTTATATCCATGTTGCTAGCTAGTCGCTATACAAGGCTAGCTTACTAGATCTCTATAATTGGATCTAGTATTTACATGTAATGCCCGAAAAATTTATTACAAAGTTTGTCAATTTATTTCTTCGCCAAGAAAAAAAAATATGAATCCACCTTCATCGTATACATGTTACTAGATCAAGACATAAATCCAACCAATAAGAACATCATCGACCATTTCAAAATATTTTGTCTTTTAAAATGAGCGTTGACCATTTTAAACCATTTGTTTTCCCACCCATCCCCCGCCCCACTCGCATTCCCCATCCAATTCTTGACTACCTTTTGCCCTCCCTATATGATATATATTCATCTTTTTTGTTTCTTGGTTGGGTTGCTCATCAAGTTCATCTTCTATTCATCGCACGATGCATCGTTGCGAGCCATGAAGGCACATGCCTAATTAAGTTTGTTGCTGCCAAGACGGCATGGGAAAAATCGCATAGCATCCCCTCGTTATCCTTAGAAAATCACTTCACCCCTAAACCTGGGAACGCGTTCCAGATTTTAATTAGAAACTACATATTAGCATGGTACACGTAACTTTTCTTTCTTGCATAAACCTTAAAGTAGCAACAAACAGAGCTCCTGTCCATTTAATCCTGATGCATACCATAATACATACTACACATGCATTGTACATTTCTATTACTTGTTTGTGCTTCATCTATTATTTACACTTGCAAGTGTGCATCACCTTGTACGTCTTCTGATGATCTCAATTCCCCTCCCACCTCTGCGTGTTTGATTGTCCTACCCTGCTTCTTACAAGTTATTGGATGGTATTTTTTGTTTAAGAAAAATAACATGCATCATACAAAAAGAAATGTCAGCTGTTGTAAGTATACCATGGCATTTTTCGGGCCTGGCGAGGCTGAACAAAGCCCAACTCAAAAAATCTAGGCCCAGGCCCGACTTGGCCTGAAAATTGGGCCGAAAAATCAGGCCCATGCCTGGTCTGGTAGAGGTAAAGTCTGGTGGGACTCATGTCGGGTCTCTTCACTAACTAGTAAGCATGCACGTGCAATGCACGTCTTTAAAATGAAATGTTTATTTTATTATACTATTTATATTTTAATAAATTTTTTTTACCTACTCTTTATTCGATGAGGCGGTAGATAGGTCCTAGCGCTGTATGTGTCATATGTTAAAGTCTGAGGGATAGATTCTGCTTTCTCCATTTTTGAAGTTCCGACTTATCATCATTCATTTTCGAGACCACTAAAATAGTAACTTTGCTCTAAACTATTAAAAGCTTTTTTGGTGGTGCGTTGCAAGAAATAGAACACGTACGCGAACTGGAGATGAGGCGATCAAGGAGACGATTAGGGTTTGTGATCGCCTCCCGTTCGTGCCGCCGACCTGCCACAATTTTGTGGCCTTCGAGCCATTGATGCTGGGTGGATCTCGGTCCCTATCGCCGAGGCGACGCTTAGGTGGTGGCGGCAGCGTCTTTTCCAATAAAGCCTCCCTAGCTTCACCCCCATCTCAACGCCGACATTGAAAAGGTTGTGGGAGTGATGTGGTTCTCGCGGGCTTCTTCTGGCTGGGGGATCTTCAGATCTCCATGGAGCTCCGTCCATGTTTATTCCTTCTTCTTTGTCTCCGAGTGAGATGTTGTCTTGTTGACATGTTCGGCGGCTTTCTGCCCGTAACCAACAACGGTATTCCGGCTCACGGAGGAGCGGCAGTGGCGGCTCACAGTTAAAATGGCCTGGAGGGTGAAGACAAAGTCCATCTCAAGAATTTTTATTGTAATTTTCTTTTTTGTTGGATGCTTCGTACTGTTGAATATTTCTCTTAATTCGATGGTTCTATCCGCAAAGAAAAAATTGTTTTTTAAATAATAATGTAACATAGAATAAATATCATGATAGCGAGTGAGACACATGTTCACATGAAGAAACATCGCTCAGTCGGCCAGTCTCTTATTCTTACGAAAAGAAACAAAAAAAGCCCGAATCAGACAAATCGCTCGTGTGTCTGACCATCTCACTCTCTCTCAACTCTCAAGCTCCCGTCTCATCATCCCCGCCGCCGGCGAGGACCTCCCACTGCCCTCACGGCCAGCCCCGGCCTGCCTCCCCGCCACTGCCTCCCGCATAGAGTCTGAGCCCGAGGATGCACTGGAGATCCTGCGGAGAGCAGACGGCGCCAAGGTCGGCATGCGAGACCCCGAGCTATAAATCGACAGAGTTCTCCATCGAATTTGCGGCAGGGGCCAACGCGCACGCCTTGGAGGGCTCCACAGGGCCGGCCTTCTCCTCTCGCGGGACAAGCGTCGGTGAATCGCAGCAAGCGCAGAGGGACGGCGCTGAGGATGTCGTGCTTGCGGCCTACTGCTCACACGTATCTCCAGAAGGTTAGTTTCCTCTAATCTCCACATTCGCGAAATCTCAATTATTCGATTTGCACATGTTGAATCTATGCAATTTATATCCCTTTGTCAAATTGTTAATAGGTTGTTTCCTACACAGTAAATAAATGGTCCCAGCTGATGCCGTGATTTTTGATTGTGGATAACTCCCTAAAGGTGCTGCTGAAGGAGTTGTGAACTTTTCAATGATAACATGCATCCTAACTGGCCAAGTGACCTCGATGAGAAGCTGATTTCATGGTGGTTGGAAGCCGTAGAGTCTGCTCAGGCTTTTGGGAATAATAACCTGACAGTTTAAAATAGGTGTATCTATTGCTGAATTCATGAAATCTAGTAGCACTGAAATCCAAGGGTGTCAACATGACTCCATGTTGTTCTAAAATTACTGCAGGAACTGAGGAGCGCTGCCGTGTCCGCCCGGCCTGCAGGCTGATTATGCCACCGGACATTCAGTTGCCGTGTTGGTTATGAACCCATTGTCTCAGTCAAGGTATTTAGCGTGTCCTGTACTTTTTCCACCACATCCATCTCGGGATCTTCCTCTTCTCCGGTATTGTGCAGTGCAACATCAGCTGCTTGTGTTCACCAACTGTTTTAATTTAGAATTATTAAGTTCGTACTTTAGTATGTCTTCTTCTTTAGTTGCACAAACTTGTATGATCCTCCCAACATAGCATCAGGCATCATTCTAAAGGGTAATCAACTAATCATGAATGGTGTGAGATTTGAAAATATCTGCTAACTTTACTTGGTCTTTTAGGAAAACCAGTAGCAGCACAATGAAATACAAGGTCTATCTCCGATTATTTGTTTTATGTGTGTTCCAAAATATAACAGAATTTGGTCAACCCTGAATTTGACTTGTAGGATGTGGCTGTGATCTTGCATACCCATATACAGAGCACTGAAACATAGTGACATGTTGTTTAATCTTCAGTTTGTCTCTCTCTTCTGTATGTTGATAACTTTCTGTTTGTAGTAGGGCGAGCGTCCTCAAGAATCATAAGATTGGTAGAAAACATGATGGATCAGTGGTCTTCAAGAATCAGAAAATTCGTAGAAAACATGACTGATCAGCTGACGAATACCTCTTATGAAATAGGTAAAAGAGAAGCATAAATATGAACTATATAAAAGTATCATCACCAAATCCCTAAATGGTGTAGCATAAACATACAAATACGTTTCAGTGGTACATAAAAATGATCCAATCTGAGCTCTGATTGTGTACAATGTGTCTACTGGTACCTCAAGAGAAGATGAAGTAAAGCTGTGCAGTTTATAAGGAGTGTACCTATCTACACCTGCTTAGCTTTCTATTGAGATAACTAATAACCTTCGAAATCACTGAGATATACAACATTGTATACAAAAGAAATTGTTACTGAAATCAGGCACGTAGTATTTTTTGCGTGAAGAAAAACATTAATAGTTAAACAGTGCAAGGGTTAATTACAAGGTTTTAGTGGCACCTCCATTTCTTTTTTTTCTCCAATACAATGTTTTACGGCATCCAGAAAAGGAAGAACACATTCCACTTGAACTTTTGTCTTTGTATACTTGTTCGCTGGCTGAAGATGCAAGACAAAAAGTACTAAAACAACCCTAAGTAAGTGTGCACGTGCAACGCACGTCTCTAAAGTATAACACAAACTATTTATTTTTAATCGATATGAGGATCATATAACTTTTGTTCATCGAGCTAGCAAGATAGCTTTTATGTCCCACCATAAGCGTGCAGCATGTAATTCACACACGACATTAGCTGAAATGCGCGAACACAAAATATATTACAATTAGTTACTAAAACGTCACAATTTAATCCCAATTTGAAGCAACACTTAAATACCAACTATTAAACAAAATTATTCAGTGCTTATAACTCCCTCTTTGCCACAATGTAGTGCATATAAGACTGTCGAAAAGTCAAAAGATATTAACTTTGACCAAGTTTTGTGAGAAAATTACCTATATCTACCATACCAAATATATACCATATGAAAATTTACACCGTGAGGAATCTAATGGCATTGAGTTGGCATTCTAGATTTTGATATTTTATTCTACATACTTGGTCAAACTTTATGTCGTTTGACTTTTACAAATTCTTATACACACTACATTTTAACAAGGAGGGAGTATTTGAAAAAAGGTAGACATCTTCATTGTCTGCAAACTTCAAAATATGTACCAAAAAATGCTTAGGCAGATCGACACAATGATACCATCCTACATGTGCAAAATGTATCAGCCTTTGTTGGATCAACCAGCAGTCAACAAACCAATGGTTGCAATAGGAGCTCAATTTTAATGGTGAGTTAAATGTTTGGCTTTCTTAGAGGTACTATCTCTTAAAATCTTACAATCTGTGAGATTATGTTGCCTTCCTCATCTTGCAAGTCTCGGTTTCCCACACTGTCGTCATTCGTCTCAAAGGTAGGCTAAAATGATAACTAACTTTGTCCCAAAATGTGTCACATGAACATTGAATATTGCAAGTAGTATGACAGTATATTTAAATATATATAGAACAATTAGAATCATACGAAGCTAGATACACTGCTTAGGAACCATTAAGTTTAACATCCCAAGCCACATGTTGACCCTATGTGATTGCGAAATTTGAGAAGATATTTCTTAAAATAATTAAAAGAATTATTAATAAAATGTTTATAGTTTTAAAATTAATTGTCCAAGTACTTTCCGTTATGATCTTTGAGGCCCAACTTTGACATGCATGGTCCACAGTCTGACATGTGGCTTAACTTTGCTATACATGTGTGGTCTTGTACAAAAGCAATTGTACTGCTGTACGTATAGCATTTCTATATAAAAAAAAATCACTGGATCGGACCTCACGCAGTCAGTCCCTACTCTGAAGCTCCTCTAAACTCTCTTTACTCATACCATGGCCGCCCTTCCATGGCATCCCCGCCGGCGTGAGCGTGACACCCTCCACTGCCTCCCCGCTGCTAGCGCCGAGGACTCCGCTCTCCCCTAGTTCCCCTCCGCCTCTGCGAGGACCGTGCTCTCCCCAGGTAACCCTCCGCCGCTGCCGCGAGTTCGGCCCCTGTCCTGCCTCCTCGCCGCTGACCACTGCCCCTCCCCTGCCTGGCCACCGCTTGCTCTCTGCATGCTCTCGGCAGGCCAAGTGACACTGAGCAAAGCATGGGCGTAGGTATCCTCAGGCCGCGAGCGCGTTGGAAGGATTCGCAGCACCGGTTTTTTCCCTCCCGGCTGCTGCCCGAGCCCGACAAGTGATGCTGGCGAGGGATGCCCTGCTCCGGCTGGGTGGCCGTGCCTCGAGCCTCCCCGAACGTCCCAAGTGGGGTATGCTCGGTCGACGCCCCCTCTCAACCTCGCTCGCGATTGGTATTCCTCGCCCCCTCGTCTCGATTCAGCTCATAATATCCCTTTGTTTATCTTACAGTAGCTTAGTCTGATACCAATGGAATAAGTGAATCCGGATGCATTGGAAAATACAAGTAGCACCCCGTTGGAAAATATAGTGATGGTCTACTGCTGGTTATAGTTTCGAAAATTATTGGGGAATTGCTATTGATTTCCGCATTTTCATCTATCCTAGCCGCTGTGAGCTTAAAAGCTTGATAAAACATGAATGCTATTGATTTTTTAGAGCACTGCTTTCTTTCTTCTTAACACTGGCATTAACATGGTTAGGATATAAACTTGAAGAATAGGCCAACCAGTTATTACATGTGATCCAAATTGCAAAATTATTTTTAACAATGCATGGTCTGAACCTGAGTTGGAAACATGGATTTCTTTTAGTGGAGATTTTCTTTAGGTCTGTATGTAAGGTTTTTTTGGAAACTGTCTAACCAAATTAACGGATCACATCTTGCTGGTGGCCAGTCCGCTGTTCACGGTGACGACTCGGATAACCACGATTGTTTGTTAGGTTTGTCTCACAGGACCATACATACCAGGTCATGAAGATGATGTCCCCATTTGTTCCAGTGAAACATTATTGCATCCCACAATATCATCAAGTCCTGAACACCAAACAACATTGTAGATGAGATTGCATAGCATAGATATTTCTTTGAATAAATAAAACATGATGCACGATTTTATATTACCTGATAATTGAGTGAGTGACGGCCGCGCTTCCCCGAAACAGGTCTCGACTTGGAGGGCTCTGCAGCTCCTACCTCCTTCCCATCCTCATCCTCCTGCGGGACAAGATGTTGATCGGAGCCAGCGCCGAGGATGCCCTGCTGCGGTGGGTTGGGCGTGTGGCGAGCCTCCAAGTGTGCCGCGAGCGATTCACCATAGACGCTCGACCTGTCACCCGTGTGCACCGAGGCGCTGACCGTGTCATTCTCCTCCAAGACCAAAATTCTTAGGTACGTCTTATCTCTTAACTGTCTAGCCTGATGGTAGAATTTGTTTCATGTCAGGCAAAGGATTTTGGTGGAGGGATACCAAAAGTTTCTTCGAGTTGTTACCTTTCAATTACATCAGGTAGCCCCAAACAAGTAGATCAAAGTTTCCGCTATGATTAAAATTCAATCATCCAGTCCACATATTTTGGGTGTGGTTTGTCGTTGGTTGAGGGTGGCAATCCCACCATCCTTATCGAGGTAGGACTTAGGCATAGGTTCTGAACCGGGTAGATCGGCAGATCCCACAGGGGATATGGTGGCGCATTCCTGGGAAGACGATGAGGGTACAGCTTAAGTAAGTGTACCCCCATGCCATCCCTCCCTTGCTTCTCAATTGTATGTGTATACTTCATTTATGCAACGAAGTTATGATTTTAAATAATTCCAGCTATAGCTTTTGCATTGGAGCAGGGTATCATACTTTGAATGCTACTGAACCTTACTGCTTTTCCTGGTGGTGTATCTTAGGTTTGAGGATTACTTCTCCAATCGTGTCAAGCAGCTGGCATTCACTTATAATTTGTGCAATCAGTAAAGGATAGAATATATTTACTTCAAATATGTGTGTCAATATATGTGCTTTGTGCTGTAACTTTGCTGGCTCATGTTATGGTGATTATTTTGTGAGGCACATGCCATTATGTCAAATGGGCTGATCTATAAAAATACTGGAGTGCCCAGTTAACTTTGATCTTTTGTGCACCAGGATGTATTCGCACTTGCAATATTTTAAGTTTAGTTGACCTTGCCTTGTCATTTCATTAATGTTTTATTTTCTACAATGTATAAAACTTGTTCATAATAATTTGACACGGTTGAAATTTAACAAGCCGATGGTCTTATTTTTGGCAGATACCAAAACTCAGTTTCTGGATGGGCGAGTTGTATTCACAAAGCAAGGAAAGCCTGTAATGCCACTGAAGGATCCAACATCTGATATGACTATCATTGCACTTAAAGGTTCTGTTCTGGTTCAGGAAATTCGTGAAAAGGAGAGCCAGTGTTTCTGGGATCTTGTTGGATCTAATCTTGGAATTATATTGGGTGTTGAGAGAACGTCTGCAAGGTAAACTGTTGCCACATTTTATGTATATCTCAAAATGTGTTAAAATCTCATATTTTTTATTTGCATACCGCTCCCTATCCCTCTGCCTTTTGACCTCTTTAGAATCTGCATACACATGACAAGTTAGTATGCCAGCTAATAACGAATGTCAGATAGTAAGCGAGATGCACGTGCAATGCACGTCTTGTCCTATGTCATAAAAACATATATTGTGATCTTCTATCATGTATTTTACCGAGCCATTTATGCCTAAGAGGTGTGAGAGCGCCTAAAACACACAATCCACACTTGCATAAAATTTACAATCACATAAATGTATTTAGAATTATTTGTAAATATACATAAAAACATAAACTAAGCAACAATATGTATTATGTTTCTTCTTGAAGGTCCATCTATGTATTCTTGATACATGGCGAAATATGAGTGACAGATAAAATAACTAAGCAACATTGTATCTTCTATTTATTCGCGGATGACGGTTCTTTCTTGAAGGTCCACTTTTTTATGCGATCAATAAGACTTCGTGCAATGGCTGGGATATTGCTTAAAGCTTCATTTGCTTCATACTTCAGGATGTGAACCAAAAATCGCTTCCTTAGTTGAACACCGTCCTATATATGCATTATACAACATTGTTATAAAAAACATGTGCAAAGTGTATGCAAATGAACATGTGTAAATACTCACCGTGGGTACTGGAAAATGTAGCAATCCATCGTACCATGAATGCATGAACTCAAAAACCAAATAACCCGACAGAGCACTGCATGCATATAATGTTACATTGCGGGTCGAATAAATACGTTAAGATTGTAACACATTGTTAAGATTCTTACTCGTCTAGATTTGTTGGAACTTTGGGAGCCTTGCAACCCCATTTAGTTATGTCATCCTTTGATGCAGGGTTTGCAACTTCGAGGGCAAGATTAAAATTATCGGCCACATTTTTAAGTATAGTCTTCGCCAAATATGGTATTGGAAGCGGGTCCAAAAAAGAGATAACTTTTTTGTGCCGATCCAAGACGAACAGCTGGAATAACCCAACAATATCCCAAGGCAATAAAATCTGCACCGATACATTTAAAAATATAGCAATCATTATAACAGATAATTAACTCTTAAGAATGAAGGACTGAATTCTTACCATATTGCATTCAGATATATGATACTCATTGCTGTCAGGCCAGCTAAGAAACAACTGAGCCAACCGAGCAACGTCAGGATAGTCACTACGACTTGGATCTCGTGCATATTGAGACATCAACTAAAATAATAATAAAAAACATTAGTATATGCCACAAATGAGTCACATATAAATAGATTTAATATGTAGTTATAGTAACTTACACAGAAGTTCAAATCCATGTAATGTACTGGGACATCCCTAGCAAGCTGGATGTCGTGCCACGCCAGTATCCGTACAGCCATATTAAAGCAACTAACGTCCATATTTTCATTCATTTTTAGTATGCTACTTATTTGTCTTAAATTAAGACTAATAGGATAAGGACTCGAACTTTTAACCCATTCGGTCCTGTAAAATTAGAATTATGTCAATTACAATTACAAGTATGCTATCGCAATTTATTAGAACAATACAATAAAATGAAAAAAAAAGTTGCTTACTCTAGTGAAGGGATATCATCAACTGTGCTGATATATAGGCAAAGTTCATCTATTAATTCCTGGTCTGTTGGATTGGCAGATGGGACGTGAAGCAATGATTGCGAGATGAACCCAATTTCTGACGCTAGTTTCGATGTTTTGATGTTTTCCGGAGGTCCATCCACAATGACACAATCAGTAGGATCAAATGTTTGTTCTTCATCATCTTTCAAGTCTCGATTCCTTATATTATCATCATTCAAATGTGAATCCACCAAAATTACGGCTAGTTTGTTTCTAAAATCTGTCATATTGACCTATTAATCAAGCAGTAAATAAAGTTAGTTTTCAAGTAATAATGATACAACCTGGAATAAGTATCGTGATATGGAGCAAATATACCTGTTCAGGAATGTCGGATAAAATATCCCCCGTGAAATATTCCATGAAATTTAACATCCATAGACCACACGATGACCTGCATGATTATAATTTTTAATGATACAGAAATTAGTATTTATTCAATAAGGATAATCATTCCTCACCAAAAAAGACCTTCAAAATCATTAAAAATGAAATTAGTTGCTACTGTGAGTTCCTTTAGAAGGTTATCAGAGAAAGCTCTATGCTTCCTGTGTATGCTAGCTGATTTTATCTGAATAACATGAAAAAAGAATAGTTTGAACATCCTTATTTCTTTTATGATACTGGTAACGATCCATATGCTACCATGTATGTATTTTTTTGTATCAAAGGGCATGAATATAAACTTTGTTGTAAGTCCTGCTTCGTGTACCTTGGTTTCATGTATAATGTTTTATGTTTATTAAGTTAACATATCTACTATTATGCAGCATTAGCATATCTACTATTCTGCAGCATTAGCATATCTACTATTGTATCATATTAAAGGAAAACGGTGCTTTGATGTTACAGGATTTTAAATTTGAGGAGTATGGTGCATCAAGACAATGTTGTTCTCATGGATTTCATGTAGTTGACAGATTTGGAATCCAATTATACACTAAACGCAGCCTTGCTGTGAGTTCCTCCGCTGCGGGTGCATGCACTAATTTTGATGAAAAGGTTGGAGTACTGCTGTTCAATCTTGGTGGCCCAGAGACCCTCAATGATGTTCAGCCGTTTTTGTTCAATCTCTTTGCTGGTTCAGTAAGTGATCGTGCCATATGATCATACTTTTGATTGCCATATTGGCAAGTTTATTTTTGATGGTTTGTTATTGTAGGTAAACATGATGGATGAGTAGTATGCTACTGATGAAGATGATTAAGTACGATGTCATCTACTGTCAGTTGGTAAGTGCATATGCACACTTTATTCTTTCTTACATGCGGACACATGATTCTTTGTAATGAGAATTAATGGGGCATATAAAAAAAACTTTTGATTGCGTTGAGTTCAGAGGTATACCCATCTGTTTGCAGACTTCTCGTAATACACTCTTCCCTTGGCCATGTTGTCACATTTAGGTCCGGCCATTTATCAGCTTTTAATTCCATGCTAAGCGATGCATATTTCAATAAATTTTGCAGTCCTTCCAGCTGTTGCACGAATAAAAGACAATATTAACATCACAACCAAAAAATACCGAAGGATACAGAAAAGCATCTTATCAAAAGATAGGGTAGTGGGGCTAATTGCTAACCATAGCAGCGAGGTCTTTGCGGCCCATTCCTCTGCCGAGCGAGTCGAGCACTTGGATTCTTCGTTTTCTGGTATTTATAACTGCTACGTACCAATGCATGTTGTTACTGTTCACTGGAATGTGTATCTGAATTTTTTTAGTTAGTTTAGTTCCGATATAGACAAACATTCGTCCTCCATACAATTTACTTGATATGTAAGAAACTGAGACTAACCATATCATATTTCAAATAAGTGTTGACTCGGTCTAATAACCATGTTGGTGCTTCATCAAGCCCCAGACAGCTAAAACTCTTTATCGTCTTAGAGACGCATGCATTCTCTAAGAACACACTTCCACCTGACCTCACTTGTAGATGCTCTGTACCACGTATGCAATTTATGTACGCGTTTATTATCTACAATTTCAAAAGCATACAATGGTTATAGGAGATATTAGAACTCATAATAAAATAGCAAATCCTTGTGACAAAACTATATATGCTTACTTCATCGCCAATGAATTCTCCGGGAGTTAAAAGTGACAGTAATTCGGCCTTTTTAAGATATCCATCGTCGATGCTCACTAAATATCTCTTGTCGCTTGGTTCGTTTCTGATTTTGTCAATCACAGACCAATCATCGCCGGTGCAGGCATAATCTGTCACAATGGAAGTAATAACATGTATTAGTAATGAAGATAATAAATATAGCAAAAGCTGGGCAGAGAAGGTTTTGTTATGTGCCTTGTGGAGAAACCACATAGTCTTGTGTCTTCTTAGGCTTGTTATGCCGTCGCATATGTTTCTCTATCTGCATGGGCAATGCAAACTCATTCTCTATAGTTCCTGGCCCTTCCGTGCCGGATGTTGTTGCTAAGTGCTTATCCTGAGCTGACAGCAGTTGTTGACTTGCTTTGTTGACAGATAATTCCTGGGAACAACATAAACAAAACTGAAACCAGGAAAAGGGTGTCGGATAATTATTGTGGAGATTTGGAATTATTGGGGAGTTTTTAGGACCAAGAAACTCACATTTGTCAATTCGGAGTAAGTAGCCTCTTTGCCGGTTTTATTTTCTAGCTCATTGGTCTCAGATTTGGTCAGCCCCTCTTCAATTTGCATATCTGTTTGGCCCTCTCTAAATATTTCTTCTTCTTCTAGTTCAAGATTCTCAGGTTTCGAAGTTGGTAATGCTTGCTCCTTTGCTCCATCGTTGATGGTTTCCTGTACATGCACACAAAACTCTTACATTAGTGGAGAACCAGGACTACTAAACAACCGAACAGTGAAAAATCTTCCAGACATATAATGCTTTTTCTTGTATTGCCTTTGTCGACTCGGGGTTTGTATCATTGTATTTGGTTATCACTTCTTCAGTCTTCATATTATCTGTGTCCTCATCCATTGATCCCATGTCGATGTTTTCCTGAAAACCAAGCATATATCACTCTTAATTACGAAACCTTGCAAAGTCTTTAATTACGAAGCCTTGCAAACTATGAAGTTACATAGATATATATCATTACCGCATTGATAGCATGGACAATAGCACCGAATCTGGGTGGAGATTGATCCGCAGAGGACATCGGGGATGTCGCCCCAGACATTGAGACTGATGCAACACGGTCAGATTCGTAGGGCGAGTGGACAGTCTTGAGGTGGAGGAGGCCGGCGAGGTGGAGGAGACTGTGGATGCGGCGATTGTGGTAGGGAAGAGTATCGTGGTGACGGCTTCTGGCGGTTGCTGTAGAGTTGTAGTTGCCCACGTTGGTGGGAGTCTGGAGTCCCTTATCGATCGAGGTGGAGGTGGAGGAGAGTGGGGATGCGGCAATAGCTACAGCCAGATCGTGAGGCAACTGGATTTTTTCTCCTCCTAGGGAATCGTACTTGTCCAACAAACTATCCATATCTCTAGCGTACACTATTTTTATTGCTCTATCCGGCTGATTTATCTCTGGCCCCTCGTTTTTATTTTTGCCTTTTTTTTATACCCCACGTAGTTGTAGACATTGCCTTTCTTATTTGCCTTTTCTTATACCCCATGTACACAAATGCCGTTATAATATATTAAATGATTAAATTGGGCATTCTACTTTTTTAGTTTATTGATCTCTCGGTTCCAGATATATATTTATTTTTTTCCAAGGTTTTTGACGGTAAATATCAATTTATTTATGTCTTTGATTTCTTATTAGGTTAGAGATTTGTTTTGGCATCACGAATTGCACCCATTGGAGAAGGAAATGAATATGAAGTTTCATGTAACGACTGGTTTGTCTACCTTGGATTGTCAGGTATAACGTTTCATGTTTTTTAAGTTACCGTATCTACTTTTCGAAAGCATTATCATATCTACTATTGCATCATATTAAGGGAAAGTGGTGTTTCGATGTTACATGATTTTAAATTTGAGGAGTTTTGATATCATGGACTAAACGGACCTGTCAGCATTCGGCCTGCATTGGTATGCACACTTTGTCTACCTACTTTGTTTGTTTCTTGATACTTCATACCCTTTTATTACGGACAGTCCAATTATTACATTACAAAACAAAATCACTACGTGTTGGTACAAAACAGTTGGCTCCAAACCAACTTGATAGCACAGTACCAACTTCTGAATAAAGGAAACAAATAGTCTTTAAAACAGCATCCTTTTCGTGTTGGAATAATCAAGCATTCTAAAGGCTTATTGCCCTTCTCCACATACATACACGCGCATTCATGTACAAGAGAAGCACTACAGGTACAAAGTTTTTGCATCCATTTATTTAGTGGAGATGTTGTGGATGGTTTGCAAGATGTGAAAATAGTAGATACGGAATGGAGCATCTTGTGAATATAACAACATGTTATATTTATTATTACAACAAAGGATAGAAAATAACTCCCTTAAAACACCATCCCTTTCTAAAGAATTATTGATTCTGGACATACATGCCTAATCAACTTCATTGTACTTGTCAACTTTATCTGGCGATGTGCCGGGTGTACTGCGCTTCAGATAGTTGTACATGTATTTGATCGAAGAAGCTTCAGCAGGTAGATGAACTGTGTTGTACTCGTTGGCTGGATTTTGAGCATCCCTCCTAAGAAGTACAACATTTTTTACCGCTTCACCGTAAGCTGAATCATTATGAATTCGTTTGCGCACACCTACAACATGACTAATTAGGACATATAGTTATCGAGACTGGTGAAATAGTAATAGAAAAACTACAATCACCTTCAAGCATGTCAAACTGATGACATGCTAAGAACCGATGAAATGTGATTGTTGTTGCTGATGTACTTAAAAGGCTTCCTATTTATGAAAACATCGAGTAAGTACAAGTGAGAAATGGATTTGGTATATAGCACTTATTATAGTTCAGACTTACTCGACGCTTGGTCAACCTCCATAAAGGTTGCCATTAGGAATGAATAATGCCTTTCCCCAAAAAATAGTTCTTCTCTATGGCTGTCAGCTAGTTCATCTAAAAACCGGAGGAACACAGTACGATCATTGGAGTCCACCACTGCTAATTCCCTCATGCCTAGAGGGAAATATGTGTCGTGGTCAATTGGGCCAACATACATGATAACTCCCGCGATATCTACATGATAAGATTTGTTAGTACATAAAACATGAAGCTAGCACCTAGTCGATATAATGTAGTCATGTATTTTTATTTTGTGTACACAAGAATACCGGTGATTGATCCATTTGGTAAACTGAAGACGTCATACTCATCCATATCTGCTCATTTAGAAAAGTGTGTATAATTATTAATAAAAACAATTGTACCTATTCAATTTAGGAGGAAATAAGGAACCAAATAGACTTCAAAAGCTGGCCGCATATACTATTATTTTTCATGATTCTGGTGTGGTAAAAAAGGAAAAACGTAGCACAATGTAATGGTAGCATGAGGACAATTGCTATACAGATCTAGGAGTTTGTGTAATGGCCAGAAAAGACAATATTTAGAATTAAATTCCTTGTTACTTATAAAAATATACTTGCTACCTCGATTTGATCTATCAACAAAATCACAAAGTACCATTAGAAATATATGTCTTACCTAGAGCTTCTAATCAGATCCTCTTCTTTTTCCTCTCAGCAGCCTCGGCTTTTCTCCTTCTGTTTGTCTTGTCAGAAAGAATGTTCTCACGGCTCCCTTAAATAGACCCACAGAGGCATGCATGAGCAACAGCTAACCCACACATTCACTAACCCAGTCCACTGACACATTAATCGGCTACCAGAACCATACATGCAACTAACAACCTAAACAAGCTGTAACTAACTCTGACTTGGCCAAGTCACACGGTTAGAATTATATGTTGAGTCTGTCTGACCGCTTCTAACGTGTGGCTAAATGTGACATTTATTTTTAGGTATGTTAATTAACTTTGCCATTTATTTGAGATTTTGTAACCTGCCACACCATGCAGGGAAGGCTTTCTCCAGAGAAGAGGGGACGGCTGGTCTTAGTTTTCAATATTGCTTGCACGATTGCTTACAAGTTGGAGCTCACATTCTTTGGTTACTCCGCTTCTGAAATTGAATATTCTGACATTTCGTTTGGACGGCAATCCTGTGGCATACATGTTTAGATTTTCCTTATCATTGGATTATGCTAACCTAAGCATAATTTTCCGTAAATATAAGTATTAACACATCAATGTTTAAAAGTTTAAAACCCATTTAGAAAAATCCTAATACAATATATTTTTGTTGGATCAACATGGTATGCATGTAAAACTGATCTTTTAAAAATAACAATCCGGGAAAGATAAATGATCTCATCCTTATATAATCTATTTTTCCTTAAATAATAAAACTGATCTTATTTTTCGTGATGTGCTAAGGTTTACAGAAAAGCGTCATCATGATTCTTTCATGCTAGAAAAAATGCTTAAACACATGGCTTATTTTTTCATTATCTAACCTCGAAATAGAAAAATCCGATTAATCCGGTCCGAGGAAAATGATGGTATCCTTATGTTTAATAATATATACCTCTGGTACAAAAACAAGATAATACAAAAATAAATTGGAAACTGTATCCATAAGACTAACACTCAGTTTCTCACTACTTTATAACATTTTAATTAGTGTCAAGCGGTAATAACAACCCAACACACCGAGAATAGTGAAAAGCAATAAAGCAGTAGCATATAAATTTTTTTGTGGGATGGACATGTGACATAGGAGTTCAGCCCCAAGAACAAATATACGAAAAACCCGGCAAAAAAGAACGGTCCTGTTTCACCCCTCCAACACATCCCTGTAGACAATGTTCTTTGTGCTTTTTCCTTTGGGATCTAAGTCTGTATTTGGCTTCGCCAAGATCCGAGTAGTCTGCCTCGACACACCCCTTGAAAGTGCGACATAAAGCTGGCCATGCGAGAATACAGGCTCTGGGAGGTAAATACCAACATTTGGAATGGTTTGCCCCTGGGCTTTGTTGATGGTCATTGCAAAACTCAACCGGATGGGGAACTGTTTCCTCTTGAACTTGAAAGGAAGTGAAAGGTCCTCCGATGGCGACATAGGGATCCTTGGTATGAAGACTCTGTATCCAGCATGTTGTCCACCTACAATCTCCGCATCGATTGCATTATCATGGAATGCTCTAATCATCAATCTTGTTCCGTTGCACAACCCATTATGCGGATCGAGATTCCGGAGAAGAATGACGGGACAGTTGACTTTGAGTTTCAATTCATGCGGGGGCAGGCCATTGGGAGTGAGGTGGTTAAGATAGTCTAGTGGGTAACTATTTCCTGGATCATCTTCGACAGAGTCAAAGCTATAAAATACCTTTTCCTGACCAGGAAATCGGCCAATCAACTTCCTGTTCAGATCGTCGACATGCTCATTCTTGGTTGAAAGAATAGCACGCGCACTCATGTAGGGTCCAGATGTGGCGTTCTCATGAAGCGATGGGAATACATGTTCAATAAGATTGTTCACTGGTTCTTCGGTTGCAGCGTAAGGAATAACAATGTCATCTGGAAGATGCACGTAGTCACCGCCGATCGTCTCTTCTGTTCCATTGCCTATTCTCAGTAGGTAATTGGAGAACCACTGATCTGTCTGTGCCCTCATATTACGCGTAAGGCGTATCTTCCTAATCTTCTCCCACAAATAAGACCTCTGTAATGTGGCATCAGTTATTTGAGCTCTTGTCCCACGTGTTACAACGGGAAGTACCTGCCTAAAATCTCCTCCAAACACCACGACTTTCCCCCCAAAAGGCAAAGCAGATCCCATGATGTCCTGTAGGGTCCTATCAAGAACCTCAACAGTTTGGCGCTTCGTCATGGCAACTTCGTCCCAGATTATTAAAGATGCCCTACGGAGCAGCTTTGCTGTACCACACTGCTTGGTGAAATTGCATGTGCTGCTGTCCATGAGCTTAATGGGAATTTTAAACCTGGAATGGGCAGTGCGCCCACCAGGCATGATTGATGCTGCTATGCCAGATGTAGCTGTAGCAATAGCTATTTGACCCATGGAACGGACCTTTGCAAGAAGTGCTTTGTATAGATATGTCTTTCCCGTGCCACCTGGACCATCAACAAAGAAAATCTGGCTTCTTTTGTTAACAACATGAGAGAGGATGTCATCAAAACCAGCACGCTGCTCTTTGTTAAGAGTTGTAAACATGTTTATGTCTTCTTTATCAAAAGTGACAGACAGCTCCTCTTGTATCTCTCTGCAATCTCCATTGGAACAGTCATCATCCACCGGATCCAAATCTGGCAGGCCATAAATGCTAATATCTTTTCCCATGGAATGCACCAGATCCCTAATGTCTCGAAGGACCATCTGCTCTACTGCGGCCTGATTGGACTGGTCACGACGGTAGTCCTCAGACATCGACTCAAGGTGCTTGTCCCACAATGATCGGATATGGGTCACCTCGCAGAACACCAGAATTGTTGCAAAAAGCCTTCTTAGAGCATACGGCATTTGGAATGTAGCCGCTTCGGTCAAGCAGTCATCAAGTGACTTGTCGGTCTCTATGAGACCTCTTTGCTCACACGATTCTCTGAAATTCAAGCACAGTCTGCCGTTTACACTTTTCAAATCCTGAAATGACGTTGCACCTCTCACATGATTCATGAGCACTCTAAGGAAGTACCTTTCACCTTCACCAGGATTGGCATACACAATTCTTCCAATCTGCCCTCGCCCCCTTAGTGTTCGTCTCTGCCACTTCTTCTTACCCTTTATCCACTTGTAGAATTCTGGGAACTCTTTGTACAAGAAGTTCTTTGCATAAGGATCCACTTCGTTCATCTTGAAATATTCAGTGAGCATGGTACTGGTTGAAGAGGGCCGATTGACGACGTCGTCTAGATCATCGCCCTCTGTGAATGTGATAGGCTGCATATCTTCCAAGTGAAGCTGAAGTTGCAGAACAGAGGGATAGATACCGTACATTGGAAAAGCGTAAAGCCTGTAGCAAGACTCTTGTGGCCCAACGAACCTGGCATCCCTGTACTGTTTAATCTCATTGATCACTTCACCCTCATTATCTCCTGCTGGATCCACTGAGAATGATGCACGATCATGTCCTTTATAGATGTACTTGAATAAATATTTCACTGCCTTGATGCTTGAGCAAGCTTCAACATTGATGTGACAATTATACCGCATAAGCAGACCAGGGTTGTATGGGACAACCCATCTATTATCCAACTCTGCTCCCCTGACCTTCACTTGACAACCATCGTGCCTCCTCCTATAGATAGGATATGAGTCCTTTCCTTGCTGTGTACAATCAGTAAACTGCCGAGGATAGTGAAATCTACATTCACCATCTATCATGCAAGCACAATTTTTCCTGAGAGCACCACATGGTCCATGGAGCATATGTTTGACCACCAGAGCATGCAATACAGGGTAGAAGTCCTTGTTAGGAAGTTCTGCTGATATCACCTTGTCATATCCGTCTGGGTTTGTTAGCTTGCTATCCGAGCGCATGATCAGAAGCATGTGCTCATGCGGCAGCCCCCTCTTTTGAAACTCAGTAACATGGACATATGCAGCAACCTCACCAAAGTATCTTTTTTTGATTAATAGATCCTTGATACTTCGCAATTTGGCCCTGTATACTCTCGCCACAAGGTCTGGACGGTCTTGTGGTGTCTGTCCGGGTTCAAGTTTGGATGTAATCTCCTCCCAGTGTGGGTTGCAAGTGATTGTGATAAAGTAATCAGGCTTCCCAAACCGCTGGACTAACGCCATCGCATTGAGGAATCTTCGCTGCATGTCTCTATCACCTCCTGGAAAAGTCCGCGGTAGCACAATTCTCCTACCAACATGCTTACCACGTGTCTCGCCAGCATACATGACGTCAACAACACCCTTCATTAATAAAACAATGAAAACATCATTGTCCTGTTAATTGACATGCGTAGGGGAGGCGGTGCGTGTGTGATATAACATGGAGATGGTATGATACCTGGTATAAATCAGCACGAATGCGCTTCTGATTCTTAGGATTGGAGAAAAAATCAAGTCTCATAGTCTCACACTTTATGTACATGTCGACAGCCCATTGCTGGAGCTCGCGTGCACCGAACAATATAATGTTGAAAAGTCCTTTCCTAACTTGTAGCTTGAAGCAATAGTACTCCCTGGCGCTAACAAATTTTCTTTTACCTCCGTTTTCACCATCATCCTGGTCCTCTTCATCCTGGTCCTCTTCATCATCTGGAACATGGATGAGAAAATGATTAATCGTCGATCGTTATAAACAATCATTAAAATATGAAACTTGTTTTGTCAGCACGGGGATAATTACCTGCTACCTCATCCGTGTTTTCTTCCAGATGTACATTGGAACTTTGGTCTAGACCTTGCAAGGGTTCACGCTCTGTGTTATCCTCTTTGTCCCCTTGCTGAGTGACTTTACGTGGTATCTCGTATGGTATCCGACGGTTCCACCCCGTCTCCCCTCTCGGGAAAAATAATGGATACGCCAAAGGATCATAGCAACCATAGTAAGCTCTAATAAATATAGGACGGTCCCCTTTGCCATGCACGACAACCTGCCTATCAAAAGTGTTTTGCGGGTCACTACCTTCAACCCACATCGCGGCCACCTGTGAAGCTGTGGGGACATTGTACCTTCTCTGGTCCAGTCTTATGTCCGTGTTAAGGGAAATTCTATATTCTTCCAGGTTCGGAACAGATCCACAGCTTTTAAAGGTTTTCACATAGGGGTTGTCCTTTAGTATCTCCAGAATGGCCCGTATGATATTGATATCAAGATCCGGAGACCGCTTCACTCTATGTTCCAAGGTTTCATCTGTATCATAGAAGTAGAGCTGGAGATGTCTAGGTCCTTTATCACCTGGCACCAGATCATCCATTTTATAATATAGTGCCCCTTGTGCACGAAATGTATACACACCGGTTCTCGCCGCACTGCTGACGGTCTTGTCGAGGGTCACTCCAAGGCTTGTGAAGGAGAAGTGGGTGTTGAAATATCGAATATGCTTTCTGAAATATTTTGCATCAGCATCAACCTGACTTGTAAACAAACGGCGCAACTCTTGAGGAACTTCAGGGGTAGCTATCTTGACTTTTCCTTTTCTGCAACAGAAAGCAAGGCCCTCATATTGTAGCTTCATTGCTCCACAATGGATGCAGTCTGGTACTGTTTTCAAAACATGATGCTTCTTTGGCAGATTGTGGTACACGAAGTCATGAGGATCATCATTCTGTTCACTCTGAGGCACATCAGTTGTCAATCGGTACGAATCAAATACATCACCTGCACAAGCAGAACAAATAGTAATTTAGTTGATGCGGCACTTATTCTGACCAGAATTTAATAGTTATAAAAAAATAATTATTGTTATGAGTTACCTAGACCAGTAAAAATCCTGCACTCTTCATCATCATCAAGCACTGTTTCTTCCTCTTGCATGGTTTCCGTGTTTTCTGTGTGCAAAACAAGTTAAATTGGCTTAATGTATAAATGAGGCCTTATAAAAATGTGCACAATCGTTATGCTATTTTACCTTCGAACCTAGCATCTTGTTCAACTGGTTCAAAAATCCCCGGAGGATCAGATTCATCGGTAATGTTTGTCTCACCTGGATCTGTATTGAATAGCATAACAATTGATAAATAGCAGTTTACAAACACAATAAATGAATGATATGCAGAAAATGTTCTGAATATTAATTCTGTTGCACAATAATACATGGAGAGAACTAACTGGTATGGACATGAACATTTGTACAGCAACAATACCTGGCTCAGATGATTGTGCGTGCATGGCAGCATTGGTTCGTGGGCTAGATGCGGAGCTATTTTTGACATGTATAGTATCGTTGTGGTCAAACAGTGTCCCGCTTTCCCTTCTGCAATGCTTATACTTGCGGTTATTGCGCAAATATTCTTCCCTCTGTTCATCCGTCATGAGCGAGTATTTTTCCCTGCGTTGATGCCGTCTCTTATCAGGATCTGCACTTTTTCCTACAAAACTCTCTTGCCCATGAAAATTTGCAGATGTGGACACATGCCCCATAGCTGACTCGCAGCATGGCGTTTGAGTGACGTTGCTCATTGGGGTATGCGGTGAACTCGGTGTATAAGTAGCTGGTGGTTGAGACCCGTCGAGTCCAGTCCTTGCCGCATCTATCTTTTGTTGGTGGGCTATACGCTGTCTCTGTAGATACTCAGCTTTATTTTCTTCAGACATTCGAGCATACCATGACATGTTAGTGCGTTTTGGGCGGTCTTGGCTTGGGCTTACGCGATTGTTTGTTAGGTCTGTCACAGGACCAGTAATAAAACATCATTGTCAGAGAATTTCCATAAACACACTGTCACAGCATCACACTCACACAAGTGTGATGTAGAGCATATATACTTGCTTAAATAAATTAAACAAGAGACCCAAGAATATATTACCTGATAATTGGCTCAGTGAACCTGCCCCTGCAATATTGGACTGGGCGACAAGAATAGGTCTATTTCCTCCTGATTTTTCTTGCATACGCCATGCTTCATTTCTGTGCAACCAATCGGACTCATTGTCACCGACCACTTGAGATGCATAGTGCTGCACATGTGGCGGCATACCTATAAGTATTTGTAGCCACAAAATCAGCCTTTTTCAAATAACATGGCACGTATATGTTGGCAGTATAGAACACATGACCTTCTTCAGTAGCAATGTTCATGTTCTGTATCTGGGTGACTCCAGATATTCTGGTGGCCTGTGTACAGCATGGTAGGTTTTCCTCATTCTCAGCGGCGATTGGCTGTTTTTTAAGTTCCTGTAATTCACGTCGGCGCTTTAAAATCTCATATTTATTATTTGCATACCGCTCCCTCTCCCTCTGCCTTTTGAGCTCTTTATAATCTGCATAGATATCACACTTTAGTATGTCACATAATAATGATGAGATTGCATCCTACAATATTAATACCTGAACAGCAAACAACTTTGTGAACTGAGATTGTAGAGCATTTAAATTAGTTGAATTAAAATAAAACATGATGCACATCATTATATTACCAGATAATTTGCTTAGTGAACCTGACACTTCAATATTGGACTGGGCGTTAACATGTATTTCTCCTCCTGGTTTTGGTTGCAGCTGGCATGCTTCATTTCTATGCAACCAATCGGACTCATTGTCACCGCCCACCTGAGATGCATAGTCCTGAACATGGGGCGCCATACCTGTAAGTATTTGCAGCTACAAAATCAGTATTTCATATAACATGGCACATATATGTTGGAAGCATAGAACACATGACCTTGTTTAGAAGCAATGTTATGTATCTGGGTGACTCCACATTTTCTGTTGTCCTGTGTCTCGCATGGTATGTTTTCATCATTCACATGGGCGGTTGGCTGTTTTTTAAGCTCCCGTAGTTCACGTCGGCGTTTTAAAATGTCATCTCTATTTTTTGCATACCGCTCCCTCTCCCTCTGCCTTTTCAGCTCTTTAGAATCTGCATACACATGACTCTTTAGTATGACAGAAACTGACGATGTTACTGAACATTGAGCGTGCTGTCAGCTACCTTGACTTTGGCTGTTCGTTATGTCTTGGAATGGAGTCCGTGTGGAAGATGCCATATATGTACGGAAATAAGGTTCCTTGTAAAATTAACAGGTATCAAAAAATGTGACGAAAACAAAGTGAACTGTCAAAACAGCTGTCGTCAGAAAATCAACAAATACCCCAAGTAGATAAGTTTTTTTGCTAAAATTTGCACGCAAACACATTTATACATACCCAAACGGATTCCTTATTCAGAAATTCGTAAAGGTTGACTTAAGTAAGATGTTTATGCACAGATCAATAGTTTCAAGCAATATTCATTATATTGAGATATCTCTAATTAACAAAAGTAAAAAATTGTTAATAGTAAAGCTTTATCATTCAGTTTACTATTGTATACATTTCCCTGAACTCATGCCCCAGTGTTAGAGTCAATAACATATATCTTCATGAGATCAACAAGCAAGGCATAGAAAATCAGGAATTTCACTTATATCCAGGTCACGTTTTATCACTTGTAGCCTAGGTTTTGATTTTAAAGAGAGTCATTTGATAGTGTAGGGATAAAAATATAGTCTGAAATTTTGAGAAAATGCTAGGCTTAATTACCTGAAGCTATACTGTCAGAATCACCGGTCAATTGTCCAGTTGTTTGCCAAAAAATTCAATAGAGCTATGACCATATGATTTACAGTACATGCTTAGTTTGCTGATTTCAACCTCTTGCGGCTTCTATTACTTCATGTGGTAGCAATGCAGAAATCGCAGCATATACATGTACTCGACCACAGATGCACACAATTATCTGACTCAAACCAAATATTGTATGAAGGTGTATGAAACTGCAGTCATTGATTTCGCTGATATGCAGATAATTGCGTTCAGCCAACGTAAGAGCCCTGATTGAATAATTTGATTCTGAGTAATGCTGCAGGTCAGAGTTTACCAGAAAGTGATCAGGTAAACAGTGGTGGAACCGCTGGGAAGAAGTGCAGCTGCGTGCGTCCTGCTGGAGCCTCCGTCGGCGTGAGGGCGATATGGCGTCAGGTTGACGACGCGACAGGACTGCGTGGTGGAACGCGAGAACGGCAAGAGGAAAGCGCTCTGGACGGCGAGAATTGCTGCTGGGCGGCAACGGCGAGAGGAAGTCTTGACTGACGGGACGGCGAGAACGGCGAGGTGCTGGGCGGCAACGGCGAGAGGAAGTCTTGACTGATGGGACGGCGAGAACGGCGAGCTGCTGGGCGGCAACGGCGAGGTGCTGGGCGGCAACGGCGAGAGGAAGTCTTGACTGACGGGACGGCGAGAACGGCGAGCTGCTGGGCGGCAACGGCGAGAGGAAGTCGTGACTGACGGGACGGCGAGAACGGCGAGGTGCTGGGCGGCAACGGCGAGGTGCTGGGCGGCAACGGCGAGAGGAAGTCGTGGTGTACGGCGAGAACTGCTGCTGGGCGAGACGTGCTGCGGGGTCTGAGGAACGGTTAGCTGATTTGATCGTGTATCGATGGATGTCCTTCTTTTTTTCTGTGGAGCGCTAGAGCAGACGTGGTCTGCTGGGCTGCTCCCATCATCAAAGATGTAATAGATCTCAGCTATTGGATAGATCCATTGAAGGGTTGAGATTGCTTGGATGGGACGCTCTCGCTCTTTTATAGTAGGGGAGATTCGCAATAAACGCAGGCTGGCCAGACCCGACCGCCGGATAAAAAAAATCACGCCTAGGATCGGAGGCATGGTCGAGCCGGGCTTCGTCTGGGATTTTCGGGACAGTTTGGGTCGGCCTGACCGGAACGGGCTGCCCATGCTAAGGAGGGATCTCTTTATACTTCAGAAGAAAAAGGGAGGTTTGACAGACAGAGATTTGGTGCACATGAGCACCAGTGATCTCACTTCAAAAAATAAATTAAAAATTATATTTCTAAGCTTCATAAAAATCTGAAAATAAATTATGATGTAGCCGGTATTGTATCCCACAATCGTGTAAATTTTCAACTGAAAATAATGTGTATTTTAGGCTGCACAAAAATAACAAATGCATAGATCTGAGTATAGTGATTCAAATCTACAAAAAGAAAACAGATTTTGTCATTTTTGTATAGGTCAAAAAACAAAACATTTGAAATTGAGATTTTGTAGGTTAGTGAGGTACATCATTAGGTACTTTTAGAATTTTGTTACATAATTTTTTAAAACATATAAATATAATTTTCGAATTTTTTAATCTAGCAAGAGCACTTGTGCCCATGATCCAATATGACTTTTCGAGGTTTGACGAGCTTGTTATAAAGAGAAAGGAGTGAAAGTACTAATCGACCTCAAGGCTCTGATGCACGTGATTGGCAACAAGATGAATTACGTTGACGATCCACTGAGGTATGGTCTCTAGATCTGGGTAGAATATTCTAATTGTCCACCTTCATAAACCCTAATTCCGAAATGAGTGTGGGTGTGGTGAATGTTTCATGACTACAGGCAGCAAGGGATCCACTTCGTGATGTTCTTTACTGATGTAAATAGAGGAAACCGTTTGGTGGAGGGCTCCAGCCACTCATTTTTTGCCAAGTAGAAGGTCCCCATAAAGCATGTTGCCTTGCACCATAGCAACTGATGCAATCATCATGTAATGGATGCAACTAAGTTACATTATGCTTCGATCTGCTTTAATCATGTTGTTATATGGAATGCCATGTCTGTGAACTTATCAGATGCAAAAGCCCATTCATGGTGCAGGATGATTATATATTTGTTTACCTTCAATATTAATCCAGGAGCTCTGGCATTCACTGAAGAATGGATTTGACACCAGCCTCAATTGTTCACGCGAGTGCATTCCCTGATTTCTTAAGTAAATGGACTGAACTGTACAGCTTTCAAAGCATTTCGCAGTTCAGTTTTCAGTTTGGGTTAGCATGGAATACGTGCCATTGATTTTGTGGAGCCTGGACATATGCACAAGTGGTAGACCACTGATTAAACATAGAGGCGATATTTTTCATATGATTCTCAGGTCTATACCTGACATCTTACCTCATTACAACACAGCAACATAAAACATAGGTGTTCTTTCTATTTTCGGGGGAGAGGTGATCACTGGCAGTTCTCATATTCAATGTATGCAATGCTCTTTCGGACAACAAAAAGTAGTGAATACCATACCAAGACAAACAACAAAGTTGGAAACTCAGGGTCATGAAACACCCCATGCGGCAGAGGTCAAGAAGGTCATGACACATGTCTCACAACAGTAATCCAACAAGAGCCTTTTAATCTCAAAAGGCAGTTCCTTGAGAAGCCATTCTCTGTGTACTGCATTTCTAATCCAAAATACTGCATCAGAAGATAGAATCGTCCCGTAAAAGAAAACACGCTCCACAGTCCATGCGTCTTCCGCAATGTCCCAAAGCCCGTATCTGACCTAATAGCCTGCAGCTTTACCTGTGTGACAGCAAAATCACGTGTTATGCAATTCAACACAATACACAGAAAAACTCAAAATATATTGCACTGTTGCATACATTGGACGGATCAACATTCAGCAGAAAATAGTGTAAAATTCAGCAGATGCATGGATGGTCAAAAAATATCAGATGACATGAAAGGCCGTGTATTCAAGTCAATTGTGTAAACTTTGGTAAAAAGAACAATTAAGGATCTGATGGTTAAATTGCTTGCAATGTTAGTATGATTTTTCAGTTTCCACTTTTAGTTGTTGAGGTGTCCCGCTGATTTCTAGTTGGTGCTTGTGTTATATTATCCCTATTAACGAAACGCAGCAGAAATTATGCACTTGTTTTTTCAGAATAATAGGATTGCTATCTAGACGCGTGCATGAAAAATTATGACATTGTATCCCTGCTGAGGCACTGACCAGACTAACCAAAAGGGGGAACTAGCACCAGCGCCAATTTTTTTATATAATTAAATACCAAAAGTGCAGATGATATAAACATATGTAGAACTGAACCCAAAAATAAAACCTTCCCATTTATTGTGCCATATTTTTCTCCCCAATCATTCTTGAGCCCAGGGTAATCCAATCCCCTCTAATATTTCATCAAACCTAATAGGTAAAGAAGTGAATAAAAGTGGAATGCAAATGGAATGTTCAACTATTCAATTTTGATTACTTTGGATAATAGATGATATATGGGGCCGGACCATGGATGTCTAATATAGCAGGTTTGGTCATCTGGAACTTAACAAAGCCACCAACAACTTCAGCAAAGTATGACTGCATAACTGAAAATATAACAAAAACTATATAGAAATTAATGTGAAATGCACAAACAAAGGGTAATTATAAAAATGAAAAGTTGCATGCATTTAGTCAATATTTTCGAAGAGACTAAGAATACATAATGGAATTTACTGTGTGAAATTAAGTTATCTCTACCTTTAAATAGGACCTGAGCTTCAGGTGAAGCTCTTCTGTATCTTAGTAATTCATATAGAGCATCCTCATTAGACATCACAAGTTTATCACCCTGACTAATCCATAATGTATGAAGCAGCCTTACTTTAGTGAGAATGAGCTCTATAAGAGACATTTCATTTGGGCGCCAATTAATACCGATCATCTCCACAACCTTAAGGTTGGCACACATGACATCAGTCCATAATGCATTCAGAAACTCTCTGTTTGCCTCAAATTCCATCTCCTCCGGACCAAAGATCTTCAAGTATACAAGTAAAAAAGGGCAATTAACAGGAAGCAGCAAAATGACCTTCAAACGATGTAAATAATAAAATATGTACGTGAACATTTATAATTACCTGTATTTTGAGTTCTTCAAGATTTGGAGCGCTCTTTAGTAAGCATAAGGTTAACATAATAAAGGGTTGTTTGCACAAACGCGTAAATAACTTCAAGATCTTTAAGTTGTGAAAGGTGCATAGAAGTTTCTCCGGCATCATAGCACTTGACTGAAAATTTGAAGGAAAAAAGGATAATATCAGGACTTGCACTGGATTCATCTCTAGAATCAAGGAGCAGACCTGTTTCTATATAAATACAAGAGAATCATAGATGTCCAAAGGATCATTACACTATAAACCACACAAAATCAATATATGTAGCAAACGGGGAGGAAAAGGGAACATAATAACCCTATTTATGAAGTCAGGATACAACCTAAAACAGTGATAGAAATAAATAATATATATCTAGTGAATATTAGCCATGTCCATGTAACGATGCAATGTGCGCAGGTTTTTTACAGCATCCAGGAACATGTAGCCTACAGATCATGCTTAGGCCATTATGTTTTTTAAGTAGACAACTTTATTTCTACTCTATCTGTACTCAAAAATTGTTGCCTGCTAGAAGCAGCAGAGCCGCAATAACCTTACTTTTTGGAATGAAAAAACTCGTTATTTCCAATGCACTGCATTTTAGTTACATTTAATTTGATTCAGCCAAACTAGAGAAAGATAAAACAAAATTACCCGTATATCATTGATGACCATAAGCTTCGTGACTTGAGCAAGCCCTGAAAGAAACTTGGCGAAATGGTGGTCAACAAGAAAGTCGGACACACGGACCAAGGCGGAACGCAGGGATGTCAACTCCTTAAGGATCCAGCCATCATTGATTTCCGAACAAATCGTAAAGTGCCTGAGATTGGGGGCTCGGATCACCCATTTCTTGGCGTGCGCGCCACCGATGAGAACATCAGTAAGATGTAGATACTTGAGCAACGGGGCTGTATCAATGATCTCCTCAAGTTGGTACTCCCCGTAGTCATGTAACCGTACGTTCATGAGAATTAGTATCCTTAGCTCCGGGAAGGCCACGAAGCCTTGGGGTAGGGGCGGGATGGAGCAGCCGCAGAGTCTGAGCGAGCTGAGCCGGCCACAGGAGAAGACGGAAGAGGGGAGGGCGGGGAAGCCGTCGCCGAAGCTGAGGTCGAGGATCTCAACACCCCGGCGCGAGAGGACGCGGAGCCAGTCGTGGATGCGGCCGGCGTAGGTATTGTCAAGGTGCGCGCAGAAGCGCTGGACGCGGCCGGGGCAGCGGAGGAGGACGCCATTGACGACCCTCAGCCCCTCCGGCGTGCCCCTCGCCACCTTCGTGCCGGGGAAAGCTGAGGTCGAGGGACGAGAGCTCCTCCCACCGGCATCGCCAGACGCGGGAGAGCACCGACGTGCGGACGGCGTCGCGGATGCCCACGCGGTTCAGGATGTCGTCGAGGACCTCCGGGGGAAGGGAGAACAGGGCGTCCGCCTCCGCCGCAGCAACCTCAGTCGCCCGGCCCCGGCGCCTCTTGGTAGAGCCCTGTAGCGGCATTTCTCCGGTGAATCGCGCCACCGAATCGCGCGGCGGCGCGGTTCTAGGGTTTGGATGGGGGAGGCTGCTTCGGCGGTGGTTTGGAAATTTGGCGCGCGAATGAAGTGGTCTCGGTTTGGACGAAGGGGAAATGGCGGGAAAGGGAAAACGAGATGGTGGCGGGGAATTTCACGGGCCAATTGGGTGAGTTTTTTTTCTCCTTTTCTTTCTTTTTTTTACATGCCTTTTTATATTTTTTGATGTTAGCAGGTTTTTTTTTTGTGTTAGCAGGTTGTTAAATTCATTGATTTTTTAGAAAGAAAACGGTAGAGACCCACACCGCTCAGTTTATTAGAAGGAAATCAGGCGCAAACCTAAACAACGGCAAGACACACCTAAAGCACCAAATACATACATGATGCCGAAAGGCGAAACATACGGGACACACAGAGCTACTCGAGCGTCTATTAATTAAACTCATGTTTCTATAATCAATTCGATCTCCCGGGCCAATCCGAGGACGCCTACGAAAAGGTTGTTTAGATTTACGAAAATGTTTTTTGAATTTACGAAAAGGTTGCTTGGATTTACGAAAGGGTTGCTTGGATTTACGAAAGGGTTGCTTAGATTTAAGAAAAGGTTGCCAAAAAACATCGTGTCATCTACCATTTCTCTCATTGATACAAAAATCTGGCAAAATCGGTGCTCATGGCCACAGCCATCTACCATGTCACGGCCATCCCCCTATCCAAGGGCATGTGATAAGATCAATAAAATTGCAAGAAACTTTATTTGTGCTGGAGACGATGCCGAGCATGCTTCGGGCGGATATGTGTTGGTTAATTGGAAGAGGGTGTGCAGACCAAAGGACTTAGGGAGGCTCGGTATGCCGGACATTGAATGCTCTGGTCGCGCCCTTCGCCTGCGATGGCCTAGGCTTCAATGGACTGACCCACCGCAAACCTGGGCGGGCTCCAAGCTCCCTTGCGACAACGCGGATATGGATCTTTTCTGGGCTGCAACGAAGATTACCATTGGAAAGGGGGAATCCACTTCCTTCTGATCTGATTCTTGGTCAGACCGCGGGCCCATCTATTTGTGGGCTCCGGACCTCTTCAAGGTGGCTACGAGGGAAACGAGAACTATCGCCAAACAGCTACTTGATGGCAACTGCATTCACTCTATCGCCAGACTCTCCACGCATGTCCAGCTTGCGCAGTATTTGCAACTCTGTGAAGTTGTTGCGGCCACGCACCTTGCCCTGGATGTGCCGGACACCATCACCTGGACGGCGCGAAACCCAAATGCAAGAGTTGCAAAGTTCTGCATACCATGTCCAGTTTCTAGGCAGTTTCGCAAAGTTCGATGCTAAGAAAATCTGGCTAGCTCACGCGAAACCCAAATGCAAGATCTTCCCCTGGGCTTGCCCTTCACGCAAAGCTCATCAGCACATGCTGGCTATTAGAGGATGGCCCGTTTTCCCTTTGTGCTTATTTGCTCCGAAAACGGCCGCTCATCTTTGTAAGGACTGCCCTTCACTTCGGCCATCTGGACCCTCCTCTAGAGAGAAGACGACGACGGCTCTGTCATGCACGGGCAGACCTACACGCCCATCTCCGACAGGTGGGACGACATCATTGTTGGCAAGTTGGTCATGCCTTCCGGCTTCTCCTTCCACGCCCTAGGCATCCGCCGCTTCGGCGGCTTCTCCGGCTCGCGGGCGGTGGCGGACCTTGGACCGGTGAACTTTTTGAGTGGCATCATGGGCGGATCTGGGAGGTGAGGGCGGACGAGAAATGATGAGAGCTGGCGAGAGCTGGCCGAGGAGGGAAGAAATGGAGGGACATCAAATAAAAATGGAGGGAAATCGACTCGCTATCACCGACAATGTTGGCCCACACGGCTTTTCCCATATCGCAGGTGTCCTCGACCGCACCCCGGTGCGTTGGATTCGGACTAGGATCGCCGAGCGAATAACATGCCCAATCCAGCGAAAAATGGGCTCCTAGGGACGAGTGGGAGAAAAAGCTTCCATCGGCGTGAAAAAAGGCCCCCCTGGGGGGCTTTCTTGGGGTGGAGATGCTCTAAGTTTCCATCAGTTAACCCTGCAATGGTGTAATCTACTGTAGGCATGAGTTTGTGTTGATAAACCCGAACCACAAAGAGGAGTGCGGATGTGGTGAATCGTTCATGACTACAGGCGGTTCTTGATGTTCTTAACTGATGTATTAGATACAACATTTAATCTTGTTGAGTACCCAGCCTGCTGAGGCTATTGCCCCTTTTAGACTATCGGATCGTGGCTATGAGCGATCAAGATTACAAGTTTGAGAAGAAAGTGATGAGTTACCTCTACCCCGGTTATTTCTCTAGCGTCGCTGATTTCTTGGCCCCGCGGCCCCCGCGGCCCCCGCTTAGTGTTAGGCCATAGCATCGTTCTCGGGGTACAATCCGTCGAGTAAAAAAAAGGCAGGCTAAAAACACGGTTTACCTTTCTCTTGTTCCTCCCGACTCCCAAGTAGGGATGATAATGGGTACCCATGACCCGCGTACCCGCCGGGTAAAAACCCAATAGGAGTACGGGTATGCGATAAAATATTACACATGGGTTTATAAATGAGAAAATACCATACCCATCGGGTAAAGTGGGTACGGGTATGGGATCGTAAAACCCATACCCATGTACCCTTTTACCCATCTAAATTTGACAAGTGGACCTCCTAAATATTCTAAAGAACTTAATTTCCCCTAATCACGCCCTTCATTTTGCTAGGGTGAACCTAACGCTTCCCGGTTTCACAATCTCTGGTAGGTTGCGAGGATTATACCCCTATTTAGGATTGCTTCACGTCATGTCGTATTTTTTGATAAATTTGATGTGTTGTAAGTGCGGGTATTTTTACCCGCCGGTACCCATTTACCTTGTCGGGTGATGGGTATGGGAAAAACTTGGGTACGAGTGACGGGTAAGATTAAAGACAACGGGTACGGGTATGAGATGGCTCTACCCGCACCGATACCCTGCGGGTGCCATCCCTACTCCCAAGTCCCAACCCTAGGCCTCTGTCCTCTTTCTTCAATCCAAGCCTCCGCTCTCTTCCTTAATTCCTCTCGACATTGTGTCCACAGCGGCATGGACTTCGCCGACATCAGCTTGTATTCCTGCAGTATAGCAGCCAGCTCCTCTCGACTGGTGCGGACTCCCCCGCAATCCCCAAGATGAAGCAGTAGAGGAGTTGCGGATGTTGACCCACGTGAGTATTACTATAACCGTGTTGATTTCTTGTGCTTTCAGGACATCTGTTGCCCGATGTGTGGGCATTTGCCTTTCTATTTCGCTGCAATGTGGATCTGCATATGTTGGGGCAGAAGTCATGCACCACATCCCAGCGCATCCTCTCAATTTCTCTCTTCTCCCCTTCGCAGCTCTTCCGCGTTTTAGGGATTTCAGCCGCCATCCGCCCATCTCTGGTCCTCCGCCAAATCCACCGCACCCCCATCCTCCCCATCCATGGCCTCCGAGTGAGGCCTTGTTTACTTCTAGAGTATTTATGGGGATGAAAGGGGATTATTTCGTATCCCAGAAAATCCCCACTAGTCCGTTTACTTCTCCGGTTTTGAACGAAATAATCCCGAGACATCCTCGGGAGAAGATTGAGGGTGTCGAAGATCTCAACAGCGCGTGGGGGCGGGTGTCCTCAGGCTGAGTTGGGCGTCTTTGCCAGCGACCTCACCGTCCCCTAGTATAGCAGCATCTTCCGTCTGCCCCTTTCATTTGGAATCCACTTTTTGGTTTATGCTCTGTGTGTGCAATGTTCTTGATGGTACCTTTTTCTTATTCAGTTGGCAGGCCATAAAGATGCAGTATGAGAGGTGGTTGATAAGTATGCAAGCAGGGGTATAAATTTTGGGATCAACTTACTAACAAAACAACATTACATGGATGTTGCAATTTAGTACTAGGGATATGCTTAATTATAGGTCTTGAGCACATCACCCTATTCATTTGTCATTGGCATTTGTGTGCTAGCAAGAAAATAACATTTCTTTGTGGTAGGTAGATATTGTCTCTTCTCTGAATGTGTAGATGTGCAAATTGCAAAGAAAATAAACCTCTCTGTTCTAGCAAAGTAGAGGGCATCCACGAATGTAGTAGATCATTCTATCCAGAATTTTTATTAGTACTTTATTTGGTTAAAAACATTTCAATTTACCAATTAGTTATATCTTCTACACTAGACTTGGTCTATTATCTACTTGGTTCTGATGTTGGAGATCCAGTGCAATATTATGTCGACTATTTGATTATGATGTTGTATCGGCCTCCACTATTGCAAATAATATTCCTTCGCTGGCGTGTCTCCTTATTTGACCGATTCTCTTGGTGTATGTCATGAATTGCTTTCTCTGCCCCAGTTATTTGTGTATCTCACTTAATTAGGTATACTTTGATTTGATTAAAATTTTCCTTGACCACCTACTTTTGCATTTTCTTAGATGGGAGGCCCTCCTTGCTTATGATAGTCTTAGTAGACAAGACAATAAAAATAATGTTCAGGAAGCAATAAAAAAATGCAATGGTATCTTTTCATGAATCTCTGCTTTTCACTCAATCATTTTGGTAGTTGGATTAATAAATTGGGGCTGTTACTTTAAAGCCTTGTTTTTCTTTCCAGTTTCTAGAGATGATTTTTATTTTAAACTTTGCAAAGTAGCAGCACTACTTCGAAGTCTTGATAACAATGAAAAGAGGGCTTAAAAGTCAGATTCAAACTTCTAATTGTACTCTCAAGGTGGCATAGCGACTATTATGTGGAGTTATGAATGTAGTAATTTTTAGATATTTTATCCTCAGTACAATGAATCTAGGTTTGTGCAGCCGACATAAAAGCAGCAAGCTAAGTAACAACACGCATAAAAGCATCTAAGGCTCATATTTGTTTTGAAATGTAGAGTTTGCTGGTAATCTCTGACCGACAAATAATTATCCGATATGTTGTTTTACTCAAAATATATACCGTTGGATCATATTTAATCGAACTTCATTATTGTGAAATGATATTTGGTACTGTTGTTACCATTATAATGTTGTTTCTTGCATGCTTTTATGCACTTAATACTATGTTTCACTGATTTTGCGTAGAAGAAAAACGAAACTAGATAAAACGATATCCCTATATCGCTGGATCAATGACAGAGTGCGGAGGAAATAGTTCTGGATCTGCTTAAGTTCATCAAGCCATAGGGTGCTTTGTAGATGATGGTTGCCCAGTTGCTCGCTAATAATCTCTGGGTTTCAAAAGTGCAGGGACTGCTCTTTATTCCTGCTATTGCACAGTTCATCGAACTCTGGCAGACTGTCCATCTTGTACCAACCTTTTCCAGTGAACCAGATACATTCATTTGGTAATTAACTCTGAAGTCTGAACGACACCTGCACAGCTAAATCCGCTTATAATGCGCATTTCTGGGGCACTGTTCAAGATGATTACACGGACTTTCTTTGGGAAAGCTGGGCACCACTTAAAGAGAAATTGTTTCTCTGGTTAGCCTTGAGGAAGTGTTGTCCTGATAGGCTCAGGCGAAAGGGGCTATGTGGGCTGTCGGTATGCCTGTTGTGTGATCAACGTCCTGAATCAGTGGATCACCTCATGACGAGTGCCCAACTGCTCGAGCTGTTTGGTTCCAAGTTCAGTCTGATGGCGGTTTCAGTACTTTGCACCACAGGCAGGGATCTCCTTCAGAGCGTGATGGGACAGTTGGCATGGCTGCCAACCAAAAGAAAAGAGGCTCGGGCTGGTTACTGTGAGCATTACATGTCAAAGGCTCTGGCTTGAGCGAAATAACCTGAACTTTAATCTAAAAACTTCTTCAGAAGCTATAATCTATAATAGAATCAATGCGGAACTCAATTTGTGGAAGCTAGGTAGGCAGATGGCGGAGAGGGGAGGAGTAGTTCTTAGTTAGCTGGACGGGTGGCGGTTGCACGTGCCCGTTGTACGCCAACAAAGAAAACTTGCAGGCATGTACTTCTCCAATACATCGAAACATGAAGTTATTGTGATGCACTTCTCCGGTTGTAGTACATCACAAAAGAGAACGTCTTATTTAGTTAACTAGCATGTAATAGCGCGGCGGCACGCCGCGCCTAGGTGGTACCTGCGAGTCAAAAGCGGATGATACTTTGTGCGAGTACAGAACTGTATTAGGAAATTATAATCTCACATGGAGAAATAACACAAGGAAAGGGCTGCGGTCCTGCACCAAACAAACAAGACACTGCACTGTGCAAAATTTCTTCCCAAAACGGAAAATTATCTATCCTAATTATCATAAAAATGATTTCAGAAGTGTATACCACTCACAAAAATTGTGCAGTTCCTATCTTGTCATGCTAAACAATAAAAGAACACCAAGCACAAACCGGCCAGGTTAAACTATAGGTCATCTACCAATAAAGATGATTCGCGCCTCCAGTGTGAAAATAAGAGTTGATGTACTTCATGAAAATCCTATGCTAGTCACTTTTCTTACAGCTTTTTTACGGACGATTCCTCGCTGCCCTGAAAAAGTAGAATTCTCTGGCTCGCAATAGCTTCAGAACATAGGAAATTAGAGATGTCCTTGCCTCCTTCTAGAATCTTGCTCAGCTACTGGCTGCAATATTTCACAAAAAGAGAGACCTCGGGTTGGTCATGATTGTGCACTCTCTCAAAATCAATGATCGAAAGCCTAACTTTAGATATATTTGTGCTGCTCTAGATTTAGCAAAATTTACAACATATGTAATTTACTACTATGTATATTGTATTTGAGCTGAAACAGAATTGGTGACCTGGGCGCCTGTCTTTGTACAGAAAAATGTAACCCTGGTAGCATCATGCCTTTATTAGTCCTGTGTATCATTCATGGCAAACGGTTAAGAAAGAACACTTAGTAGATGCACAATTGATTTATTAAGGGCATTCAAAAGGACTAAGCATCAGATTCAGGAAAAGGGACCCGACATCACATGGCGAGTTTTTTTTTATGTAGGTATAATAAAGAAGAAAGGAGAAAAAGGCACTTACATGCATGGATGGCGGAAAGGTAGGTCTAGTTTCAGGCTCATATACTCTTGTCAAAGATAAATTATAAATTACATTGTTATTTGTCTAGATCAAGAATTCACTGATGTACAGATACCAAATCAAAGCGTCTACTGTGTTCATTGTTGGCCTTCAGCCTGTTGTTGTCTTGATAAAGTAGCAACCAGCCAACCACAGACTTGAGATCAATTACTGAAGGCTAAAGAATTGCAAGCCAACAAATTCAGCATAGTTCAAACTTGTAAAGTTCAGTAATCAAACCTGCAAGTCCATGTGTCAGGAATATATATTGCATGGAGTTTTGAATATATAGCAGGAAGATGATTCTGCTAAGAACAACACATTAGTTACTATCTTTGTTATGTCGGTCTAAAATACCGAAGATTGTCCATGTTACTTTTTCACTCTTGTCGGAAAAAACTCTTACATTACAGAAAGGAAAGCTTAATTATGTTACTACAAAAGTAAACCTATATCTAGAATACCTAAATCTACAATACAGAGGTGGTTGGAGACAATAAGGGGAGTCACAAGGTGAGCAAGGGGTGTCCATGAGAATAGAAACCAAACATTGCACTGTCTAAATTGTAAGTAAATGAACGCGGTAACCACCAATCAGTCAAAATGGAATAGCATGAATACTCAGGTGATTAAGTAGCTAGCAACATCATATCAACAGCTGATGAAAACTACACGTAATATAGCTGTACTACCATGATTGTGTTTTCTGAAGATGCATCAACTCCTGTAGGTAGCTTTAGCACTCGATAGTTGCATATGTTATGTGCAGCTATCTGAACTTAGTTGTGTTAGCATTACCCTGCTCCTCCAATTAGTCACGAATAGTCAGTTCATGGGTTGTCTGAATTACAGTGTTGACCCTGCAGTCAGTTTCAGATAATCAGTCCTTACTCTGTACATACCAGTGAAAATCGTTGCATCAACCAGTATACATCAACTCACCATAGCACCCCTTAGGAATGAAACACATCGTCTGGAATAACCTTGTCCTAAGAAAAAAGGGCAACCATTTACATCACTTCGGTAGATCTATTTTCTAGAATTATGCAACTTTTAGCTAGAATTGAAGAACTGTATTAGGAAATTATAATCTCAAATGAAGAAAGAACACAGGGAAAGGGCTGCGGTCCTGCACCAAACAAACAGGAGACTGCACTGTGCAAAATTTCTCCCCATGTACGCACGCCAGTCAGACAAAACCGGAAAATTATCTATCCTAATTATCATAAAAATGATTTCAGAAGTGTATACCACTCACAAAAATCGTGCAGTTCCTATCTTGTCATGCTAAACAATAAAAGAACACCAAGCATAAATCGGCCAGGTTAAACTATAGGTCATCTACCAATAAAGATGATTCGCGCCTCCAGCATGAAAATAAGAGTTCATGTACTTCATGAAAATCCTATGCTAGTCACTTTTCTTACAGCTTTTTTACGGACGATTCCTCGCTGCCCCGAAAAAGTAGAACTCTATGGCTCGCAATAGCTTCAGAAGCAAACTCCATTTCTATGCAACATGTGACATAGGAAATTAGAGATGCCCTTGCCTCCTTCTAGAATCTTGCTCAGCTATAGGCTGCAATATTTCACAAAAAGAAAGACCTCGGGTTGGTCATGATTGTGCACTCTCTCAAAAGCAATGATCGAAAGCTAACTTTAGATATATTTGTGCTGCTCTAGATTTAGCAAAATTTACAACATATGTAATTTACTACTATGAATATTGTATTTGAGCTGAAACAGAATTGGTGACCTGGGCGCCTGTCTTTGTACAGAAAAATGTAACCCTGGTAGCATCACGCCTTTATTGGCCCTGTGCATCATTCATGGCAAACGGTTAAGAAAGAACACTTAGTAGATGCACAATTGATTTATTAAGGGCATTCTAAGCACTAAGCATCAGATTCAGGAAAAGGGACCCGGCATCACATGACGAGTTTTTTGATGTAGGTATAATAAAGAAGAAAGGAGAAAAAGGCACTTACATGCATGGATGGCGGAAAGGTAGGTTAGTTTCAGGCTCATATACTCTTGTCAAAGGTAAACTATAAATTACATTGTTATTTGTCTAGGTCAAGAGTTCGCTGATGTACAGATGCCAAATCGAAGCATCTACTGTGTTTATTGTTGGCCTTCAGCCTGTTGTGTCTTGATAAAATAGCAACCAGCCAACCACAGACTTGAGATCAATTACTGAAGGCTAAAGAATGGCAAGCCAACAAGTTCAGCATAGTTCAAACTTGTAAAGTTCAGTAATCAAACCTGCAAGTCCATGTGTCAGGAATATATATGGCATGGAGTTTTGAATTAATAGCAGGAACATGATTCTGCTAAGAACAACATGTGAAAGATAGTCGGTTTAGATGTATTTCCTAGTATATAGGAATCAAACCTGCAAGTCCATGTGTCATTCACAAAAAAAATATAGGAATCATGTATATCTTGTATATCTGGCAGGTGATCGGTTGTGACCTCCTAGCCTTGCCGCATACGTTGTAACCTCTTATATGTAGTATAAAGCGAGAGCCCCATCGTTGGGCATATTCACAGCAAAACACAACTTCAAACTCAACACATTAGCTACTATCTTTGTTATGTCGGTTTAAAATACCGAAGATTATCCATGTCACTTTTTAACTCTTGTTGGAAAAAGCTCTTACATTACAGAAAGGCGAGATTAATTAAGTTACTATAAAAGTAAACCTATATCAAGAATACCTAAATCTACAATACAGAGGTGGTTGGAGACAATAAGGGGAGTCACAAGGTGAGCAAGGGGTGTCCATGAGAATAGAAACCAAACATTGCACTGTCTAAATTGTAAGTAAATGAATGTGGTAATCACCGATTAGTCAAAATGGAATAGCATGAATAGTCAGGTGATTGAGTAGCTAGCAACATCATATCAACAGCTGATAAAAACTATACGTAATATAGTTGTACTACCATGATTGTGTTTTTTGAAGATGCATCAACTCCTGTAGGTAGCTTAAGCACTCTATAGTTGCAGATGTTATGTGCAGCTATCTGAACTTAGCTGTGTTAGCATTACCCTGCTCCTCCAATTAGTCACGAATAGTCAGTTCATGGGTTGTCTGAATTACAGTGTTGACCCTGCAGTCAATTTCAGATAATCAGTCCTTACTCTGTACATACCAGTGAAAATCGTTGCATCAACCAGTATACATCAACTCACCATAGCACCCCCTAGGAATGAAACACATCGTCTGGAATAACCTTGTCCTAAGAAAAAAGGGCAACCATTTACATCACTTCGGTAGATCTATTTTCTAGAATTATGCAACTTTTAGCTACAATTGAAGAAGCGTATATTAAATAGTCCATTTACCGTTGTATATATATCTTTCCTTTTGAAACCTATTATTGTATAGAAGCTGGTACATTTTTCTGGGCCTTCATACATAATCATCATAAATCTACATGAGGCAGACATTAGTTAGACTGGTCTAACCACGCAAGAAATTATAGTTTCTATACTTATGATATATTCCTCGAAATTTTTGATAAAGAAAAGGGGTCCTTACCTATTTAATTTAGAGTAAATAGCATCAGGGGCATCACATAAACATCCAAACCAATCAGTAGAAGGAAACAAAAAATTGTGGCTGAAATAAACCTACCCGTCGAAACTGCTAAAAAATTGCAACATAGCAACACTCCATGAAACCTCTCAAATCTATTATTCTTGTTGCCTCCAGTGCTCGTAGATGGCTGTGTCATCGTGAATCCCTGCTGTTCATGGGGACCCAAGATGGATACTACAGAGACATTGCCTTCCTCCTCATCCTAGAAAATCGACAGCCCAGGGTGGCTGCTCCACGAACGAAAACGTTGGCGGTGTCCTAGTCATCGCCTTGTCCACTGCTTCCATAGAGAGATGATATGAGGCGAAGGGTGGATGAATGGCTGAGCAGAACCAACCAAGAGTGGTTATGGAAAGGACGGAGAAGGAGGAAGGGACCATACCCGCACACCAAATCGCCGATCGGGTGCTCAGGTGGTGACTGTAGATCGTTGGCCTCAGGATCTCGCTTGTGGAGAAAAAATCAAGGAGAGACTCGCTCATCTGCCGTACTCATCGCCGAAAAGATCCGAGCTCGCCGGCCGCCACGGCCTTGGAGACGACGCCTAGGAACAGACGCGCGACCCCACCGGCCGCCGCACCCTTGGAGATGGGCCTAGGAACTGCCGCACGTTGAGAACGGTGGCGGCGGCGAGGGCCGGCCACCGCTCCTGTGACCGCGATCTGGGGGCGATTTTGGTGCTCTAGCCGCTACCGGTCTGCCGAGTTGCGCGAGGAGAGGCGCGAGACAGGCCACCACGGCCTCGTACCCGCCGGCGAGGATGGCGACCGTGCCGTCGCGGGGAAAGAAAAGATGGGGAGGAGCCGGAGCCGCGGCTCCGTGGAGCCGTGCGGCGTCGACGGGCGTGGCCAGGAAGGGCAAGCAGAGCTCAGGCCCTGGGCCTGCGTTTGGAGAGGTGAGGGGAGGGTGGGGGTGCAAATTGGATAGTCAGTCCACGCTCTGTGCATTGCCAAGGCAGTCAAAGCGGTGGGAGACACTCTGGCCCATGATGGAACAGCAGCAGGGCATGGGAAAATATTATGGGCACACGGAAGGAAGAAAGAAATAAGCAAACAGACAGAGAATAACCGAAGAAGAAAAGCTAGGCGTCCCCACATGTACACACGGAACCAGACGGATGCAAAAGAATACACGTGTCAGCAAACGGGAAGGGCATAAAATTAATCCAAAAAACTGAGAAAAATCGAAGTTGATCATCTTTAGTATAGTAGTTATTTTGTTTGGTGTCGTATTGCTGAGTTGACCGTCCTACAGTCCTCGGTAAGAAGCTAAAGGATTCTGTTTCATGGACAACAACAGTAAAAACACAAGTATACCGCAGTAGCCACCTCAGGCAACAACGCTATGCAGTCGGCGAGGCGAAAGCTCGCCTATTCATCTAGTATATAGAGGAAAGCTGGTGGTGGAGGCTCCAGCCACTCATTTTTGTCAAGTAGAACGGAAATTCAATTTGGCTCCCGGATGCATATGCTTCCTCTATAAAAAAATATAAATATCAAAATTTTCTGACAAGAAATTCTACATGTACATCTCCATAATATATGAGTGCTCGTCAAGTTTCGCAAAAACCCAATATTTTTGTGGTCTATGTTAAAAAAAGAAAATTTATCTTATGAAAAGCCTTAGTTTTGCTCTGAGTGTAATTGAAAGTGCATGGAGCCCCCATGTGTGGTTTTGGTAATTAATGACAATCCCTATGGACTAATGTTTGCATTGAGTTATATTAATAGGAGTTGTCCATAGGCAATTCTTGAACCATTTGTTGGCTTCAAGGTTGCAATAAGAAGAAATTGATGAAGGATATCAAGTGTCAAGTATGTCTTGAAGATGAAGATGAAGTGAGCCCTCAAGTTACTTCAAGACATCAATATGATGAAGAATGAAGAATGAAGTGAAAGTTCAAGATGAACCATCTCGAAGAGATCCTTTGCTTGAGTCTTGCCATCCATATGGTGATCATGAATATGTGAAGATGCGCCGAAGAAGCTATCCCATGGTGGATTATGGGGGAGCAATCCACATGGTGGTCATGGTTATGTGAAGATGCGCCGAAGAAGAAGCTCTCCCATGGTGGATTATGGGGGAGCAATCCACAAGACTTCGTCAAGCAAACACAAGCAAGAAAGGCGTTCCATCTTGTTGAGGTCAAGATCGTCGTCATCGAGCTCAAGTGGAATGCGAAAGTATAAGGTTTGCTCTTGATAGGGTTTCTTTCTCACCGGTCTCATAGTGTAGTTGGAGACCGGTTTATAGTTTAGTTGCCGTACTATCAAGAGGGCTCTCGAGTGAGTAACTCGATCGTATCGTTCGGAGAGAGCTCAAACCTTTGCATCCTTGCATCATCTTTCTTGGTTGTTATTTGGACCTTATCCATGTGATGATTTAGAGCTTGTGCTTATTCTCATGACAAGCTCTAGTTCATCGAAAACGGATTTCGCATAGATCACTTGTTGCGTTTTCGAGTTTGGTTCATCATCTTTCTTGGTTTTATTTGGATCTTATCCATGTGATGTTTTAGAGCTTGTGCTTATTCTCATGACAAGCTCTAGTTCATTGAGAATGGTTTTTGCATGGGCAACTTGTTGCATTTTCAAGATTGGATGTTTTACCGGTATGTCTTTTTTAGATAGGTCAAACCTTTCATCATTTGTTTCTATCCTCCCTTGTTGTACTATGATGGTTTACTTCATGATCTTGTAGAGCTTGTTCCTAGCTTCAAAACAAGCCCAAGATCATCAAAATCGGAGTCCGGATGCTAAAGTTATGCCCGTTTTAGTTTTGGTGATTCTGCAGTTTTCTGGGGGCGGATAATCCGGCCCGAAGGACAAAACATGGACAATATCCGGCCAAATATCCGGCCCGAGCCAGGGGCGATTTTCGGGGGCCGGATTATCCGGCCCGGGGGCGGATTTTCCGGCCTGGGAGGTCCCAAACGGTCATATTTCGTTGGGAGGGGGTATATAAGACCCCCTTCTTCCTCCTTGGGCTGGTTGGTTCACTCTCTCTCTCTCCCCTCCATTGTTGTCCTTCAAAGCTTGCCCTAGTTCTTGATTCCTCCCATGATTCTTGCATATTCTTGAGGGAAAAGAGAGAGGAGATCTAGATCTACATCTTCACCAATCAAATCCCTCTCTTTGTGAGGGGAACCCACTAGATCTTGATCTTGGAGGATTTTGTGTTCTCCTCTTTGTTCTTCCTCTCTTATTCCCCCAATAGCTTTTGTAGCTTTGTTGGAATTTGAGAGAGAAGGATTTGAGCATCTTTGTGGTGTTCTTGCCATTGCATTTGGTGCATCGGTTTGAGTTCTCCACGGTGATTCGTGGTGGTGAAAGCAAGAAGGTTGTTACTCTTGGGTTCTTGGAACCCTAGACGGATTCTACGCCTTTGTGGCGATTTGTTGGGAGCCTCCAATTAAGTTGTGGATGTGTGCCCCAATCTTTGTGTAAGGTCCGGTTTCCGCCTCGAAGGAAATCCCTTAGTGGAACCGTGACCTAGGCCTTTGTGGCGAGGGTCACCGGAGATTTAGGTGAGGCGCCTTCGTGGCGTTCGGTTTGTGGTGTGAGTACCGCATCTTGGGGTGAGGCCTTTGTGGCGTTGGTGTGCATCGAGCAACCACACCTCAAGGTGAGCCTCTTGTGGCGTTCGGGAGCACTAAGCAACCGCACCTCTCCACCGGAGATTAGCACTCGCAAGAGTGTGAACTCCGGGATAAATCATCGTCTCCCGCGTGCCTCGGTTATCTCTATACCCGAGCTCTTTACTTTTGCACTTTACCTTGTGATAGCCATCGTGCTTGAAGTTATATATCTTGCTATCACATAGTTGCTTGTATTGCTTAGCATAAGTTTGTATATCTTGCTATCACATAGTTGTTTGTATTGCTTAGAATAAGTTGTTGGTGCACATAGGTGAACAATAGTATATAGGCTTTGGGCTTGACAAAGTAAACGCTAGTTTTATTCCGCATTTGTTAAGCCCATCTCGTAAAAGTTTTAAATCGCCTATTCACCCCCCCTCTAGGCGACATCCGTGTCCTTTCAATTGGTATCAGAGCAAGGTCTCTCATTCTTAGGCTTCACCGCCTTGAGAGTAAAGATGTCGGCTAGTAGATTAGCGCACAATAACTTGTTTATATTTGATGGCACAAATTATGATCTATGGAAAATTTATGTGCTTAATATTTTGCGGCGTATGTCCCCGGACATGGAGCGATTTCTTGACATGGGTTTTTCTTCTCCTAAGGATCCTCAAAATTTATCTCTTGAGGAGGAGAAAAACTCTTGTCTCGATGCTCTTGCTTCTCATGTGTTTTCCATTGTTGTGAGCAATGTAGTTATTTCTTCAATCATGCCTTTTGGGAGCGCTCATGAATTATGGACAAAGCTTCAAGATAAATATGATGTGTCCAAGATTATTGAGGATGATTGTATTGCTTCCACTTCCGGCCGTGATGAGTTCTCATCTTCATCCACTTCACCAAAGTGTGGTAAGACACAAGGTAATGATATGAGTGGTGATGAAAATTGCAATGTTGATATTGAGCTTACTATTGATGATTTGTCATCTCTATCTCATTGCAATGCTTCATCTTCGGACTTAAACACATCTAGCACTAGAAATGATTTACATGCTTGTGTTGATAGTCCTTGCATATCATGTGTAAGTTGCTTGAATAAATCTAATGATGATATGCTTGCATTGTCTTGTGGCCATGATAAAAATGCTTCTATTTCCTCTAGTTGTTGTGTGTCTAACAATGTAGAGGAAACCAAAGATTCTATTGGTCAAGACAAGATCTTGAAAGGAGCCTCAAGTAACTCCTCCTCTTTATCTCACGGTCCTCATATATGCCTTATGGCCAAGGGTTCCACGGTACCTCCTACCATGGAACCCAATATGTCTCGTGGTGATAAGGATGAGGATGAATATGAAGAAGAGGATTGGGTTGTCTCTCTACGCGATAAGGGTAAGAGCGTATTCAAGGTTATTTGCAAAGATAAAATTGCTAGCACTCACTTCTTTGAAATCTTGACTACCGCTATTGAGAGCCAAAAACTTATTTGGATGCATGAGAACACCATTGATAAAAAGGGTGCTCTTGAATGAGAGTATGCCGATGATGTAGCATCATTAAAAAATGAACTTGAAGAAGAACAAACCATCAAGGAAGCTCTTGAGGAGACCTTTGCTCTAGAATTGTCTAGAGAAAAGGAAAACCATGATAGAGCTCTTGAGATGGCAAATGAACTAAAGCAAAAAAATGATAAGCTTGTGTTTGTTAATGCTAAACTCCTTGAGGATTTTGAGCAACTCAAAAAGGGCTCAAGGGTCATTGAGAGTGCGCTCGCCAAACTCACCGAGTCGCATGAGCAACTTAAAGCTTCTTATCTAAAAGAGCATGCCAACTTGCCTTCTCCTATTACTACTAATATTGATGCTTGTGCTACTAACTCTACTTCTTGTGAAGCATCTATCTTGAAGGAGAATGTTGAGCTAAGGGCTCAACTTGAGTTGCTAACTTGCAATTATGGGAAATTGGAAGAAAATCATGGAAAGCTTTCTCGCTCCCATGAGGATCTTCTAGCCTCTCATGATAGGCTAAAGTTAGCTCATGAGGCTATCATATTTAAGGCAACACCTTGTGAGCCTCATGTGGATACTAGCACTACTACTCAAAATGCTATATTTCCATGTGCTAGTCCTAGTAATTCATCCACTCATAATATTGCTAAATCTTGTGATGAATTATCTTCCTTGCCTTGTTGCTCTAACAATGAAGATTCTACTTCCTCTAGTGCTTGTGTTGTTACTAACCATGTAGAGGAAATCAAAGAGCTCAAGGCCCAAGTCACTTCTTTGAAGAATGACTTGGTAAAGGGTCATGAAGGGAAATGCAAACTTGACACGATGTTGAGTATGCAACAATCCCCCAATGACAAGAGTGGACTTGGTTTCAAATCCAACAACAAGAACAAGTCCATGAACAACAACAAGAAGAAGGGCCAAGTACAAGTCAAAGACCCGGCCAAGATTGTTTGCTTCAAGTGCAATATTGAAGGGCACCATGTTAGATCTTGCCCTTTGAAGAAGAAGCAAAAAGGGCGGCCCCAAGCTCAAACTCATATTCAACCTCAAGTTGAAGAAATGCCACTTCCCAAGAAGAAACAAGCCAATGCTCCCATTGTGGAGAAACCTAGTGAGAAGAAGGAGAAGAAAAGAACTTGCTACATATGCCGTGAGAAGGGCCACATCTCCTCCTTGTGCACTATTGGTACCTCATCCAACTCTATCACCATTGATGATGTTTATTCTCTTCGTAAGGATGAGGGTGGCAATGTGTTTGCCAAATTTGTTGGTGCTCAAAGTGGTGTCAAGAAAAGAACCATTTGGGTTGCCAAGCCTATTGTGACTAACCTCTTAGGACCCAACTTAGTTGGGGACCAACAATCCAAAATTTGATCAATAGGTGCTTGTTGGAGGGCATTGGAGACTTGGCTACATCATGAAGAATTAAGGGATCTTCATCATTTATATTATCTAAAGCCAAGTCTTTTGATTATCTTGCTACTATCATATATCCAATGTTCCTCCTTGCGGTAACATGTTCTTAACTCATTTATATTGAAAGTTACTCGCCCCTTTGCATGTGTTAGTTTTGTTCCTAGCATGTGTTTGTATATGTTGTGCTTCCTACTTGCTTTTCTTGAGAAATCAAGTCTATGTATGTTGGGTTGCACACCATGTATTTGTGTTTGTGTTGGAGCCACTTTGCATCTTGTTGTATCTTATATGGCTCTTATGAGCGATTAATGGACTATCCCATTTTGGGGGAGTGATATTCCTTTGGGAATTTCATGATCCTAACAATGTGTGTACATGAGGAATATCACTTAGAATTGATATTGCAAGATTATCTAGTCTCTATGTGGTATGTCATCTTCATGAGAAATTCAAATTCCAATGTCCATTAATATCTCTAGTTGGATCTTATTTGCCTCTTGTGAAAATAAATTCCTTATCACATTATGGGGGAGTAATAAGCTTTGTGCATATTACAAGCCTAGAAAATGTGAACATTTGAGGTTGTGTCACATAGAATTGATACCGTAAATTATCTCTCTCCTATGTGGCATGTTTGCTCAAACAAGCTCCAATTTGCTTAAATGGCTTCATTGCTAATATCTTTGTGGATCTTATTTGTGAAAGTTCTTCTTGGCATGGTTTTTCACAACGTGTCCCTCAATACCTTTTTGGAAAACCATGTGCTTCAAGTCATACTATTAATTGCTTTGCATGTTGGTATGAATACTATTAATTGCTTTGCATGTTGGTATGAATACTATTAATTGCTTTGCATGTTGGTATGAATACTATTAATTGCCTTGCATGTTGGTATGAAATGAAGCTATCAAGAAACTATCTTTGCATGATGGTTAACTCTTATCTTTTACCATATGCTTTGTTCGTTGTAAATATGATCTTATGTATACTTACAAACTACCACCGGGAAATATTTCCTAATACCTCTTGTCCTAGGACAATTGGTAATCAATTATGAGGTAGATATTTATTGATCATATCTACATTGGCTCTTGTATTTATTTTGCCTTATTTATTGCCATGAATTTGTTGTGCTTTGACTCCCATGTGTCTTCCTTGCATCTTATGGATCTAAGTTGTCTATTCAAACTTTCTTAGCATTGTTAGAAGATATAGGTAGCGTGATGATCCTAGTTTTGTGCATTTTGTATTCATATAAAAAATCCTTGATAATGCACCAAACTTGGGGGAGCTCTTCTATATTATTAGAATGCTTAACATCTCTTGATCTTTATCAAAAATTGGGTTTTGAGAGACATAAAATTTTCTTTTTGGTACTTTGTGCCATCATAAAAAATGTCGAGGGTTTGGTTTATTTGTTGGAAACTTGCTCTCTTGGGAGTTGGTTATCTCATTCCTTTGTGCTTAGGTTTAATTAGCTTCTTATAATGAGATAAGTATTTGGAGTCAATCTTGTGTTGATTTGATTCTTTGATATAATTTGGACAACCATTGTCTCTTGGTTTATTTGGTGTTTTGTCCAAATTGTATCTTCCTTTGGTTCTTGAAAGTATTGTGCATGCATATTTAATATATGTATATCTTATGGCATGTGTCACTTTCTTTGATCCAATATATAGGGTAAACTCCATGAAATCCTAATTTGACTAAGATGTGCATGAAATTCAATTTCATATCTATATGCACATAGAATTGTGGAGTTTGTCCTATATGTTGTAGTGTGTCTAACTACTTCGGACCCAATTAGTTTGGGGACCATTTTGTACTTACCTTTGTGTTAGGTACAATGGATATGCATTGAATGCTTGTCTCACTCTTGGAAAGAAGTGGTGACTCAATGGTAACGTGAGGCAAGATAGGATGATCAACGAACACATATCTACTACATCCACACCAATGCTATCTTGGTAACAAGTATCTTCTCATGCATACTTTTGTTGTCTCCAACCTTACGGTTGCATCTTGGCATGAATCTATTGATTTGCAAATGTTGTGCTTCTTGCAAAAGTCTTAATGAAACCTCTTTATTGTGAATGAGAGTAATTTGAGATGAGTGCATTTGTTGGGAAGTATTTTAAATCATGCTCATGATTCATCCACCCCAACTATGCCTATCTAGCAATTTTGTTGCATATCAATTCCTCAAGGCTCTCACATGTGCAATATAGATGAAAGTGCAAATTTAGTTACTTCTTTTGGTATCCCCGTTTGTGATACTTGTTGCCTTTCTCAAATGCATCCCAACTATCTTCTATCCCTTGTTGATATTTGTGATGTATTTTAGTTGTTTGTGGTTGAAGTTCATGAATGTACAATAAGATAAAATTGAGCCTTTGGCCATGCTATTAAGCAAAAATTCTTATTGGTATATTGCATGACTTCGTCTTGGATATCATACTATTTTTCTTGTGTATCTATTTTATGTGTGCATGTTTCTTTGTGGATAAATATCTTTGTGATATTGCTCACTTAGAGAAACTTATACACATAAGAGATGATACATCTCCTTTTGATATCTTATTTATTTATTGCATGTTGATTGGTCATGCTAAGCAATATAATTCATTGAAGACTATGATGATGCTTTTTGCTCATCCTTGCAATAGTCTTATAATATGCTTTATCATGTCTTTCACATATCCTCTTGGTTGAGCCTTTTATTATGGTGCCTCCTACTTGTTGCTCAACCATTTGTTTGTTGCAAGTGTTAAGCTTAATTTTCTATCTATGATCTATTGCAAATGTTTGTGTTTTAAATGGTAATGAGGGAGTGAGGATTCCATGTTATGCATATTGTATTCAAATACAACATTTTAATTTATGCATGTACCTTGGGGAGCTTCCTCATTTAATTTAGAGCACTATCTTTTGGTGATCATTAGAGTTTGATTCACTTGGTATATTTTGTTTTTGAATGATATTATGGGAGTGATGATTCCATGTTTGTGCACTTTATACTCCAATGCAAATTGTCTTGTTTTGTGCACAAACCTTGGGGAGCTTCCTCATATTATTTAGAGCAATCTTCTTGATCTTATCATAATATCTTTCTTTCTTTTGGTATCTTCTTTGTGGTTCATTTGGTTGCTTGCTTCATTTGTTGAAGCTTCTTGACTTTGTTATCTTTTTGCAATCTTTGATCCTATCTATGGTGTGACTCCTTCCGAATATTCGTAATTGGATATGTGCATTTGATTCCACTCAAATTATGAGAAATGCACACGCTATGGAGGAACTCTCACTATATTGGCCTTCTAAATTTTTCACCCATTTTGGCAATTGGTGCCAATGGGGGAGAAGTTTGGAGGGTTTAAGGGAATTTGGTTATGTCTTTGCTTTGTGCTTAAGCATGTGCCTTTATTGCATTGCATCTTGTTGCTTTGCATAGTTGAATATTTAGAGGAAACTCCACTTGGCTTTGAATGCCAATATATGCAATGAAAGTCAAGATCATTCACACATGCATATATTATGGGGGAGTTTGCTATATATATTCAACTTGTTTGTTACTTAAATTCCTTATATAAACCCTCTCAAAGAGATTGTCATCAATTACCAAAATGGGGGAGATTGAAAGTGCATGGAGCCCCCATGTGTGGTTTTGGTAATTAATGACAATCCCTATGGACTAATGTTTGCATTGAGTTATATTAATAGGAGTTGTCCATAGGCAATTCTTGAACCATTTTTTGGCTTCAAGGTTGCAATAAGAAGAAATTGATGAAGGATATCAAGTGTCAAGTATGTCTTGAAGATGAAGATGAAGTGAGCCCTCAAGTTACTTCAAGACATCAATATGATGAAGAATGAAGAATGAAGTGAAAGTTCAAGATGAACCATCTCGAAGAGATCCTTTGCTTGAGTCTTGCCATCCATATGGTGATCATGAATATGTGAAGATGCGCCGAAGAAGAAGCTATCCCATGGTGGATTATGGGGGAGCAATCCACATGGTGGTCATGGTTATGTGAAGATGCGCCGAAGAAGAAGCTCTCCCATGGTGGATTATGGGGGAGCAATCCACAAGAATTCGTCAAGCAAACACAAGCAAGAAAGTGTAGGATAACGTAGCATAGAAAACAAAAATTTTCCTACGGCGAACACGCAATCCAAGCCAAGATGCAATCTAGAAGACGGTAGCAACGAGGGGATTATCGAGACTCACCCTTGAAGAGATTCCAAAGCCTACAAGAGGAGGCTCTTGTTGCTGCGGTAGACGTTCACTTGCCGCTTGCAAAAGCGCGTAGAAGATCTTGATCACGATCGGTTCCGGCGCCACGAACGGGCAGCACCTCCGTACTCGGTCACACGTTCGGTTGTTGATGAAGACGACGTCCACCTCCCCGTTCCAGCGGGCAGCGGAGTAGTAGCTCCTCTTGAATCCGACAGCACGACGGCGTGGTGTCGGTGGCGGTGGAGAAATCCGGCGGAGCTTCGCTAAGCGTGCGGGATATGGTGGAGGAGCGGGCGCTAGGGTTTGGGGAGAGGGGGTGGCCGGCCACTAAAGGGGGCGGCCAAGGTGGTGGCTTTGGTGTGGCCGGCCCCCTCCCCTATGCCCCTCATTATATAGGTGGAAGCCCCAAGTGTTGGACTACAAGTCTCCGAATAAGACCCGAACCCAAAACCTTCCATATGGTGGGAAACCTTCCCAAGCTAGGATTCCCACTAGAGGTGGGAATTCCACCTACCATATGGGGGGGTGGCCGGCCCCTTATGGGGGAGTCCACTTGGGACTCCTCCCCCACTAGGGTTGGCCGGCCATGGAGGTGGAGTCCCTTGTGGACTCCACCTTCCTTGGTGGTTTCTTCCGGACTTTTCTAGAACCTTCTAGAACCTTCCATAGAACCTTCCGCGACATTTTATTCACATAAAATGACATCCTATATATGAATCTTATTCTCCGGATCATTCCGGAACTCCTCGTGATGTCCGGATCACATCCGGGACTCCGAACAAATATTCGAACTCCATTCCATATTCAAGTTCTACCATTTCAACATCCAACTTTAAGTGTGTCACCCTACGGTTCGCGAACTATGCGGACATGGTTGAGTACTCACTCCGACCAATAACCAATAGCGGGATCTGGAGATCCATAATGGCTCCCACATATTCAACGATGACTTTAGTGATCGAATGAACCATTCACATACGATACCAATTCCCTTTGTCACGCGATATTTTACTTGTCCGAGGTTTGATCATCGGTATCACACCATACCTTGTTCAACCTCGTCTCTTGACAAGTACTCTTTACTCGTACCGTGGTATGTGGTCTCTTATGAACTTATTCATATGCTTGCAAGACATTAGACGACATTCCACCGAGAGGGCCCAGAGTATATCTATCCGTCATCGGGATGGACAAATCCCACTATTGATCCATATGCCTCAACTCATACTTTCCGGATACTTAATCCCACCTTTATAACCACCCATTTACGTGGCGTTTGATGTAATCAAAGTACCTTTCCGTATAAGTGATTTACATGATCTCATGGTCATAAGGACTAGGTAACTATGTAATAAAAGCTTATAGCAAATAACTTAATGACGTGATCTAATGCTACGCTTAATTGGGTGTGTCCATTACATCATTCATACAATGATATAACCTTGTTATTAATAACATCCAATGTTCATGATTATGAAATTAATCATCTATTAATCAACAAGCTAGTTAAGAGGCTTACTAGGGACTCTTTGTTTGTTTACATATCACACATGTATCAATGTTTCGGTTAATACAATTATAGCATGGTATATAAAACTTTTATCATAAACATAAAGATATATAATAACCACTTTTATTATTGCCTCTTGGGCATATCTCCAACAGTCTCCCACTTGCACTAGAGTCAATAATCTAGATTACATTGTAAGGTACCTAACACCCATGGCATTCTGGTGTTGGTCATGCTTTGCCCTAGGGAGAGCTTTAGTCAACGGATCTGCTACATTCAGATCAGTGTGTACTTTGCAAATCTTTACTTCTCCATCTTCGATGTACTCGCGAATCGAGTGGTAACGCAGCTTGATATGCTTCAGCCTCTTGTGTGACCTTGGTTCTTGTGCATTGGCGATGGCACCCATGTTGTCACAGTAGATGACTAGTGGGTCCAATGCACTAGGAACCACACCGAGCTCTACAATGAACCTCTTCATCCATACCGCTTCTGATGAAGCCTCTGAAGCCGCTATGTACTCCGATTCTGTTGAGGATTTCGCCACCGTGCACTGCTTCGAGCTTGCCCAGCTTACTGCACCATTCAATATAAACACGTACCCAGATTGTGACTTAGAGTCATCAGGATCAGTGTTCCAACTTGCATCGGTGTAACTTGTTACAACGAGCTCTTGGTCACCTCCATAACAAAGAAACATATCCTTAGTTCTTTTCAAGTACTTCAGGATATTCTTGACCGCTGTCCAGTGTTCTATTCCTGGATCACTTTGATATCTGCTAGTCAAACTAACAGCATGTGCTATATCCGGTCTTGTACATAGCATGGCATACATGATAGAGCCTACTGCCGAGGCATAGGGGATCTGACTCATCCTTTCTCTTTCTTCTGCCGTAGCCGGTCCTTGAGTCTTACTCAAGACCTTGCCTGGTAACATAGGTAAGAATCCTTTCTTACTTTCGTCCATTCTAAACTTCTTTAGAATCTTGTCCAGGTATGTACTCTGTGATAGCCCTATTAGACGTCTTGATCTATCTCTATAAATCTTGATGCCTAATATATATGATGCTTCACCAAGGTCTTTCATTGAAAAACTATTATTCAAATAACCCTTTACACTGCTTAATAGTTCTATATCATTCCCAATCAATAATATGTCATCTACATATAATATCAGGAATGCTACAGAGCTCCCACTCACTTTCTTGTAAATACAGGCCTCTCCATGACACTGTATAAACCCGAAGTCTTTGATCACCTTATCAAAACGTCGGTTCCAACTTCTCGATGCTTGCTTCAGTCCATAGATTGAACGCTGAAGTTTGCATACTTTGTCAGCATTTTTAGGATCGACAAAACCTTTGGGTTGTACCATATACAACTCTTCCTCAATGTCTCCATTAAGGAACGCCGTTTTGACATCCATCTGCCAAATCTCATAATCGAAAAATGCAGCTATTGCTAACAAAATCCTCACAGATTTTAGCTTCGCTAGGTGAGAAAGTCTCATCGTAGTCAACACCTTGAATTTGTCGGAAACCCTTTGCGACAAGTCGAGCTTTATAGACAGTAATATTACCATCATCTGTTTTTCTCTTGAAGATCCATTTATTCTCGACAGCCTTTCGGCTATCAGGTAAGTCTACCAAAGTCCATACTTTGTTATCATACATGGATCCCATTTCGGATTTCATGGCTTCTTGCCATTTGTTGGAATCTGGGCTCATCATCGCTTCTTCATACGTCACAGGGTCTTCATCATTGTTATCCACAATCATGACATTTAGACAAGGATCATACCAATCTGGAGTGGCACGATCCCTTGTCGATCTGCGAGGTTCAGTAGCTGTCTCATTTGAAGTTTCATGATCATTATCATTAGCTTCCTCTGTTGCCGGTGTAGGTGGTACAGGAACATTTTCCGGTACTGCGCTACTGATCAACGAGTAGAGATTCTTCAATCTCATCGAGTTCTACTTTTCTTCCAGTCACTTCTTTAGTGAGAAATTCTTTCTCAAGAAAGGTTCCGTTCTTAGCAACAAAGATCTTGCCTTCGGATCTGTGATAGAAAGTGTACCCTATAGTTTCCTTAGGGTATCCTATGAAGACGCATTTCTCCGCTTTGGGTTCTAGCTTGTCCGGTTGTAACTTTTTTACATAGGCTTCGCAACCCCAAACTTTTAGGAACGACAGCTTAGGTTTCTTATTAAACCATAATTCATACGGTGTCGTTTCAACGGATTTTGATGGTGCTCTATTTAAAGTGAATGCGGCTGTCTCTAATGCATAACTCCAAAATGATAAAGGTAAATCAGTAAGAGACATCATAGAACGAACCATATCTAAGAGAGTTCGATTACGACGTTCGGACACACCGTTTCGTTGTGGTGTTCCCGGCGGTGTCAATTGTGAAAGTATTCCGCATTTCTTTAAATGCATGCCAAACTCATAACTCAGATATTCACCTCCGCGATCAGATCGTAGAAATTTAATCTTCTTGTTACGTTGATTTTCTACTTCACTTTGGAATTCCTTAAACTTCTCGAAAGTTTCGGATTTATGTTTCATTAAATAGATATACCCATATCTACTTAAATCATCTGTGAAGGTTAGAACATAACGATAACCACCGCGCGATGCTACACTCATTGGTCCACACACATCGTATGTATGATTTCCAATAAGTCAGTAGCTCGCTCCATCATACCCGAGAATGGAGTCTTAGTCATTTTTCCCATCGGACATGCTTCGCATCTATCAAGTGACTCAAAGTCAAGTGATTCAAGTAATCCATCGGTATGGAGTTTCTTCATGCGTTTCACTCCAATATGACCAAGACGACAGTGCCACATATAAGTAGAATTATCATTCAATTTAATTCGCTTAGCATCAATGTTATGTATATGTGTATCACTACTATCGAGATCTAACAGAAATAAGCCATTCTTTTCAGGTGCTCGACCATAAAAGATATTATTCATAAAAATAGAACAACCATTATTCTCAGACTTGAATGAATAACCGTCTTGCATTAAACAAGATCCTGATATAATGTTCATGCTTAACGCGGGTACAAAATAACAATTATTTAGGCTTAAAACTAATCCCGAAGGTAGATGTAGAGGAAGTGTGCCGACAGCGATCACATCGACTTTGGATCCATTTCCAACGCGCATCGTCACTTCATCCTTCAGTAGTCTTCGTTTATTCTTTAGTTCCTGTTTCGAGTTACAAATATGAGCAACCGAACCAGTATCAAATACCCAGGTACTAGTACGAGAACCAGTGAGATAAACATCTATAACATGTATATCAGATATACCTTCTTTCTTCTTCTTGACAAGGCCGCTCTTCAGATCCGCCAAATACTTGGAGCAATTACGCTTCCAGTGTCCCTTTCCTTGCAGTAATAACACTCAGCATCAGGCTTAGGGCCAGACTTAGGTTTCATAGGAGGCGTGGCAGCTTTCTTGCCACCCTTCTTGAATTTTCCCTTAGACTTGCCCTGTTTCTTGAAACTGGTGGTCTTGTTGACCATCAACACTTGGTGCTCTTTCTTGATCTCAATCTCAGCAGCTTTTAGCATGCCAAAGAGTTCAGGAAACTCCTTGTTCATGTTCTGCATATTGTAGTTCATCACAAAGTTCTTATAACTTGGTGGCAGTGATTGAAGGACACGATTAATCCCCAGTCTGTTAGGAATCACTATTCCCAAGTCACTGAGTTTCTTCGCATGCCCGGTCATGACGAGCATGTGCTCACTAATGGAGCTGCCTTCTTCCATCATACAGCTGAAAAAGTGTTTCGATGCTTCATAGCATTCCACGGCCGCATGAGTCTCAAAAATAGTCTTCAACTCTTTCATCAACTCATGAGGATCGTGGTGCTCAAAACGTTTTTGAAGATCGGATTCCAGACTGCATAAGATGGCACACTGAACTTGAGAGTACCGAGTTTTCCGAGTCGCGTAAACATTCTTTACTTCATCGGTTTCAGTTTCTGCAGGAGGGTCACCTAGCGGTGCATCAAGCACATATTGCAGATTTCCGCCATTGAGGAAGATCCTCACATGACGGAACCAGTCGGTGAAGTTGCTACCGTTGCTCTTAAGCTTTTCTTTCTCTAGGAACTGGTTAAAATTGATTGGGGACGCCATATCTACAACATATTTGCAATAGTTTAGACTAAGTTTATGACAAATTGAGTTCAAATTTTAATTCTACATAATTAAAAATCTAGGTGAACTCCCACTCAAAACAATATCCCTCGCATTGTCTTAGTGATCACACGAACCAAATCCATCACACCTATGCCCGATCATCACGAGACAAGATGTAATTTCAATGGCGAACACTCAAAGTGTTCATCATATCTATCATATGATTCATGTTCTACCTTTCGGTATCACGTGTACCGAGACCATGTCTGTACATGCTAGGCTCGTCAAGGCCACCTTAGTATCCGCTTGTGCAAAACTGACTTGCACCCGTTGTATGCACTTGTTGATTCTATCACACCCGATCATCACGAGATGCTTCGAAACGACAAGTCTTGGCAACGGTGCTACTAAGGATGAACACTTTATTATCTTGAAATTTTAGTGAGAGGGATCATCTTATAATGCTACCGTCGCGATCTAAGCAAAATAAGATGCATAAAAGGATTAACATCACATGCAGTTCATATGTGATATGATATGGCCCTTTTGTCTTTGCGCCTTTGATCTTCATCTCCAAAGCACGGATATGATCTCCATCATCAACGGGCATGATCTCCATCATCGTCGGCGAAGCACCAAGGTCAATGGCGCCGTCTTCATGATCGTCCTCCATGTAGCAACTATTACAACTACTTTGAAATACTACTCAACATGAAATTTAAAGACAACCATAAGGCTCCTGCCGGTTGCCACAATACAATAATGATCATCTCATACATAGTCATCATCACATTATGGCCATATCACATCACCAAACCCTGCAAAAACAAGTTAGACGTTCTCTAATTTGGTTTGCATATTTTACGTGGTTTAGGGTTTTCGAGTAAGATCCAATCTACCTACGAACATGAACCACAACGGTGATACTAGTGTTGTCAATAGAAGAATAAATTGAATCTTCACTATAGTAGGAGAGACAGACACCCGCAAAGCCACTTATGCAATACAAGTTGCATGTCAAGCGTGGAGCAAATCTCATGAACGCGGTCATGTAAAGTTAGCCCGAGCCGCTTCATCCCACTATGCCACAAAGATGCAAAGTACTCAACTAAAGATAACAAGAGCATCAACGCCCACAAACCATTGTGTTCTACTCGTGCAACCATCTATGCATAGACACGGCTCGATACCACTGTAGGATAACGTAGCATAGAAAACAAAAATTTTCCTACCGCGAACACGCAATCCAAGCCAAGATGCAATCTAGAAGACGGTAGCAACGAGGGGATTATCGAGACTCACCCTTGAAGAGATTCCAAAGCCTACAAGAGGAGGCTCTTGTTGCTGCGGTAGACGTTCACTTGCCGCTTGCAAAAGCGCGTAGAAGATCTTGATCACGATCGGTTCCGGCGCCACGAACGGGCAGCACCTCCGTACTCGGTCACACGTTCGGTTGTTGATGAAGACGACGTCCACCTCCCCGTTCCAGCGGGCAGCGGAAGTAGTAGCTCCTCTTGAATCCGATAGCACGACGGCGTGGTGTCGGTGGCGGTGGAGAAATCCGGCGGAGCTTCGCTAAGCGTGCGGGATATGGTGGAGGAGCGGGCGCTAGGGTTTGGGGAGAGGGTGGCCGGCCACTAGGGGCGGCCAAGGTGGTGGCTTTGGTGTGGCCGGCCCCCTCCCCTATGCCCCTCATTATATAGGTGGAAGCCCCAAGTGTTGGACTACAAGTCTCCGAATAAGACCCGAACCCAAAACCTTCCATATGGTGGGAAACCTTCCCAAGCTAGGATTCCCACTAGAGGTGGGAATTCCACCTACCATATGGGGGTGGCCGGCCTTGGGGAGTCCACTTGGGACTCCTCCCCCACTAGGGTTGGCCGGCCATGGAGGTGGAGTCCCTTGTGGACTCCACCTTCCTTGGTGGTTTCTTCCGGACTTTTCTAGAACCTTCTAGAACCTTCCATAGAACCTTCCGCGACATTTTATTCACATAAAATGACATCCTATATATGAATCTTATTCTCCGGATCATTCCGGAACTCCTCGTGATGTCCGGGATCACATCCGGACTCCGAACAAATATTCGAACTCCATTCCATATTCAAGTTCTACCATTTCAACATCCAACTTTAAGTGTGTCACCCTACGGTTCGCGAACTATGCGGACATGGTTGAGTACTCACTCCGACCAATAACCAATAGCGGGATCTGGAGATCCATAATGGCTCCCATATTCAACGATGACTTTAGTGATCGAATGAACCATTCACATACGATACCAATTCCCTTTGTCACGCGATATTTTACTTGTCCGAGGTTTGATCATCGGTATCACACCATACCTTGTTCAACCTCGTCTGTTGACAAGTACTCTTTACTCGTACCGTGGTATGTGCTCTCTTATGAACTTATTCATATGCTTGCAAGACATTAGACGACATTCCACCGAGAGGGCCCAGAGTATATCTATCCGTCATCGGGATGGACAAATCCCACTATTGATCCATATGCCTCAACTCATACTTTCCGGATACTTAATCCCACCTTTATAACCACCCATTTACGCAGTGGCGTTTGATGTAATCAAAGTACCTTTCCGGTATAAGTGATTTACATGATCTCATGGTCATAAGGACTAGGTAACTATGTAATAAAAGCTTATAGCAAATAACTTAATGACGTGATCTAATGCTACGCTTAATTGGGTGTGTCCATTACATCATTCATACAATGATATAACCTTGTTATTAATAACATCCAATGTTCATGATTATGAAACTAATCATCTATTAATCAACAAGCTAGTTAAGAGGCTTACTAGGGACTCTTTGTTTGTTTACATATCACACATGTATCAATGTTTCGGTTAATACAATTATAGCATGGTATATAAAACTTTTATCATAAACATAAAGATATATAATAACCACTTTTATTATTGCCTCTTGGGCATATCTCCAACAGAAAGGCGTTCCATCTTGTTGAGGTCAAGATCGTCGTCATCGAGCTCAAGTGGAATGCGAAAGTATAAGGTTTGCTCTTGATAGGGTTTCTTTCTCACCGGTCTCATAGTGTAGTTGGAGACCGGTTTATAGTTTAGTTGCCGTACTATCAAGAGGGCTCTCGAGTGAGTAACTCGATCGTATCGTTCGGAGAGAGCTCAAACCTTTGCATCCTTGCATCATCTTTCTTGGTTGTTATTTGGACCTTATCCATGTGATGATTTAGAGCTTGTGCTTATTCTCATGACAAGCTCTAGTTCATCGAAACGGATTTCGCATAGATCACTTGTTGCGTTTTCGGTTCATCATCTTTCTTGGTTTTATTTGGATCTTATCCATGTGATGTTTTAGAGCTTGTGCTTATTCTCATGACAAGCTCTAGTTCATTGAGAATGGTTTTTGCATGGGCAACTTGTTGCATTTTCAAGATTGGATGTATTACCGGTATGTCTTTTTTAGATAGGTCAAAACTTTCATCATTTGTTTCTATCCTCCCTTGTTTTACTATGATGGTTTACTTCATGATCTTGTAGAGCTTGTTCCTAGCTTCAAAACAAGCCCAAGATCATCAAAATCGGAGTCCGGATGCTAAAGTTATGCCCGTTTTAGTTTTGGTGATTCCAGGGGGCGGATAATCCGGCCCGAAGGACAAAACATGGACAATATCCGGCCAAATATCCGGCCCGAGCCAGGGGCGATTTTGGGGGGCGGATTATCCGGCCCGGGGGCGGATTTTCCGGCCTGGGAGGTCCCAAACGGTCATATTTCATTGGGAGGGGGTATATAAGACCCCCTTCTTCCTCCTTGGGCTGGTTGGTTCACTCTCTCTCTCTCCCTCCATTGTTGTCCTTCAAAGCTTGCCCTAGTTCTTGATTCCTCCCATGATTCTTGCATATTCTTGAGGGAAAGAGAGAGGAGATCTAGATCTACATCTTCACCAATCAAATCCCTCTCTTTGTGAGGGGAACCCACTAGATCTTGATCTTGGAGGATTTTGTGTTCTCCTCTTTGTTCTTCCTCTCTTATTCCCCCAATAGCTTTTGTAGCTTTGTTGGAATTTGAGAGAGAAGGATTTGAGCATCTTTGTGGTGTTCTTGCCATTGCATTTGGTGCATCGGTTTGAGTTCTCCACGGTGATTCGTGGTGGTGAAAGCAAGAAGGTTGTTACTCTTGGGTTCTTGGAACCCTAGACGGATTCTACGCCTTTGTGGCGATTTGTTGGGAGCCTCCAATTAAGTTGTGGATGTGTGCCCCAATCTTTGTGTAAGGCCCGGTTTCCGCCTCGAAGGAAATCCCTTAGTGGAACCGTGACCTAGGCCTTTGTGGCGAGGGTCACCGGAGATTTAGGTGAGGCGCCTTCGTGGCGTTCGGTTTGTGGTGTGAGTACCGCATCTTGGGGTGAGGCCTTTGTGGCGTTGGTGTGCATCGAGCAACCACACCTCAAGGTGAGCCTCTTGTGGCGTTCGGGAGCACTAAGCAACCGCACCTCTCCACCGGAGATTAGCACTCGCAAGAGTGTGAACTCCGGGATAAATCATCGTCTCCCGCGTGCCTCGGTTATCTCTATACCCGAGCTCTTTACTTTTGCACTTTACCTTGTGATAGCCATCGTGCTTGAAGTTATATATCTTGCTATCACATAGTTGCTTGTATTGCTTAGCATAAGTTTGTATATCTTGCTATCACATAGTTGCTTGTATTGCTTAGAATAAGTTGTTGGTGCACATAGGTGAACAATAGTATATAGGCTTTGGGCTTGACAAAGTAAACGCTAGTTTTATTCCGCATTTGTTAAGCCCATCTCGTAAAAGTTTTAAATCGCCTATTCACCCCCCCCCCCTTAGTTCTCAGTAATTTCCTTTTGGCAATTTGCAGTTCATATGGTCTAGTACCTTTTAGCTTCTCCATGAAATTAAATGGTGATTCATTTTGTGGAGCCTGGACATATGAACAAGTTGTTCCACCGATATGAATATAGTCCTACAATTCTTAGGTCCATACATGACATGTTTTCTCATTACAACACATCAACATAAAACAGATGTTAAAACAGATGTGTTTTTACTTTCTTTTGTGGGGAGGTGTTTTCAACTGGCAGTTTCAAATTCTTTCTTTTTTTGCTTCAATTTTTGAATCTACGCAATGCCCTTCCATGCAACAGAGATTACTGAATACCATACCAAGACAACAACAAAGTTGGCAAATCAGGGTCATGGACCACCCTGCGGCAGAGGTCTAGATTAGGTCACACAACAAATGTCTCACAACAGTCACAGTACTAACAAGAACCTTTTGGTCTCCAAATGAAGTTCCTTGAGACACCATTCTCGGCATGCTGCCTCATCCAAAATATTGCATCACACAGTATAACAGGTTCGTAAAAACGAACTCACTCCACAGTCCACACGTCACCGCAATGACCAGAAATTGGTCTCTGGCCTAATAATATTTTTCAGCTTTACCTGCATGACAACAAAAACACTATTTATGCAGCTCATCACAATACACAGAAAACAGATGTAACCAAAAATATATTGCACTGTTTCATACATACAAACGGATAACCCCTTAGCAGAAACTAGCTTAATGCATGATGTGATACCAAAGGGGCAGTGGTGCATGCGTGATGGCCGTCGTAAAACGATCGGACAACAAACATCGTACGCATAGCATCGCTCTAAAAGTTTGCAGAGGCATGGATGGTTAGAATTAGCAGATGCACGACATGAAAGGCCCCACATTTAAGTCAATCATTTAAAATTTGGTAAAAAAAATCCAGGGTTTGATAGTTTAAGCTGCTTGCAGTGTTAGTACGCCTTTTCAGTTTTCAGTTGTTGAGGTATCTCGCCGATTTCTGGTTTGTGTTTGTATTATCTTATCCCCATTAATGAAACGCAGCAGAGATTATGCGCTTGTTGTTTTATTAAAAAATTAACAGATTGCTATGTTGAAGCATCCACTTGTATCCCCATTGAGGCCCTGACCAAGCTAACCAAAAGGGGGAGCTAGCTCTTATCAAAAGTACAGATGTCATGAACAAATGCCGAGCTGAACCAAAATAAACGCCTAATTTCTCCCCAATCATGTCATGATTCTTGAACCCTGGGATAAAAACATTAAACCTAATGGTAAAGAAGTGAAATAAAAGTGGAATGCAAATGGAATGTTCAACCATTCTATTTTGATTACTTTGGATAATAGATGATATCTGGGGTCAGACCATGGATGTCCAAGTACGCAGCAGGTTCAAAACTTAACAAAGCCACAAAGAACTTCAGCAAAGTATGACTGCATAACTCATAACCTAACACAAACTATATAAGGTAGAAAATTTTAATGTCAAATGCACCAATAAGGGAGTAATTTAAAATAAAATAATTCATACATTTTATCCATAATTTCAAATAGAGAGAGAATACATAAGACGAAATTTACTGTATGAAATAAGTTTATCTACCTTTAAATATGACCTTAGCTTCAGCCGACGCTCTTTTGTATCTTAGTAATTCATTTAGAGCATCCTCATTAGACATCACAATTTTCTCACCGTGACTGATTGACAATGTATGAAGAAGCCTTGCTTTGGAGAGAATGAGCTCTATAAAAGACATTTCATTTGGACGCCAAGTAATACCAATCATCTGCACAACCTGAAGGTTGGCACACATGCCATCAGTCCACAATGCATTCAGAAACTCCCCATTTGCCTCAAATATCTGCTCCTTCTCATCAAAGATCTTCAAGTATACACGTAGAAAAAAGGCAATTAACTGGAAGCAGCAAAATGACCCTCAAACAGTGTTAATATAAAAATCTACATGGGAACAATCATAATTACCTCTATTCTGAGTTTCTCAAGATTTGGGGCACTCTTCAGTAAGCATAAGGTTAACATAATAGGGGGTTGTTTACAGAAATGCATAAGTAACGTCAAGCTCTTCAAGTTGTGAAAGGTGCATAGAAGTATCTCCAGCATCTCAGCACTTGACTGAAAGAATGGAGAAAAGAGGATAATATCAAACTTAAACTGGATTCATCTGTAGAGTCAAGGAGCAATGCAAACGAAAGGACAGACCCTGTTTTTTCTATATAAATACAAGAAGATCATAGATGTTTGAAGGATCAGCACACCATAGAACTACACAAAATCAATATATGTAGCAAACAACATGGAAATAGAATACATGAACCCTATTTGCGATGTCAGGATAAAACTTGAAACACAGTAATAGAAATAAAGAATAGTTAACCCTGAGATGGTTGCCTATAGAATCCAGTTTTAATTGATTCAGTCAAACCAGAGAAAGATAAAAATAAAATTTACCGGTATATTGAACGGGGCAAGCACAAGCTCTGTAACTTGAACAAGCCCTGAAAGAAACTGTGCGAAATCGCCGTGAACAACAAAGTCCGAGAAAGCGATTTCGGCTGAACACAGGGATGCCAACTCCTTAAGGATCCAGCCATCATTGTTATCCGAGCAAATCGTTAAATGCCTGAGATTTGGGGCCCGGATCACCCAGTTTCTGACGTGCCCACCATCGAAGAGAACATCACCAAGTCGTAGATACTCTAGCAACGGGGATGTACCAATGATCTGCTCAAGTTGGTACTCCCCGGAGTCATGTAACCGTACGTTCATGAGAATTAGTATCCTTAGCTCCGGGAAGGCCACGAAGCCTGCGGGTAGGGGCGGGATGGAGCAGCCGCAGAGACTGAGCGAGGTGATCCGGCCACAGGAGAAGACGGAAGAGGGAAGGGCGGGGAAGCCGTCGCCGAAGCTGAGGCTGAGGATCTCAACACCTCGGCGGGAGATGACGCGGAGCCAGTCGTGGATGCGGCCCGCGTAGGTATTGTCGAGATCCGCGCAGAAGCGCTGGACGCGGCCGGGGCAGCGGAGGAGGACACCATCGACTGCTTCCAGCCCCTTCCGCGCGCCCTCGTCGTCTCCAGGGAGGGGAAAGCAGAGGTCGAGGGACGAGAGCTCCTCCCACCTGCGCCGCCAGGCGCGGGAGAGCACCGACGTGCGGACGGCGTCGCGGATGCCGACGCGGATGAGGATGTCGTCGAGGATCTCCGGGGGCAGGGAAAGCAGGGCGTCCGCCACCGCCGCCGCAGCGGCCTCCGTCGCCCGGCCCCGGCGCCTCTTGGTAGAGCCCCGTGGTGGCATCTCGGTCAGATCCCAGAGGGGAATCGGACTGGAACGCTCCCGATATGTGTCACAACCCGGGAGAGGATTTGTGGATCAGAGATAGAGAAGGGGGTGAGAGAGAGCAAGCAGGAGATGGGAAAACGAGACAGAGGGTGAGAGTAGCGCACACGCAATCAATCATTCGATATCCACACAGTTTGGATTACAGAGGTTTATATTGACACCTCGACCCCACACCAACGGCAACACACGGCCCAACACCAATTCGGCCCAACTCCTGCTTCTGCATGTCACAATGTATCAGAAGAGCTACGTCGTCGATACAGTTGTGACATCTGCCCCCTCTTGAGATGCAACGTCGTTCCAGATGACTACTGCAGGGTAGCGAAGCCGAAGCACATCAGCATCTTCCCATGTCGCTTCTTCAGGTGGTCGTGACATCCACTGGACCTTCAACTGAATCACCGGTGCATTACCTTTCTTCTTCAGGCGTCGATCAAGGATTCTCTCGGGTGTGAGATCCACCGCCGCCAAGTCAGGTGGCCGAGGAAGATCAGCAAATACCGGTGTATAGTCAGGAGTAAAAGGCTTAAGCTGTGACACATGGAACACTGGATGTATACGAGCATCGTCAGGTAAAGCGAGCTTATACGCCAACTCCCCAACCCGTTGTTCCACCTGAAAGGGACCAAAGAACTTGTACGCCAACTTGCGACATGGTCGATTAGCCACCGACGTTTGGGCATATGGCTGGAGCTTGAGGAGCACTGAATCCCCCACGGAGAAAGATCTTTCAGTTCTATTCCTGTCGGCCTGTTTCTTGAAACGAAGCTGTGCGCGAAGGAGCTGGGATCGAAGACGCTCTGTGTGAGTCATCCAGTCCATATCCTGAGTGTCCACTGCTTGATCAGCCAAATGTATCATAGCGCCCGAATTAGGTTCATATCCGTACAGAGCCTTGAACGGTGAGCAGTTGAGCGACGAGTGGTGACTGGAATTATACCAGAACTCTGCTACTGGTAACCAGCTGCGCCACTGTCGTGGAGAGTCATGTACTGCCGTCCGCAAATACATCTCCAAACACTGATTGACTCGCTCCGTTTGACCGTCAGTTTGTGGATGGTATGCTGTAGAGTATAACAGTTTGGTTCCTGTAGTTGACAGTTGACAGCATGTCCCTCCAAACAGAGCTGCTGAAAATCTTGTCCCTATCAGATACAATTGTCAGTGGTACTCCATGTAACTTGATCACATTGTCCCATAGAGCTTTAGCCACTTGAATCGCAGTGAATGGATGTTTCAATGGAACAAAATGAGCCACCTTAGTGAGACGATCCACCACAACCATAATGACCTCAAATCCCTCCGATTTAGGTAACCCCTCCACAAAATCCATCGAAATGTCCTGCCAAGGTTGTAAAGGAACTGGCAAGGGTTGCAGTTTACCTGCTGGCTTTGACTGCTCATGCTTGGCATGCTGACACACTTCACACTGTCGAACAAAGTCCTGTACTGCAGTTTTGAGCCCCGTCCAAGCAAACAATTTCTTGATTCGCTGGTATGTGGCTGCTGTGCCTGAATGGCCTCCCACTGCACTATGATGAAACGCACTGATAAGCTTGGTTTGTAGAGCTGTATTAGCGCCAATCCAGATACGATCGTGAAGACGAATCAAGCCTTTGTGTAGTGAGAATCCTGCTTCATCTGGTGATAGAATGGCTAGCTTGGCCAACAAGTCTTGTGCATGACTGTCTGTCTCGTACGAGTTAGTTACCTCAATCAACCATTGGGGCTGACAAATAGACAAGGCATTCGCTGTCATCAAGTGTCCCACGCGTGACAAAGCGTCCGCAGCACCATTCTCTACCCCGCGTTTATACTGAAAACGAAACTGCAGTCCCACCAGCTTTGACATCGCTTTTCGCTGCAAATCAGTGTCCAATTGCTGATCCCCCAGATTGCATAGGCTTTTATGATCAGTGAGAATCACAAAAGGACCACGCTGCAAGTATGCACGCCACTTATCCACGGCCATCATCACCGCCAGAAACTCTTTCTCATATATCGACAGTTGCTGGTTGCGGATGCCCAAAGCCTTGCTGAAATAAGCCACTGGATGCCCCTCCTGAACAAGCACGGCTCCTATACCCGTAGCACAAGCATCGGTCTCAATGGAGAAGGGTTTATCGAAATTGGGCAGAGACAACACTGGAGTATTCACCATGGATTCCTTCAATTGTTCAAAAGCTGCCTGTGCTTGATCATTCCAACTGAATCCCTTTTTGGTTAAAAGCAGCGTCAGGGGTTTTGCAATAATGCCATAATTCTTCACAAACTTACGGTAGTACCCCGTGAGACCGAGAAACCCTCGCAATTCAGTTGCCGTAGTTGGTATCGGCCAGTCCTGCATTGCTTTTGTTTTCTCACTGTCTGTAGACACCCCGTCCTTAGAAATAATGTGACCGAGATACTCAATGCTGTTTTGAGCAAAAGAACACTTGGATTCCTTGGCATATAACTGGTTGTCTCTTAACAGCTGGAGCACTTGCTTCAGGTGTTGATGATGTTCATCCAATGTCTTGCTGTAGACTAGGATGTCATCCAAAAAGACAATCACAAATTTCCGAGTGAATGCAGCAAAAATTGTATTCATGAGGCACTGAAACGTCGCTGGCGCGTTCGTCAGTCCAAATGGCATGACCCGAAATTGGAAGTGTCCATGATGGGTTTTGAAGGCTGTCTTCTCTTCATCTGCCTCACGCATTCGGATCTGATGATAGCCAGCACGGAGATCCAACTTGCTGAAATACGCGGCACCTGCCAATTCATCCAACAACTCGTCCACGATTGGCAGTGGAAACTTGTTCTTCACTGTGACCAAATTCAAGCGCTGATAGTCAATGCAGAAACGCCAACTGCCATCTTTCTTTTTTTACCAACAGCACAGGAGCAGCATAGGGGCTCATACTGTGTGTGATCAAGCCTGAACGAATCATTTCCTGCACCTGCCGTTCGATCTCATCCTTCTGCATTGGAGAATAGCGGTACGGCTTTGTGTTTGGTGGTTGTGCGCCTTCCTCTAAGGTGATGGCATGATCATACTGACGGTGTGGTGGTAAACCCTGAGGTTCAGCGAAGACGTCAGCAAATTCAGCTAAGACAGCAGTAACCGTTGATGGATGCGAGGAAGAATTGTAAGAACCCGAGAAAGTATCCAAAACAGCCACTGCGAGAATGTCATTAGTTGCCTGTAATAACAGCACTGCTTCCCAATCCACTTGCTCTACGAGCGGCTGAGTCCTTGCCGAGCACCCCATCATACGCCCCCAACTCCAGAACACGTAAATCCGTAGCAAAGGAAGCCCCTTGACAAGTCCAAGATAACTGAGGTACTAACTGAGCACAATGCACCAGCTGCCCATTTGCCAATTTAACCGGTACTGCTGGAATAGGTACTGTCTGAACCCCAATACTATCAACGAAATTCTTGTTGATGAAACTATGTGAGCTGCCTGAATCCACCAACAACAACATGACCTGATTCCCAACAGTGACCGGCAATTTCAAAGCCGCTGGTGCCTCTTGACCCGTGAGAGCATGAGCGGACAACATACAACAAACTGGTTGGTCCTCCGGCTCATCCAAAAGTTCCAACGCACGGACAGCTTCATCAGACAGGCATTCACCATAGTCGCCCACCTGAATCGTCAAGAGCTGCACAGGTTGCTTGCACTGGTGTTCCCTGGAATACTTGTCGCCGCATTTGAAACACAAATTGTTGGCGCGCCGGAAGTCGCGAAGCTGGCGCTCGCGACCAAAATCATCACCACCTGCACGTAGTGGTGCATTCGCTCGTGGTACCATGGGTATTGGTGGAGGACGACCCGCTGGAGCTGGTCGTTGTCGTGGTCTGGCAGCCTCCAGTTCTTCCTCCTGAATTCGCGCTAACACCGTAGCCCTGGTAATACTGGTTGGTGTCTGAGCACGAACGAATGCTCGTATTTCTGGCTTCAGTCCGAGCAAAAACTGAGTGACAAAGAATTTGCTGCTGAGGGACGGATCCAAGGCAAGCAGATGGTACATGTACTTCTCGAACTGTAAGCGATACTCTGCCACTGATCCCAACTGACGAAGCTGCAGTAATTGGTGCATCTGTACTTCGAATTCATCTGGTCCAAATTCGTCCTGTAGAGCACGACCAAAGGCATCCCAAGTGAGAGAGCGTCCTTGCTGACGAACAGCTTGCCACCACAGAGCTGCTCGACCATCCAAATAGAGGGACGCCGTGGTAACCCAACTCTGCATCGGCGTCCTGTACAGCTCAAAATATGATGCACAGCGATCCAACCACAGATTAGGCAAGTCCCCATCAAACCTCGGAAAATCATGCTTGGGTGGCTTGACAAACGTCTCTCGATCCTCGAATGGCATGGTGACGCGATTCTGTCGAACATGTTGCGGGTGCTGGGGCTGAGCATCAGGCACGTTGGGGATGAGCGGTGCACCATCATTGGCAAGGCGCGGGTAGCCAGCCACCCCCATTCCCGATGCAACGAACGCTGCGGCTGCGGCCCGCGCGTCCCCCGCCCCCATCGCTTGTGAAGCTGCCGGCAGATGCGCAGTGGACGCGGCATGGCGTGCCTCGTCCACATCGGCTTGAGTCAAGTCGATTTGCTTACGCATGACCTGGAGATCCTGCGAGATCCGCGCGTTGAAGGCAGCCTGCTCATCGTGGCGCTTGCTCCCCAGCGCCGCCCCATCGTCCAACCGCTTAAGGATCTGATCCAGGAGAGCCTTCGTCTCCGCTCCGCTTGCTTCCAGCGCCATGAGCACCTGCTGCGTCTGCGCCGAGCTCTTCGCGGGCGCCGTTGCTGCTCTCGCCAAACGGATCGTACCGAGCGCAGGATTTCGCGGGATTCACCGAGGTGATTCCCACCTTTTGCTCGGATTTACGGATCAACGTCGAGCGGATCACGAGCGCAACCGACTGCAGAATTTTTTTTGCAGGAATTTGTGGCTCCGATACCAAATTGTCACAACCCGGGAGAGGATTTGTGGATCAGAGATAGAGAAGGGGGTGAGAGAGAGCAAGCAGGAGATGGGAAAACGAGACAGAGGGTGAGAGTAGCGCACACGCAGTCAATCATTCGATATCCACACAGTTTGGATTACAGAGGTTTATATTGACACCTCGACCCCACACCAACGGCAACACACGGCCCAACACCAATTCGGCCCAACTCCTGCTTCTGCATGTCACAATGTATCAGAAGAGCTACGTCGTCGATACAGTTGTGACAATATGGAGACCTCTTGATCATATTCATATAGAGAACTAAATCTAAGACAACTAATTAGGGACAATATTAGGGTTTATTTCCGATAGCTCTGTCGTGCTACACACGGGACTTATTCTACAACGATTTCTTACAGCAGTGACAAGAGAGAGGACGGTGAATAGTAATAGTAAACGGTAACTACACTTGACTAATAGCAGCCGTTGATCCTCGAGATCCTCTGTTAGCCGTCCGATCAACAGCAACCACTATAGTGAGCTAAGGGCATGTCCAAAATGCGTCAGGTTTGCGTCTCCCGCCCGGTCCTTGCACGGGCCCGTCTGGCAGGGGCATAGATGCTTCGTCTTCCGCGACATAACTTACGGGCGGCGCGCTGCAGCTTTTTACGGCCGTGCTAATGGCGCGCCCCAGCTTCCGCGAGCGTGCGCTGTTGGGCAGCGTCGCACTGGCAGGACATTGAAGGTGAGATGGCGTCCGAACCTCTTAAAGGAACTCTGTCGGCGCTCATTTCTCCGACCACACCATTGCCAGAGTCTACCCTATCCACCCGACCGACGCCATGGGGAAGAAAATGTTGGCCGTTCCGCAAGACCAAGAACGACCACGAGGCTAGCGGCACGCTGTCCGGCAAGAAGCCGCGGGTCGGGCGGTACGTCCGCATCGATTTCGCGCACCGCCTCTCGGAGTAAAATCGGCCGGTGCCATGGCTGGACGCACACCTGTCTGGAGGAGTCTGGTACCTCAACTCCAGGCACGTGCACGTCCCCCCCCCCCCTCCCGTGCCACGTGAGGGCCGAGAGCGTCGTGACGAGGTGCGCCGCCGCCAAGCGATCTTGCCGGCCGATCTCCGAGAAGATCTAGCGTACGCGCTCAATTCCTACAACTGGATCTCCTTCGGGGCGTGGGAGTTCGACGCGCGCCGCCGAGTTGGATACCTCGGCGACCTCGACTACTTCGATCTATGTTGAGTCAGTTTATGTTGAGTCAGTAATCCATGCTTCCCTCTGCGAAGGGCCATTCTTTTACTTTATGTTGAGTCAGTTTACCTACTTCTTTCTATTTTAGAAGCAAACACTTGTGTTAACTGTGTGCATTGATTCTTACATGTTTACCTATTGCACTTGTTATATTACTCTATGTTGACAAATATTCATGAGATATACATGTTACAAGTTGAAAGCAATCGCTGAAACTTAATCATCCTATGTGTTGCTTCATTGCATTCTACTTTGAAATTATTGCTTTATGAGTTAGCTCTTATGCAAGTCTTGTTGATACTTGTCTTGAAAGTACTATTCATGAAAAGTTTTGCTATATGATTCAATTGTTTAGTCATTATCTTTTGTTAGCAATCTATTGCTTTGAATCACTCCATCCATCTCATATGCTTTACAATAATGTTGATCAAGGTTATGTTGGTAGCATGTCACTTCAAAATTATTTGTTGTTATCGTTTACCTACTCGAGTAGGCTAAGCTTGGGGATGCTTGATATGTCTCAAATGTATCTATAATTTCTTATGTTCCATGCTACTTTTATGACAATACTCACATGTTTTATACATACTTTACATCATTATTATGCATTTTCCGGCACTAACCTTTAACAAGATGCCGAAGTGCCAGTTGGTGTTTTCTGCTGTTTTTGGTTTCATAAATCCTACAAAGGAAATATTCTCGGAATTGGACGAAATCAACGCCCAGGGTCTTATTTTTCCACGAAGCTTCCAAGAACGAAGAGTATACGAAGTGGGGCCACGAGGCCCGTACCCATAGGGCGGGCGGCCAGCAAGGGGCGCGCCGGCCTATGGTGTGGGGCCCAGCCCTCCAACCCTACCCTTCCGCCTACTTAGCCTTCGTCGCGCCCCTGTACGAGAGCCACGATACGGAAAACCTTCGAGACGCGCCGCCGCCAATCCCATCTCAGGGATTCAGGAGATCGCCTCGGCACCTGCCGGAGGGGGGAATCATCACCGGAGGGCTCTACATCATCATGCCGCCTCCGGATTGATGCGTGAGTAGTTCATCCTTGGACTATGGGTCCATAGCAGTAGCTAGATGGTTGTCTTCTCCTCTTGTGCTATCATGTTTAGATCTTGTGAGCTGCCTAACATGATCAAGATCATCTATTTGTAATGCTACATGTTGTGTTTGGCGGGATCCGATGAATATAGAATATTATGTCAAGTTGATTATCAATCTATCATATATGTGTTGTTTATGTTCTTGCATGCTCTTCGTTGCTAGTAGAGGCTCTGATACTTGTAACTCCAAGAGGGGGTATTTATGCTCGATAGTGGGTTCATGCCTCCATTGAATCTGGGACATGTGAGAAAGTTCTAAGGTTGTGGATGTGTTGTTGCTACTAGGGATAAAACATCGATGCTTTGTCTAAGAATATTTGTGTTGATTACATTACGCACCATACTTAATGCAATTGTCTGTTGTTTGCAACTTAATACTGGAAGGGGTGCGGATGCTAACCTGAAGGTGGACTATTTAGGCATAGATGCATGCTGGATGGTGATACGTCTCAAACGTATCTATAATTTCTTATGTTCCATGCTACTTTATTGATGATACCTACATGTTTTATACACATTATATGTCATTATTATGCGTTTTCCGGAACTAACCTATTAACAAGATGCCACAGTGCAGTTCTGTTTTCTGCTGTTTTTGGTTCCAGAAAGGCTGTTCGGGCAATATTCTCGGAATTCGACGAAACAAAGACCAAACATCTTAATTCACCGAGACGGACCAGAACAAGAAGGGGACGGAGAGGAGGCCCAGCCCCGACACCACACGGCCGCGCGGCAGGCCCCGGCGCGCCGGCCTATGGGGAGGGCGCCCTGGTGCCCCTCTGACGCCTCTTCGCCCACTTAACCCTCGTGACCTAAAAACACCGTACCACTTGACGAAACTCCGGAAAGACTCCGCGCCGCCATCGCGAAACTCCAATTCGGGGACAAGTCTCTGTTCCGCACGCCGTCGGACGAATTGCCCCGGAGCCATCTCCACCGTCTTCACCGCATCGCTGTTCCCATGATGAGGAGGGAGTAATTCTTCCCTGGGGAGGGCACCGTAGCTATGTGGTTAATCTCTCTCCTATGTACTTCAATACAATGATCTCATGAGCTGCTTTACATGATTGAGATCCATATGATGAGTTTTGTATCACAATTTATCTATGTGCTACTCTAGTGATGTTATTAAAGTAGTTTATTCCTCCTGCACGTGTAATGGTGACAGTGTGTGCATCCGTGTTAGTGCTTGGCGTAGGATATGATTATGATCTCTTGTAGATTATGAAGTTAACTATTGCTATGATGGTATTGATGTGATCTATTCCTCCTACCTGGTGTGAAGGTGACAGTGTGCATACTATGCTAGTACTTGGTTTAGTCGTGTCGATCTTTCATGCACTCTAAGGTTATTTAAATATGAACATTGAATTGTGGAGCTTGTTAACTCCGGCATTGAGGGTTCGTGTAATCCTACGCAATGTGTTCATCATGCATTTATCTATTCTGTTATGTGATCAATGTTGAGAGTGTCCACTAGTGAAAGTATGATCCCTAGGCCTTGTTTCCAATACTGCAAACACCGCTTATTTACTGTTTTGTTGCATGTTTACTTGCTGCCATATTTTATTCAGATTGCTATTACCACCCATACACATCCATACTACTTGTATTTCACTATCTCTTCGCCGAACTAGTGCACCTATACATCGACAAGTGTATTAGGTGTGTTGGGGACACAAGAGACTTCTTGCTTTGTGGTTGCGGGGTTGCTTGAGAGGGATATCTTTGACCTCTTCCTCCCTGAGTTCGATAAACCTTGGGTGATCCACTTAAGGGAAACTTGCTGTTGTTCTACAAACCTCTGCTCTTGGAGGCCCAACACTCTACAAGAATAGAAGCACCCGTAGACATCAAGCACTTTTCTGGCGCCGTTGCCGGGAGGAAAGGTAAAGGCACTCATACTCCGGTTCGGTAACAGTACTTTTCGCGCCGTTGGGGGTAAGGTAAAGGTATTCACACCCTCCGACTACTAAGCTATTTTCTAGCACCTTGCCGGTGTGTGAGTGCTCGAAGCTATTTCCTTTAGATCCTGCAATTGCATCTTTTTGTTTCTTGTTTTTATTTTCACTAGTTAGGCATAATGGAAAACAACAACAAAATTGGTGAGCTTTTTAATCTTTTTCCTAATTTAGAGTTGTTTGATACAAAAATTAAAAAACCTATGGAACCTTATTTACATGATAGTAGCAATGTTATTAGTATGAATGCAATTACTGCTAATGCTATGAAGAAGTCTAAGCTTGGGGAAGCTAGTTTACATAAAAATAATCTTTTTGCTCCTCAACTTTGGAAGAAATATTTTGCTCGATAATGCTTTATCTCCCATATGCGATAACTCTAATGATGCTTCTGATATTTTAAATCCACCTGCTGAAAGTATTCCGTATAAAATCCCTATGAAAATTATTGAACGTGTTATGGATAACCGCTATGAAGGGGATGGAACTGTCCATCCTTGAGATCATTTACTGTTTTTGCATTAATTATGCGGGTTATTCAAGTTGTGCAGGTATCTCTATGGATGAAGTGAAGAAGAAACTATTCTCTATGTCGCTGTCTGGTAAAGCGGCGCATTGGTATAAACTGCTGAAGGACGGGCGCTCTCTTGATTGGAAGGATATTATGCCTCTATTTTGTTCTAAGTTCTATCCTCCAAGTGAAATTCACAAAGATCGAAACCATATATATAATTTCTGGCCTCATGATGGAGAGAGTATTGCCCAAGCATGGGAGAGGTTGAAGTCTTTAATGCTCAAATGCCCCAATCATGAGCTTCCAGGTAATATCATCATCGATAATTTCTATGCAAGACTTTCTTTTCAAGATAAGACCTTGCTGGATACTACTTGTTCTGGATCATTCACGCGCAACAAAGAAGAGTTTAAAAGGGACCTTCTTGATCGGATTAAGGAGAACGCTGAAGATTGGGAGAATGACAAAGGTAAAGAATCAGGTATAAACTATGATTATGAATGTATTGAAACTTTTATGAATACTGATGAATTTCGAAATATGAGTGCTACCTATGGTCTTGACTCTCAAGTTGCTGCAAATCTTTATAAAGCTTTTGCTTCTCACATTGAATTGCCTAGGAAGAATTTTGATAAGTATCATGAACCTTTTAAAGACGCTTGCATGAAGGATGAAACTGTTATTAATGATTGCAATGAACATGTTCAAACTTCTGAAAATGCTCTTTCCTATAAGCATGTTAATTTTTGTGGAATACATAGACCTTGTGGAATTAATCAAATTGAGGAAGAATATTGTATCCATCATAGGAATGAAAAAACTAGAAAGTGGTCTAGGGCTCTAGATGATCTTGGAGAAAAAGTGTGTGCCCTCTATCCTTTTATTTGTGAACTTTGCCATAGAGTTGGTCATTTTAATTTTCAATGCTCCTCCAATGATAATTCGAACCCCATGAGTGCTGCAAATTTGTATTGTGATGATGAAATTATTCCTAATCAGCATGATGAACTTACCTTATTTTTGAAGTGTGAAGAGTTATCAAGAAAAATTTCTTTGTTAGATATTAACGATCTTGATATTGATGATGTCCTGCATGGGTGTCTTTCTTATTGCATTGATAATAGCCATACAAATACTTACATACAAAATATTTTAGAAGATGACACCTTGCCAAAATATGATAGGACCGCTGTGTGTTTTCAACTAATTAATGAAAAGGAGGGATCCTCCCAAGTTTCTTCTATTGTTTCTAAAAGTAAATCAGGTTATGCGGACAAGCCACCCTTCAAGCCTCTTCCTCCTAAAGAAGGAACGAGGAGAAGGAAGAAGAAGAAGAAGAAGAAGAAGAAGAAGAAGGAAAAGAAGAAGAAGAAGGAGAATAAAGAGAAAGAGGCAATGGCATATCCCCGCGTGTATGAGGTAACAATAGGTAACCGTAAGTATGTTGCGCCTAATGATTATTATGATAATGAATCTGAGTACGATGATCTTCCTATGCCCTGTACCCATGTTAGTGATCATGATTTGGATGAGCACACTACTTTTGATATTGGAAATCTCTTTGGTACTGATTATGAAAGTAATGATGATAGCATTATTCATGTCCCCTTAAACCATGATATTGAAAGCTCTAAGCTTGGGGATGTTGTGCTCAAAGATCCTATATTTGAGACCTCTACTTCTAGTGAAAATGATAATATTACATATTCTGGTTTAGATAATCGTTATAGAGATGGATATGACACATGTTACAATTATCCTTATGAAACTTGTCATAGTTTTGATTGGGTTGCCAAAAACAATTCCCTTAATATGCAACTTGTTTACCATGTTCAAATTCTTGATAATAATCTTGCTCCAATTACTATTAATGAGAATAACTCTTCTTATGCTAAAATTAATGATACTCCTATGGATATGAATCATGATAAGAATGTTTTTAGTGATGGGTATATTGTGGATTTCATCAATGATGCTACTGAAAGTTATTATGAGAGAGGGAAACATGGTTATATGCATCTTAATAATATTAAGTTTCCCCTCTTTATGTTGAGAATTTTGAAGTTACTCGTGTTTTATCCTCTTTTGCTTGTCACCTTGTTCTTCATGAATTCATTTGTGTACAAGATTCCTATACATAGGAAGCATGCTAGGCTTAAATTTGTTTTGAATTTGTCTCTTGATGCTCCTTTTTGCTCCAAATACTATTTCTTGCAAAACTGCTGAGCCCATCTTAATGGCTATAAAGAAAGAACTTCTTGGGAGATAACCCATGTGTTTTTACTATAGTACTTTGTTTTATATTTGTGTCTTGGAAGTTGTTTACTACTGTAGCAACCTCTCCTTATCATGTTTTTGTGCCAAGTAAAGTTTCTATGTTAAAGTTGATGTTATATTTGGGATCGCTGCGCAGAAACAGCATTGCTGTCTGTCACGAATCTGGGCATAAGTCTCTGTAGAAAATTCGAAAAAATCTGCCAATTTACGAGCGTGATCCTCAGATATGTACGCAACTTTCATTAGTTTTGAGTTTTTCCATTTGAGCAAGTCTGGTGCCATTTTAAAATTCGTCTTTACGGACTGTTCTGTTTTTGACAGATTCTGCCTTTTATTTCGCATTGCCTCTTTTGCTATGTTGGATGAATTTCTTTGATCCATTAATGTCCAGTAGCTTTGTGCAATGTCCAGAAGTGTTAAGAATGATTGTGTCACCTCTGAACATGTGAATTTTTGATTATGCACTAACCCTCTAATGAGTTTGCTTGAAGTTTGTGTGAAGGAAGTTTTCAAGGGTCAATAGAAGAGGGTGATATAATGTGATCGAGAAGAGTGAAAGGTCTAAGCTTGGGGATGCCCCGTGGTTCATCCCTGCATATTTTAAGAAGACTCAAGCATTTAAGCTTGGGGATGCCCAAGGCATCCCCTTCTTCATCGACAACTTATCAGGTTTCTTCTAGTGAAACTATATTTTTATTCCATCACATCTTGTGTACTTTACTTGGAGCATCTGTGTGTGCTTTTATTTTTGTTTTGTTATCTTAGTTCTCTGAATAAGTTCATCCTTGTGTGGGAGAGAGACACGCTCCGCTGGTTCGTATGAACACATGTGTTCTTAGCTCATAATATTCATGGCGAAGTTTCCTCTTCGTTAAATTGTTATATGGTTGGAATTGGAAAATGTTACATGTAGTAATTGCTAAAATGTCTTGGATAATGTGATACTTGGCAATTGTTGTGCTCATGTTTAAGCTCTTGCATCATATACTTTGCACCTATTAATGAAGAAATACATAGAGCTTGCTAAAATTTGGTTTGCATATTTGGTCTCTCTAAGGTCTAGATAATTTCTAGTATTGAGTTTTGAACAACAAGGAAGACGGTGTAGAGTCTTATAATGTTTACAATATGTCTTTTATGTGAGTTTTGCTGCACGGTTCATCCTTGAGTTTGCTTCAAATAACCTTGCTAGCCTAAACCTTGTATCAAGAGGGAATACTTCTCATGCATCCAAATACTTGAGCCAACCACTATGCCATTTGTGTCCACCATACCTACCTACTACATGGTATTTCTCCGCCATTCCAAAGTAAATTGCTTTTTTTAAACAATTCAAAATTTATCACCTCTGATTTGTGTCAATGTTTTATAGCTCATGAGGAAGTATGTGGTGTTTATCTTTCAATCTTGTTGGGCAACTTTCACCAATGGACTAGTGGCTTCATCCGCTTATCCAATAATTTTGCAAAAAGCTGGCAATGGGATTCCCAGTCCCAAATTAATTAACAAAAATAGACACTCCTCCATGGTATGTGATTGTTGGACGGCACCCGAAGGATTCGGTTAGCCATGGCTTGAGAAAGCAAAGGTGGGGAGGAGTGTCAACATAATAAAACTAAAATAAAAAGGCACTCTTTCATGGTATGAGATTGTTGGCAGGCACCCGAAGGATTCGGTTAGCCATGGTTTGTGAAAGCAAAGGTTGGAAGGAGTGCCACCCAAAAATAAAAATAAAATAAAATGGGAGCCGCTCTTTGAAGGTATGTCTGGCAAGGGGGTTAGAGTGCCCACTACCATTCGTTGACAACAACAAACACCTCTCAAAACTTTACTTTTATGCTCTCTTTATGTTTTCAAAATCAAAGCTCTAGCACAAATATAGCAATCAATGCTTTCCTCTTTGAAGGACCTTTCTTTCACTTTTATGTTGAGTCATTTCACCTATTTCTCTCCATCTCAAGAAGCAAACACTTGTGTGAACTGTGCATTGATTCCTACATACTTGCATATTGCACTTGTTATATTACTTTACATTGACACTATCCATGAGATATATATGTTATAAGTTGAAAGCAACCGCTGAAACTTAATCTTCCTTTGTGTTGCTTCAATACCTCTACTTTGAATTATTGCTTTATGAGCTAACTCTTATGCAAGACTTATTGATGCTTGTCTTGAAAGTACTACTCATGAAAAGTCTTTGCTTTATGATTCATTTGTTTACTCATGTCATTACCATTGTTTTTGATCGCTGCATTCATTACATATGCTTACAATAGTATGATCAAGGTTATGATGGCATGTCACTTAAGAAATTATCATTGTTATCGTTTACCTACTCGAGGACGAGTAGGAACTAAGCTTGTGGATGCTTGATACGTCTCAAACGTATCTATAATTTCTTATGTTCCATGCTACTTTATTGATGATACCTACATGTTTTATACACATTATATGTCATTATTATGCGTTTTCCGGAACTAACCTATTAACAAGATGCCACGCAGTTTCTGTTTTCTGCTGTTTTGGTTCCAGAAAGGCTGTTCGGGCAATATTCTCGGAATTCGACGAAACAAAGACCAAACATCTTAATTCACCGAGACGGACCGAACACCGAGGAGACGGAGAGGAGGCCCAGGCCCCGACACCACACGGCGCGCGGGCAGGCCCCCGCGCCGGCCTATGGGGAGGGCGCCCTGGTGCCCTCCGCCGCCTCTTCGCCTACTTAACCCCTCGTGACCTAAAAACACGTACCACTTGACGAAACTCCGGAAAGACTCTGGGCGCCGCCGCCAAACTCAATTCGGGGACGAAGTCTCGTTCCGGCACGCCGCCGGACGGGGAATTGCCCCGGAGCCATCTCCACCGCCGTCTTCACCGCCATCTTCACCGCCATCGCTGTTCCCATGATGAGGAGGGAGTAATTCTCCCCTGGGGCTGAGGGCTCTACCGTAGCTATGTGGTTAATCTCTCTCCTATGTACTTCAATACAATGATCTCATGAGCTGCTTTACATGATTGAGATCCATATGATGAGTTTTGTATCACAATTTATCTATGTGCTACTCTAGTGATGTTATTAAAGTAGTTTATTCCTCCTGCACGATGTAATGGTGACAGTGTGTGCATCCGTGTTAGTGCTTGGCGTAGGCTATGATTATGATCTCTTGTAGATTATGAAGTTAACTATTGCTATGATGGTATTGATGTGATCTATTCCTCCTACCTGGTGTGAAGGTGACAGTGTGCATACTATGCTAGTACTTGGTTTAGTCGTGTCGATCTTTCATGCACTCTAAGGTTATTTAAATATGAACATTGAATTGTGGAGCTTGTTAACTCCGGCATTGAGGGTTCGTGTAATTCTACGCAATGTGTTCATCATCCAACAAAAGTGTAGAGTATGCATTTATCTATTCTGCTATGTGATCAATGTTGAGAGTGTCCACTAGTGAAAGTATGATCCCTAGGCCTTGTTTCCAATACTGCAAACACCGCTTATTTACTGTTTTGTTGCATGTTTACTTGCTGCCATATTTTATTCAGATTGCTATTACCACCCATACACATCCATACTACTTGTATTTCACTATCTCTTCGCCGAACTAGTGCACCTATACATCGACAAGTGTATTAGGTGTGTTGGGGACACAAGAGACTTCTTGCTTTGTGATTGCAGGGTTGATTGAGAGGGATATCTTTGACCTCTTCCTCCCTGTTCGATAAACCTTGGGTGATCCACTTAAGGGAAACTTGCTGCTGTTCTACAAACCTCTGCTCTTGGAGGCCCAACACTGTCTACAAGAATAGAAGCACCCGTAGACATCAGATGGCGGTCTATGTTCTTTGTCGTAATGCCCTGATTAAATCTCATAGTGATCATCATGATATGTATTGAATCTTTATTTATCAATTGCCCGCCTGTAATTTGTTCACCCAGCATGTTATTTATCTTATTGGAGAGACACCACTAGTGAACTGTGGACCCCGGTTCATTCTTTACATCTGAATACAATCTATTGCAATCATTGTTCTCTACTGTTCTTTGCAAACAAACATCATCTTCCACACGATACGTTTAATCCTTTATTTTCAGCAAGCCGGTGAGATTGACAACCTCACTGTTACGTTGGGGCAAAGTATCTTGATTGTGTTGTGCAGGTTCCACGTTGGCGCCGGTTTCACTGGTGTTGCGCCGCACTACACTCCTCCATCAACAACCTTCACGTGTTCCTTGACTCCTACTGGTTCGATAACCTTGGTTTCTTTCTGAGGGAAAACTTGCTGCTATGCGCATCACACCTTCCTCTTGGGGTTCTCAACGGACGTGTGCATCACGCGTATCAGGGGGGGGGGGTGTCGCGGTATCACACTATTCTCTTTTACCTACTTACTTTTCAATAGAGTCGTATCATGAGTAGCGAAGTTATCATATATGATAGTTTGCAGTGTGGAAGTATCTCTCCTTTAGTTGATTATCTATATATATCCCTTGGTGTGAGTTGTCGTTATGGAATATTAATAAGAAGTCTTATCATTTACTTTCTGCACGTCTCATTTTAGTTTGTAATTTCTACCGTATGATTAATCTTGTTGGTTAGTATTGGTATCACTTTGGGAGCATAAAGTAATTCTAGTTAGTCTTGGCAAACTTAGCATTGGTCAGTAGCAACATTACTTTGAGGCTTAAGTAGAAAAGAGAGAAATACATGTAGATATATTATTCCATTATCTTTCTTTCTTGTGGCTCATAAGCTTAATATTCTTAAGATTAAATCATTTGTACTCCCAAGGAAGATTGCATGATTGTTTTCTATCACATGTATATTTGTTTGTATCGCTCAACTCTTATGCTTGCTACCCAACATTGCTAGCCAAAGACATGTACTGAGAGGGAATGCTTCTTGTGCATCCAAACCATGAACCAAAAACTCATACCATTTGTGTCCACCATACCTACCTATATGTGGTATTTTGCCGCCACTCCAAAGTGAATTGCTTGTGTGTTACCTTTAAACCTTCAAACATTACTACCTGTTTTGTGTTTTGTTCTTAGCTCATGGGAAATTAGTCTAAAAAGACTATTGTGATAAGGATTATGTAACTTATAAGTTGTTTGTTGTGCGTTAACTATGTTGTCTAGGGAACTCCATCAACGTGTCTATTTTTGTTGAATATCATGTTTTACCATGCTATGAATGTCCAACTTGTGTGAAATAATTGGGGTTGCCATGTTTAGGTTGGAGTATGCATATTTGTTAGAGAAGAGCAAAGGGCCGCCAACCGAATCCATGCTCACATGGTGGAAGTTTCAGCCAGACAATTAAATCCTCAAATCTCAAGAGAGATAATATTACTGTTGAATGCTTAAAGCATTAATCCGAGAAGTCCAATCATCTGTTTTTAGGGCCTATCTGTTTTCCATATTGTCCCGATATGGATGTCTAAAGTTGAGATTTATCAAAATCGAGAAATCAAATGCGATTTATCTCCTTGGACCTTTGTACAGGCGGCATGGAGGTACCCATGTACGATACTTGGTTGAAACTATATGCATATGTTGAAGATCTTTGGTAATCATTAAAGTAAGACAAGGTTGTGGGCGCTAATAGTATATGGGCATGAGGCACGCAACTTATATGATGAGTCATATTAATTACCACCACTGTTTTCACAGACATGCATACCTCTAAAAATATATTTTTTCGACGCTCCTATAACATTTAAAACAAAAAGCTCTAGCACATGAGTGACCTTTCTTCCCTCTGCGCAGGGCCTTTCTTTTACTTTTATGTTGAGTCAGTAAACCTATTTCCCTCTACCTCAAGCAAGCAATTGAGTTGTTGCGATCCAACCATTTATATATGTTGATCCATTCAGTCCTCTCTTTTATTCTTCCTTGTGTAGCACAATACTTTTATCTAAATGAATATAACTCTGAAAGTTATCTATGATTGAAAAGAGATTGAAATAATTGAGCATGTGATTTCTGCAATAAGCTCTAATATAAAGACTCTGCTCGAAAGATAAGCACAATTTGCTAATTGTTCTCTGACAAAGAACGAAAGTTTGCCATCATCAATTATGATTTCCTCTATGCACTTCTATTTAGTGATTCCTGACTCATTGCAAGTTGAATTATATAAGAAGAAGTTGCTGTCTATAATGACTTGTGTATTGGTACGCATGATGCTTCTTGTCTGTATTTTGTTTATCGACACTTCACTCCATAAACCCGAGGTCTGGTTTACTAAGTTCAATTTCGTTTGGGGACAAGTGTGGTCTAAGCTTGGGGGGAGTTGATACGTCCAATTTGCATCACTATTATATATCACAAATTACTGTTATTCATTGATATATTTTCATATTTAGAGGTGATACTTATGTTATTTCATCTATTTTTGCATGTTTGGAGATTATTGGAGAATTAACCGCCGGAGCCAGGAATCTGCTGGAAAAAGGGACCGTCAAGACACCATATTTCTGAAGACCAACAATTCCCAGCAAAGATACAGAAAATCCTATTTTTATAGATAACGGAGGAAGACAGAAGGGGAGGCCGAGATGGGCCAGGGGGCTCCAGACCACCCCTATTCACGGGCCCACCCCAGGCCGCGCCTAGGAATGGTGTCGCTACCCTGGCCCACTTCTGACGACGCCCCCTCACGTATTTCAACCCCTCGGGAAACCTAAGATCGGGGGCGACAGAGAAATATTCCGCCGCCGCTACGGGGCGGAGAACCAGAGACAGAAAAGCTCTCCAGCAGGCTGAAATCTGTCAGGGAAATTCCTTCCCGGAAAGGGGAGATCGTCGCCATCGCCACAGCCATCGAGCTGGACTTCATCGGGATCATCATCACCATCATCTCCACCACCAGCACCATCATCGCCATCGTCTCCACACCGTCCCGCTGTAACATCTTGGGCTTGATACATGTCTAGTTCATAGGGGAAACTTTCCCGGTGTTGATTACTCCTTGTAGTTGATGCCATTGAGTGAAACCATTGAATTAAGGTTTATGTCCAGATTGTTATTTATCATTTTATCACCTCTGATCATGATCCATATGATGTCTCGTGAGTAGTTAGTTTAGTTCTTGAGGACATGGGACAAGTCATGTTGTTAGTAGTGGAACTATGTTGAGAATATACAATGATCTGATATTTAAGTTGTGGTGCTATTCTTCTAGTGGTGTCATGTGAACGTCGACTACATGATACTTCACCTTTATGGGCCTAGGGAATGCATCGTGTATTTGGCTACTAATTGTGGGGTTGCGGGAGCGACAGAAACTCAAACCCCCGTTAGGAAACCAGTGCACGAGGGAGTGTAGGATCTCAAAGTTTAAGGTTGTGGTTAGATTTATCTTAATTAGTTTATTGTAGTTGCAGATGCTTGCAAGAGGTATAATCACAAGTATGTATTAGTCCAAGTATGGGGTACTGCATTAGCATAGGTTCAGCCACACAACACTTACCAAATCATTGAAGATTATTCAGCTATGTGAAGCGAAAGCACTCGACGTAATTCCAATGTGTCCTCAGGAACATTTGGTCATCATAAGAACAACAACCGGCTTGTCCTTTGCTCTAAAAACAATTGGGACACTCGCCGCAATTATTATTACTACATTCTATTTACTCGTACTTTATTTATCTCCAATACCAAATACCCCTGCAGACCTTTTGCTAGTGTTTACAGTGAATCCTCAATCAAAACTGCTCGTCAATACCTTCTGCTCCTCGTTGGGTTCGACACTCTTATTTATCGAAAGTACTACGATACACCTCCTATACTTGTGGGTCATCACCCACTTTGGATAGATACCGTCTGCAAGATGGTATCCCTTGTTGTACTGCCGACCATTGATCACAAAGTTAACCGGGGGAGCATGACCCTCAACAAGCTTGGAAAAGATCGGCGAGCACTGCAAGACGTTAATGTCGTTGTTGGATCCCGGCATACCAAAGAAGGGGTGCCAAATCCAGAGATGATGGGTAGCCACTGCCTCAAGTATCACAGTGCAGTCTTTTTTGTGACCCTCCCCTGCCAGGCAAACGGACAGTTCTTTCATTTGCAATGCATGCAGTCAATGCTTCCAAGCATCCCTGGAAATCCTCGAGCTTCATTGAAAGCGAAGATCTGAGCAGTGTCTTCGACAGTGGGTGATCTCATGTAGATGTCCCCAAACACTGCTATCACCGCAGAACCGGTAGAAACAATCAAGGGCGGTGGACTCCGCCATCCGAAGATAGTCATCGGCAGAATCACCAGGAGCTCCATATGCCAGCATCCGCATAGCCACCGTGCACCTTTGGAGGGCGGAAAACCCTGCCATGCCGGTGCAATCCAACTTGTATCTGAAATAGGAGTTGCACTCTCGAAGGGCATACACAATTCTCATGAAGAGCTTCCGGCTCATCCTGAAACGACGCCTAAAAACAGCCTCACCGTGCAATGGACTGTCGGTGAAGTAGTCGACATACAGCATGCAGTAGCCCAACATTCGTTGCCTCGGCTTGCACTTCCGGCGACCTGGTGCCGACCCACCACGGCGACCGATGGCCTTCTCGGCGTACAAGCGGGACAGGCAAGCTAGGATCAACAAGTGCTCCTCGTCTTGGGCGGCGGCTACCATCTCTTCTTCAAAAAACTCGGCGAACATCTGCTCCTCCTCGTCGTTGGAGTCCATGTTCGGCCAGGAAAATGGACGAACACCTGCCGGGCGTGTCGACGAGGCGCGACGCGAGGGAGTTGCCCGATGGCGGAATATAGGCAGATGGCACGACGGACAGCGGAATATAGGCTGTTGGGCGGAGGGACGGCGGAGTTCAGGAAACCGGCCGGCGGATTGGAGAGGGGTGGTGTCGGTGGCAACAGATCAACGAGAGGGGAGGGGGATTTGCGACGAGAAAGTGGTGGGGTTCGTGTGTTCTCTCACCGACAGAGCGGGCCCGTCCCCGCTTTTCTCTCGTCCGGAGTCCCCGAGCGCACCCCAGGGGGTTGGGGATTGCCTAGGCTCTCCGGATGAATTAAGGGTCTATTCTGGGGGGGGGGGACGAGGAACCGGGGGCGTGGCTGGGCCGAATAACGCCGTCCGGATGAGAAAAAAACGTCTGTCGGGGGCCTAGTCGGGGAGACGTCTGTAGATGCCTCTCAGGCCGGGAAAAGCTGAGGTCGAGGGCTGAGAGGGAGGCGGGAGAGCACTAAGGTCTCTTCATATTCTTCATTAATTTCGCATATGGTTCAAGCATTTTCTACAGATAACCCCTATAAATATAACTAAGTGCAAACATTAGTCCGTATAAATTGTCATTAATTACCAAAACCACACATGGAGCATGCATGAACTTTCAGCCCCGCCCCACCCAGATCTTCCTATCCGCGACCCATTGCGGCCCCGATGATGGACGCCGCCAAAAGAGACGTGCGTTGGATCTCGCTACACCTGGACATTCCTCGGGCCGGGCCCGAAAAAGCCCGAACTGAAATTCTCAGGCCCGAGCCCGGCCCGGCCCGACCTTCGGGCTTACAAATTAGGCCCGAACCCGTCCCAAACTGCCAAAAGCCCGGCCCAGCCCAACAAGTCCGGCCCGAACTAGGCTTAAACTATGTTTTATGCAAGCTCGAGCCCGGCCTGGCCCGACATTCGGGCTCCAAAATCAGGCCCGAACCCGGCCCGATGTGCAAGCCCGACCCGGGATTTTCGGGCTGGGCCATCCCGGTTTTTTGGTTTTTTGGTTTCTTCTTGTTTTCTTTGGTTTTTCTGTTTTTCTTTGGTTTCTATTGGTTTTCATATTTTCCGGTTGGTTTTTTTTAACTTTTAAAAAATGTGAAATTTTAATTTTTGAACATTTTTTTACTTTCAATTTTTATTATTTTTGAACTATTGCATGTTTGAATTTTCTTCTGATCTAAACATTTTTTAATTTAAACATTTTTGTGATTTGAAAATTTTCAAATTTAACTCCGCCTATGTTGTCTCAACATAGCCGGTCCCAAGCCCGGGTAAAGGAGGAGGGTTGTGATAGGCGAGGCGAGCCAACGTAAAAAACCCAGCCACTCTTATGGAGATGAAACCCAAAGGAACCTCGTTGGGGCGTAACCCTCTTAGCGACGCGCCACATCGGAACCCGGGTGTGGTGTCAAATGGGCAAGGGCCGGGCCGTCACCCCCTTGGTGGCGCGCCGTATCTTGATCTGGATACGGTGATAAGTGAGCAAGGGTCGGGTCGCCGCATCCTTAGTGGCGCGCTGCACCGACGCCCCGGTGTAGTGAAAAATGAGCAAGGGTCTCCGCATTTGACTCGACGAGTGCGGAGGGTAAGGAAGTTAGCCGAGCCTAGGAGGATACGCTTAGGTAGCTGGAACGTAGGGTCCCTGACGGGTAAGTTACGGGAGTTAGTTGATACAGCGGTGAGGAGGCGTGTTGATGTCCTATGTGTCCAAGAGACCAAGTGGAAGGGACATTAGGCGAAGGAGGTGGATGATACCGGTTTCAAGTTGTGGTACACGGGGACAGCTTCAAACAAAAATGGAGTAGGCATCTTGGTCAATAAAAGCCTCAGGGATGGAGTTGTGGATGTCAAGAGGCAAGGGGACCGGATGATCCTTGTCAAGCTGGTTGTTGGGGACTTAGTCCTCAATGTTATCAGCGCGTATGCCCCACAAGTAGGCCACAATGAGAGCACCAAGAGGGAGTTCTGGGAAGGCCTGGAGGACTTGGTTAGGAGGGTACCTATTGGTGAGAAGCTCTTCATAGGAGGAGACCTCAATGGCCATGTGGGTACATCTAACACAGGTTTTGAAAGGGTGCATGGGGGCTTTGGCTATGGCATCAGGAACCAAGAAGGAGAAGATGTCCTGAGCTTCGCTCTAGCCTATGACATGGTCGTAGCTAACACCCTCTTTAGGAAGAGAGAATCCCATCTAGTGACGTTCAGTAGTGGTCTACACTCTAGCCAGATTGATTTTGTCCTCTCTAGAAGAGAAGACAGACGCGCCTGCATTGATTGTAAGGTGATACCTGGAGAGAGTGTTGTCCCTCAACATAAGCTGGTGGTTGCTGACTTTCGCTTTAGGATCCGTGTCCAGCGGGGTAAGCGCGCCAAAGTCGCTAGAACAAAGTGGTGGAAGCTCAAGGGTGAGGCATCCCAGGCTTTCAGGGAGAGGGTTATTAAGGAGGGCCCTTGGGAGGAAGGAGGCGATGCAAACATGATGTGGACGAGTATGGCGACCTGCTTGCGGAAGGTCGCTGTAGAGGAGTTTGGGGTGACTAAGGGAAGTAGAAGGGAAGCTAAGGATACCTGGTGGTGGAACGAGGAGGTCCAGAAGGTTATTAGGGAGAAAAAGGACTGTTTCAGATGCCTATATCTGGACAGGAGTGCAACTAACATGGAGAAGTACAAGGTGGCGAAGAAGGCTGCAAAGCGGGCGGTGAGTGAAGCAAGGGGTCGGGCGTATGAGGACCTCTACCAACGTTTAAACACGAAGGAAGGCGAAAGGGACATCTATAAGATGGCCAAGTTTAGGGAGAGGAAGACGAGGGATGTCAACGAAGTCAAATGCATCAAGGACGGAGATGATCAGCTTCTTGTGAAGGATGAGGCGATCAAGCGTAGATGGCGGGAGTACTTTGACAACCTTTACAATGGAGAGGCTGAGAGCTCTACCATTGAGCTAGACGACTCCTTTGATGATACCAGCATGTGCTTTGTGCGACGTATCCAGGAGTCTGAGGTTAAGGAGGCGTTAAGGAGGATGAAAGGCGGCAAGGCGATGGGTCCTGATGGTATCCCCATCGAGGCGTGGAGAGGCCTTGGGGACGTAGCGATAGTATGGCTAACTAAGCTTTTCAACCTCATTTTTCGGTCAAACAAGATGCCCGAAGAATGGAGGCGGAGTATTTTAGTACCAATCTTCAAGAACAAGGGGGATGTTCAAAGTTGTACTAATTACCGTGGAATCAAGCTGATGAGCCATACTATGAAGCTATGGGAGAGAGTCATTGAGCACCGCTTAAGAAGGTTGACAAGCGTGACCAAAAACCAATTTGGTTTCATGCCTGGGAGGTCTACCATGGAAGCCATCTTCTTGGTACGACAGCTGATGGAGAGATACAGGGAGCAAAAGAAGGACCTTCATATGGTGTTCATTGATTTGGAGAAGGCCTATGATAAGATACCTCGGAATGTCATGTGGTGGGCCTTGGAGAAACACAAAGTCCCAATAAAGTACATTACCCTCATCAAGGATATGTATGATAATGTTGTGACAAGTGTTCGAACAAGCGATGGCGACACTGATGACTTTCCAATTAGAATAGGGCTACACCAAGGGTCAGCTTTATCTTTTTGATTTGGTGATGGATGAGGTCACAAGGGATATACAAGGAGACATCCCATGGTGTATGCTCTTTGCGGATGATGTGGTGCTAGTCGATGATAGCCGAACGGGGGTTAATATAAAGTTAGAGTTGTGGAGGCGAACTCTCGAATCGAAAGGTTTTAGGCTTAGTAGAACTAAAACTGAATACATGAGGTGCAGTTTCAGTTCTACTAGGCACGAGGAGGGAGAGGTTAGCCTTGATGGGCAGGTGGTACCGGAGAGAGACACTTTTCGATATTTGGGGTCCATGTTGCAGAAGGATGGCGATATCGATGAAGATGTGGGCCACCGAATCAAGGCTGGTTGGATGAAGTGGCGCCAAGCTTCGGCGTACTCTGTGACAAGAGAGTGCCACAAAAGCTAAAAGGCAGGTTTTATAGGACAGCTATCCGACCTGCGATGTTGTATGGCGCTGAGTGTTGGCCAACGAAGAGACGACATATCCAACAGTTAAGTGTAGCAGAGATGCGCATGTTGAGATGGATATGTGGCCACACAAGAAAGGATCGGGTACGGAATGACGATATACGGGAGAGAGTTGGGGTAGCACCGATTGAAGAGAAGCTGGTCCAACATCGTCTCAGATGGTTTGGACATATCCAACGGAGGCCTCCGGAAGCGCCAGTGCATAGCGGACGGATAAAGCGTGATGAGAATGTTAAGAGGGGTCGTGGTAGACCAAACTTGACATGGGAGGAGTCCGTTAAGAGAGACCTGAAGGTTTGGAATATCGACAAAGATTTAGCCATGGATAGGGGTGCGTGGAAGTTAGCTATCCACGTTCCGGAACCATGACTTGGTTTCGAGATCTTATGGGTTTCAACTCTAGCCTACCCCAACTTGTTTGGGACTGAAAGGCTTGGTTGTTGTTGTTGTTGTTGAACAATTTTCAAATTTCATTTTTTTTTGGATCTAATCATTTATTAATATGAACATTTTTCTAGTCTGAACTTTTTAAAAAAATTGAGAATTTTCAAAATGTAAACATATTTAAATATAAACATAAGAAAGGGGAAAAAAGACGTACCTGTTAGTCGGCCGCATTCCGTGCGGCCCATGAAGCATCCCCTTTAGGCGGCGCCCCAGATGGAGGAGGCACATAGCAAGGACTAGGAACCCCCCCCCCGCCGCACTAGGTTGTCTCCCCGCATGCGCCGGGCCGGAACTCTCACCGCCCAGGCCAGTTCTTCCTCTTGATCCTCCAATAGTTCTTGAATATTTTTGAGGGAAAAGAGTGAGGATACCTAGATCTACTACTTCACCAATCTTGGAGCCTTTTGTGGATTTATCCTTTGTTCTTCCTCCCCTATTCTCCCATAAGCTTTCGTATCTTTGTTGGAATTTGGGAGTGAAGGATTTGACATTTGTGGTCTTGCCAGGTGCATCGGTTTGAGTTCTCTACAAAGATTCGGTCTTGTAAGAGTTCGTGGTAATTTTTCTTGGGTGCTTGTACCCGTAGCTTGTACCTCTTGGGTGCTTGTACCCGGAGCTTGTACCTCTTGGGTTCTTGGAACCCTAGATGGCGTTGTGGCCTTTGTGGTGGTGTGGCCTTCATGGAGGTGTAGCCTTTGTGAAGTTGTGGCCTTTGTGGCGGTGTGGCCTTCGTGGCGGTTTGATCTTAGTGGATATTAATTAGGATCATTCAATTGTTGTGGATTTTGCCTCAAATTTGTAACCTTCGTGAAGTTTAATTGGGAGCCTCCAATTAAGTTGTGCAGCTTGCCCCAAGCTTGTACAGGTTCAGTGACCACCCTCAAGGGTCCCTTAGTGGATCAGGAATTTCCCTTTTGGTGGGAAGTCTCGAGAAAAATACAGTGCACCATCGAGGCATTTGAAGTTCCTTGTGCCTCCACAACGCACCAATGGAGAGTATCACCCGCAAGGGTGTGAACTTCAGGATACATCATCATCTCGACGTGCTTCAGTTAGTACTGAACCCGAGCTCCTTTACTTATGCACTTTACTTTGTGATATCATTTGTTCTTGATGTTCTATATTTTGTTATCTTGTTGTTTATCTTGCTTAGCATAGGTTATTGATGCATATATGCAAACCCTACTTTATAAACTTTATACTAAACATTAGTTTTATTCGTAATTGTTCAAGCCCCCATCGTAGAGGGATAAAGCTAGGATCCCAGTTTAGCGTTTCAGATGAGCTGGCCCTAGAGGAATGAATCCACCATTTTGTGCATCCGGGCAGGTCCTGCTGCTTGGAAGGAGGCGCTCACTTTGACGGAGGCCGCGGCGACTAGGATGCGCCAGCTCCTCGACCTCAGGCAGCGGCCCTACATGCGACTCGGTGTCAAAGCACGTAGCTACAATGGCATGTCTTACACCCAATTCTGGATTTTTGAATACAGAGCGTTGCCCTCTCCCCCTCTCTCCGCTACAGTATTAGAGGGGCGTCTTTTTGAGAGTCGGCCGTCGGATCCACTTCGCCGCCGGTGAGGCGTGGGTTCCTCCCTCTCCGTCGGTCGCTTCGGCGGCGGGAGGGTGGGAGAAGCTTGTCTCACGGCGTGTATATAGCGTAGGCTTCGGTAGGTCTCCGGCCGGCGGCGCTTTTGAGGTGGAGGTGCTGCTGGTGCTGGTTTTGTTGTCGGCGTGGTTCCCCTTCAGCGGCGCAGCTCCTTGGAGCTCCGGCGTCACACGCGGGACTTCCTTGAGCCCGGGGATCGGCGGATCTCCTGCGCTCGCTTCACCACGGCCAGGTCTGGGTGTGCGGCGGATCTGGGGGCGTTCAATCTGGAGGATGGTGCGGTAGATCGGCGCGGCGGCGCTGTCGGCTTCGACGGTAGTATCTTTGGAGGCGGTGTTTGGGGACTTCCCGTCTGCTCGGTGGTGGGCTCCGGCGATCCAATGCTTGGGGAGCTTGAGCAGCGGCGCGTCAGCGACAACCTCGCCTTCGTCTCCGGGATCCAGTGTCCGTCAATGTATTTTTTTTCCTTTCTTTTGGGTCTATCTTGTATGATCGTGGATCTGTAATATCATCCTTTTTAGCGCAAAAAAATGGCATGTCTTACACCCAGTTATTCCGGTATGTTCTGCTATGTTATCCTTTTATCGCCTTGCAGGCACGTAAGTTTCATGTTAAACTGCTCATGTACTAGTTGAGCATTTTAGAGGATAAGCTAGCATCCCAAGTCAGCATTTCAAATGATCTGGCATCTTAGAGGGATGAAGCCGCCAACCTCTGCATCTTGCAAAAAGTTATTCAGACTATGCAATCTTACAGTGATATACTGATATACAACAAACCTAGTGGATTAACTTCTCCAGTACTAGTTTAGCATTTAAGAGGGCCGAAGCTGTGCCATGCTCTAAATCTTGCAAATTTTAGTCCTTCCATCTCAATGAAACGAATAAGACGTTCTCGTTTTTCGTGTTTTATGTTTAGCCAAAAAAATAATCTATGTATATAAATTTTTGATATAAAATTGGTATCATCAGAAAGTATTTTTTAATAAAAGATTCTAACAATATCATGTATGTATTATATAATCAAGATATTGTTGTCGAATTTGTTGGGTCAAAATTCACGTTGTAATGCGTGTCCACCTTATTCATAGAGGTAGTAGGTCAGAGAATGTTACAGTGATATACTACACAGCAATCATAGTAAATTAACTGATCAGCTCTAGTCTCACTAGTCACTAGACCTAGTGAATTAATTAGTCAGGTAGTCCCTCCTTGATGTGGCATTTTTGTGACAATTGCTGAGTTGCAAAGGAGAGAGCCAACATACATATACAGTAGTTTATAGTTTGAAATTGCTGTCATATTGCTTACACTGCACCCAACATCTTATATTCATGATTATGTGCTATATCTTTTGTTGCTAAAATGCTTTTTAATGGTTTATAGTTAGGCCATGATGTTTAGTATTCTTAGCATCCATTGATATTTAGGCCATGATGTTCAATGTGTAGCATGTTTAATATCTCTAGTACCATCTGGTTGAACAATTTATCCAATCATGAGTAGTTTCTTGTGTGATGTTTTTGTTCAATAATAATGTCAAAGATAGACCAGTGTCAAAAAAAACCCTTGCCCTTCTGTATAACTACAAAGGCTTGGCTTCCAAGTGTCACGTTGCATTGGCTAGATGTTTGTACCCAGCATGCTACTCGTGAGACAGATCAATCTGTTGATCCTTCTTTCCCAAAGCAAAGTGACTGTGGTATCATCATATTATTACGAAAATTGAACTACCTGCTATATTTTCTTTAGTTTGTTCGATGTGTTCATAAGGAAGGATCTTTCCTTGCATATACTTCAGAAGAAAAAGGGAAGCTTGACGAGCTTGTGGAGGAGAAAGGAGTGAAAGTACTGATCGACCCCAAGGCTCTGATGCACGTGATCAGCACCAAGATGGATTATGTCGACGATCCACTGAGGTGTGCCTTCTAGTTCTATACGTAATATTCTAATTTTGCGCCTCCATCAATTTACCCATTTTTCGTGGGTAATGGTGGCTTCTGTTGCAGGTCTGAGTTCGTCTTTCTAATAAACTGGTAGAAAAAGACGTTTCCATCCGCCCCCATTAATCCCCAAAATATTCGAACCGCGACTAAAGAGGTCTTTAGTCGCGGTTCGGAAGGCGACCCGCGACCGAAGGTCTGGGCCCAGCAGGCTCGGTCGGCAGTTGGGTGTGGTGAATCACTCATGACTACAGGCAGCGAACAATCTACTTCATGTTCTTACCAGATGTAAATAGAAGAAATCGTGTGGTACAGACTCCAGCCAATTGTTTTTGGTCAAGTAGAAAGGTCTTTGTAAAGCATATTGCATTGGACCATTGGTCAAGTAGAAGTCTTTAAGGGAGTAAACACCCAGCGATGACTTGTTCGCACACATTCACACAATTCAAGCCACGCCATGGTGATGTTTGGAGTCCAGCCTGGGAGTTTTTGGATCTAAGTGATGCAGTCATTTCAGTTAATGGGCCCAGATGAACATTTCTAAAGTAAATGGATTAAACTGTACAAGTTGGAGTTCATTGACTAACGATGCTCTTTACTTAGTTATTACTCAAACAACAAAGTTGGCAAATCAGGATCATGAACCACTGTGGTCACACAGCACATGTCTCACAACAGTAATAGTACTAACAGGACCCTTTTAATCTCAAAAGGAAAGTTCCTTGAGAAGCCATTCTCTGAGTGCTGCATTTCTAATCCAAAATACTGCATCAGAAGATAAAATCGTCTTGTAAAAGCGAACTCACTCCACAGTCCACACATCTCCTGTAATGCCTGACCTATTAGTCTTCAGCTTTACCTGCGTCACAACAAAAAAACACTATTTATGCAGTTCAACACAATACACAGAAAACAGATGTACCCAAAATGTATTGCACTGTTGCATACATTGAAGATTGAACAGATCAAAAATTCAGCAGAAATGAGCGTAAAACTCAGCAGGGGCAACGACGGTCCGGAAAAATTCAGATGACATGAAAGGCCGTGTATTTAAGCCAATCTCCAAACTTTGGTTAAAAAAGCAAAATCAAGGATCAGATGATATTTAAGCTGCTTGCTGTGTTAGTATGGCTTTTCAGTTTCCTTCCACTTTTAGTTGTTGAGGTGTCTCGCCAATTTCTAGTTGGCGTTTGTATTATCTTATCCCTATTAACAAAATGCAGCAGAAATTCTGCACTTGTCATTCTTTTAGAATAATACCAACATGATTGCTATGTAAAGCATTCATGAAAAATTATGGCATTGGCATCCACTTGTTTCGCTGCTGAGGCACTGACCAAACTAACCAAAAGGGGGACCTAGCACCAACACCAACTTTTAAAAAATGAAATGCCAAAAGCAGAACTGAACCAGTAAAAAACATTACCACATTTATTGTGCCATATTTTTCTCATTAATCATGTCATGATTCTTGAACCCTGGGTAATCAAACCCCCTCTAATATTGAGACAAAAACAACATCAAACCTAATGGTAAAGAAGTGAATAAAAGTGCAATGCAAATGGAATGTTCAACTGTTCAATTTTGATTACTTTGGATAATAGATGATCTCTGGGGCCTGATCATGGATGTCTGAGTATATAGCATGTCTGGAACTTCAAAAAGGCACAGACAACTTCAGCAAAGTATGACTGTATAACTGAAAATCTAACAAAAACTATATAGAAATTTAATGTGAAATGCACCAAAACAAGGGGTAGTTTAGAATGAAAATTTGCATGCATTTAATCAATAGTTTCAAATAGACTAAGAATACATAAGATGGAATTTACTGTGTGAAATTAAGTTTTCTCTACCTTTAAATAGGACCTGAGCTTCAGGTGAAGCTCTTCTGTATCTTAGTAATTCATATAGAGCATCCTCATTAGACATCACAAGTTCATCACCCTGACTAATCCATAATGTATGAAGCAGCCTTGCTTTAGTGAGAATGAGCTCTATAAGAGACATTTCACTTGGGCGCCAATTAATACCGATCATCTGCACAACCTTAAGGTTGGCACACATGCCATCAGACCATAATGCATTCAGAAACGCTCCATTTGCCTCAAATTCCACCTCCTCCGGACCAAAGATCTTCAAGTATACAAGTAAAAAACGGGCACTTAACAGGAAGCAGCAAAATGTCCTTCAAACGATGTAAATAATAAAATATGTACGGGGACATTTATAATTACCTCTATTTTGAGTTCTTCAAGATTTGGGGCACTCTTTAGTAAGCATAAGGTTAACATAATAAAGGGTTGTTTGCACAAACGCGTAAATAACTTCAAGATCTTTAAGTTGTGAAAGGTGCATAGAAGTTTCTCCGGCATCATAGCACTTGACTGAAAATTTGAAGGAAAAGAGGATAATATCAGGACTTGCACTGGATTCATCTCTAGAATCAAGGAGCAAACCTGTTTCTATATAAATACGAGACAATCATAGATGTCCAAAGAATCAGCACACTATAAACCACACAAAATCAATATATGTAGCAAACGGGGAGGAAAAAGGAATATAAAAACTCTATTTATGAAGTCATGATACAACTTAAAACAGTGATAGAAATAAATAATATATATCCAGTGAATATTAGCCATGTCCATGTAACGATGCAATGTGCGCAGGTTTTTTACAGCATCCAGGAACATGTAGCCTACAGATCATGCTTAGGCCATTATGTTTTTTAAGTAGACAACTTTATTTCTACTCTATTTGTACTCTAAAAGTGTTGCCTGCTAGAAGCAGCAGAACCGCAATGGCCTTACTTTTCGGAATGAAGAAACTCGTTATTTCCAATGCAATGCATTTTAGTTACATTTAAATTGATTCAGCCAAACTAGAGAAAGATAAAACAAAATTACCCGTATATTGTAGATGACCATAAGCTTCGTGACTTGAGCAAGCCCTAAAAGAAACTTGGCGAAATGGTGGTCAACAAGAAAGTCGGACACACGGACCAAGGCGGAACGCAGGGATGTCAACTCCTTAAGGATCCAGCCATTACTGATTTCCGAACAAATCGTAAAGTGCCTGAGATTGGGGGCTCGGATCACCCATTTCTTGGCGCGCGCGCCACCGATGAGAACATCAGTAAGACCTAGGTACTGGAGCAACGGGGCTGTATCAATGATCTCCTCAAGTTGGTACTCCCCGTAGTCATGTAACCGTACGTTCATGAGAATTAGTGTCCTTAGCTCCGGGAAGGCCACGAAGCCTCGGGGTAGGGGCGGGATGGAGCAGCCGCAGAGTCTGAGCGAGCTGAGCCGGCCACAGGAGAAGACGGAAGAGGGGAGGGCGGGGAAGCCGTCGCCGAAGCTGAGGTCGAGGATCTCAACACCCCGGCGCGAGAGGACGCGGAGCCAGTCGTGGATGCGGCCGGCGTAGGTATTGTCAAGGTCCGCGCAGAAGCGCTGGACGCGGCCGGGGCAGCGGAGGAGGACGCCATCGACTGCCCCCAGCCCCTTCCGCGCGCCCTCGTGGTCTCCAGAGAGGGGAAAGCAGAGGTCGAGAGACGAGAGCTCCTCCCACCGGCATCGCCAGACGCGGGAGAGCACCGACGTGCGGACGGCGTCGCGGATGCCGACGCGGTTCAGGATGTCGTCGAGGACCTCCGGGGGAAGGGAGAACAGGGCGTCCGCCTCCGCCGCAGCGGCCTCAGTCGCCCGTCCCCGGCGCCTCTTGGTAGAGCCCTGTAGCGGCATTTCTCCGGTGAATCGCGCCACCGAATCGCGCGGCGGCGCGGTTCTAGGGTTTGGATGGGGGACGCTGCTTCGGCGGTGGTTTGGAAATTTGGCGCGCGAATGAAGTGGTCTCGGGCTGGACGAAGGGGAAATGGCGGGAAAGGGAAAACGAGATGGTGGGCGGGGAATTTCTCAGGCCAATTGGGTGAGTTTTTTTTCTCCTTTTTTTACTTTTTTTACATGCTTTTTATATTTTTGATGTTAGCAGTTTTTTTTTGTTAGCAGGTTGTTAAATTCATTGATTAGAAAGAAAACGGTAGAGACCCACACTGCTCAGTTTATTAGAAGGAAATTGGACGCACACCTAAACAACGGCAAGACACACCTAAAGCACCAAGCACATACATGATGCTGAAAGGCGAAACATATGAGAGACACAGCCGAGCTACTCGAGCGTCGATCACTCATAGTGCACACCAAAAACCATCGTGTCATCTACCATTTCTCATTGATACAAAAATCTGGCAAAATCGGTGCTCATGGCCACGGCCATCTACCATGCCACGGCCATCCCCTATCCAAGGGCATGTGATAAGATCAATAAAATTGCAAGAAACTTTATTTGTGTTGGAGACGATGCCGAGCATGCTTCGGGCGGATATGTGTTGGTTAATTGGAAGAGGGTGTGCAGACGAAAGGACTTAGGGAGGCTCGGTATGCCGGACATTGAATGCTCTGGCCGCGCCCTTCGCCTGCGATGGCCTAGGCTTCAATGGACTGACCCACCGCAAACCTGGGCGGGCTCCAAGCTCCCTTGCGACAACGCGGATAAGGATCTTTTCTGGGCTGCAACGAAGATTACCATTGGAAAGGGGGAATCCACTTCCTTCTTATCTGATTCTTGGTCAGACCGCGGGCCCATCTATTTGTGGGCTCCGGACCTCTTCAAGGTGGCTACGAGGGAAACGAGAACTGTCGCCAAACAGCTACTTGATGGCAACTGCATTCACTCTATCGCCAGACTCTCCACGCATGTCCAACTTGCGCAGTATTTGCAACTATGGGAAGTTGTTGCGGCCACGCACCTTGCCCTGGATGTGCCGGACACCATCACCTGGACGGCGCGAAACCCAAATGCAAGAGTTGCAAAGTTCTGCATACCATGTCTAGTTTCTAGGCAGTTTCGCAAAGTTGGATGCTAAGAAAATCTGGCTAGCTCACGCGAAACCCAAATGCAAGATCTTCCCCTGGGCTTGCCCTTCACGCAAAGCTCATCAGCACATGCTGGCTATTAGAGGATGGCCCGTTTTCCCTTTGTGCTTATCTGCTCTGAAAACGGCCGCTCATCTTTGTAAGGACTGCCCTTCACTTCGTCCATCCGGACCCTCCTCTAGAGAGAAGACGACGACGGCTCTGTCATGCACGGGCAGACCTACACGCCCATCTCCGACAGGTGGGACGACATCATTGTTGGCAAGTTGGTCATGCCTTCCGGCTTCTCCTTCCACGCCCTAGGCTTCCGCCGCTTCGGTGGCTTCTCAGGCTCGCGGGCGGTGGCGGACCTTGGACCGGTGAACTTTTTGAGTGGCATCATGGGCGGATCTGGGCGGTGTTCGCGGGAGGGCGGACGAGAAATGATGAGAGCTGGCGAGAGCTGGCCGAGGAGGGAAGAAATGGAGGGACATCAAATAAAAATGGAGGGAAATCGACTTGCTATCACCGACAATGTTGGCCCACACGGCTTTTCCCATATCGCAGGTGTCCTCGACCGCACCCCGGCGCGTTGGATTCGGACTAGGATCGCCGAGCGAATAACATGCCCAATCCAGCGAAAAATGGGCTCCTAGGGACGAGTGGGAGAAAAAGCTTCCATCGGCGTGAAAAAAGGCCCCCTGGTGGGCTTTCTTGGGGTGGAGATGCTCTAAGTTTCCATCAGTTAACCCTGCAATGGTGTAATCTACTGTAGGCATGAGTTTGTGTTGATAAACCCGAACCACAAAGAGGAGTGCGGATGTGGTGAATCGTTCATGACTACAGGCGGTTCTTGATGTTCTTAACTGATGTATTAGATACAACATTTAATCTTGTTGAGTACCCAGCCTGCTGAGGCTATTGCCCCTTTTAGACTATCGGATCGTGGCTATGAGCGATCAAGATTACAAGTTTGAGAAGAAAGAGATGAGTTACCTCTACCCCGGTTATTTCTCTAGCGTCGCTGATTTCTTGGCCCCGCGGCCCCGCTTAGTGTTAGGCCATAGCATCGTTCTCGGGGTACAATCCGTCGAGTAAAAAAAAGGCAGGCTAAAAACGCGGTTTACCTTTCTCTTGTTCCTCCCGACTCCCAAGTAGGGATGACAATGGGTACCCATGACCCGCGTACCCGCCGGGTAAAAACCCAATAGGAGTACGGGTATGCGATAAAATATTACACATGAGTTTATAAATGAGAAAATACCATACCCATCGGGTAAAGTGGGTACGGGTATGGGATCGTAAAACCCATACCCATGTACCCTTTTACCCATCTAAATTTGACAAGTGGACCTCCTAAATATTCTAAAGAACTTAATTTCCCCTAATCACGCCCTTCATTTTGCTAGGGTGAACCTAACGCTTCCCGGTTTCACAATCTCTGGTAGGTTGCGCGGATTATACCCCTATTTAGGATTGCTTCACGTCATGTCGTATTTTTTGATAAATTTGATGTGTTGTAAGTGCGGGTATTTTTACCCGCCGGTACCCATTTACCCTGTCGGGTGATGGGTATGGGAAAAACTTGGGTACGAGTGACGGGTAAGATTAAAGACGACGGGTACGGGTATGAGATGGCTCTACCCGCACCGATACCCTGCGGGTGCCATCCCTACTCCCAAGTCCCAACCCTAGGCCTCTGTCCTCTTTCTTCAATCCAAGCCTCTGCTCTCTTCCTTAATTCCTCTCGACATTGTGTCCACAGCGGCATGGACTTCGCCGACATCAGCTTGTATTCCTGCAGTATAGCAGCCAGCTCCTCTCGACTGGTGCGGACTCCCCCGCAATCCCCAAGATGAAGCAGTAGAGGAGTTGCGGATGTTGACCCACGCGAGTATTACTATAACCGTGTTGATTTCTTGTGCTTTCAGGACATCTGTTGCCCGATGTGTGGGCATTTGCCTTTCTATTTCGCTGCAATGTGGATCTGCATATGTTGGGGCAGAAGTCATGCACCACATCCCAGCGCATCCTCTCAATTTTTCTCTTCTCCCCTTCGCAGCTCTTCCGCGTTTTAGGGATTTCAGCCGCCATCCGCCCATCTCTGGTCCTCCGCCAAATCCACGGCACCCCCATCCTCCCCATCCATGACCTCCGAGTGAGGCCTTGTTTACGTCTAGAGTATTTATGGGGATGAAAGGGGGTTATTTCATATCCCAGAAAATCCCCACTAGTCCGTTTACTTCTCCGGTTTTGAACGAAATAATCCTGAGATATCCCCTCCCATCCCCACATTTTTTGCCTAAATAAAAAACTCTTCATCATACTAGTGTATTTTTTGGGAAAGGAATTTGAGGGGATTGGGTGAACACCAAATCCCCTCCCATCCCCATACCCATTGGGAAATCCCCATACACATTGGGAAGAAAAATACGAAAGAAGTAAACAAGGCCTGAAGGAAGATTAGCGGGTGACGGGGTTGCCATGGGAGAGCGGACGAGGGGGTTGCAAGCGGGAAGGGTGTGTGAGCCGACGGCGTCACGGCTCGGCGCTAGAAATCGAGCAAGACAGCTCGCCAGGGTGGCGGTGGAGCCAAGACCTGCTGCCCTCATCATCGCCACGAACCCGCGCGGCGAGGTTTCGGTGAGGAATAGGCTGCCGCCACCGCCGCTCGCTCTCTCCTTCAGATGGCCGTTGCTGATTTCTTTCTAGATTTGGGGGTGCAGGTTCTTACATTTCTGGTAGGTTGGAGGCACTGCAGCGGTGTGGGAGTACCCTCGGGAGAAGATTGAGGGTGTCGAAGATCTCAACAGCTCGTGGGGGCGGGTGTCCTCAGGCTGAGCTGGGCGTCTTTGCCAGCGACCTCACCGTCCCCTGGTATAGCAGCATCTTCCGTCTGCCCCTTTCATTTGGAATCCACTCTTTGGTTTATGCTCTGTGTGTGCAATGTTCTTGATGGTACCTTTTTCTTATTCAGTTGGCAGGCCATAAAGATGCAGTATGAGAGGTGGTTGATAAGTATGCAAGCAGAGGTATAAATTTTGGGATCAACTTACTAACAAAACAACATTACATGGATGTTGCAATTTAGTACTAGGGATATGCTTAATTATAGGTCTTGAGCACATCACCCTATTCATTTGTCATTGGCATTTGTGTGCTAGCAAGAAAATAACATTTCTTTCTGGTAGGTAGATATTGTCTCCTCTCTGAATGTGTAGATGTGCAAATTGCAAAGAAAATAAACCTCTCTGTTCTAGCAAAGTAGAGGGCATCCACGAATGTAGTAGATCATTCTATCCAGAATTTTTATTAGTACTTTATTTGGTTAAAAAAACATTTCAATTTACCAATTAGTTATATCTACTACACTAGACTTGGTCTATTATCTACTTGGTTCTGATGTTGGAGATCCAGTGCAATATTATGTCGACTATTTGATTATGATGTTGCATCAGCCTCCACTGTTGCAAATAATATTCCTTCGCCGGCGTGTCTCCTTATTTGACCGATTCTCTTGGTGTATGTCATGAATTGCTTTCTCTGCCCCAGTTATTTGTGTATCTCACTTAATTAGGTATACTTTGATTTGATTAAAATTTTCCTTGACCACCTACTTTTGCATTTTCTTAGATGGGAGGCCCTCCTTGCTTATGATAGTCTTAGTAGACAAGACAATAAAAATAATGTTCAGGAAGCAATAAAAAAATGCAATGGTATCTTTTCATGAATCTCTGCTTTTCACTCAATCATTTTGGTAGTTGGATTAATAAATTGGGGCTGTGTTACTTTAAAGCCTTGTTTTTCTTTCCAGTTTCTAGAGATGATTTTTATTTTAAACTTTGCAAAGTAGCAGCACTACTTCGAAGTCTTGATAACAATGAAAAGAGGGCTTAAAAGTCAGATTCAAACTTCTAATTGTACTCTCAAGGTGGCATAGCGACTATTATGTGGAGTTATGAATGTAGTAATTTTTAGATATTTTATCCTCAGTACAATGAATCTAGGTTTGTGCAGCCGACATAAAAGCAGCAAGCTAAGTAACAACACGCATAAAAGCATCTAAGGCTCATATTTGTTTTGAAATGTAGAGTTTGCTGGTAATCTCTGACCGACAAATAATTATCCGATATGTTGTTTTACTCAAAATATATACCGTTGGATCATATTTAATCGAACTTCATTATTGTGAAATGATATTTGGTACTGTTGTTACCATTATAATGTTGTTTCTTGCATGCTTTTATGCACTTAATACTATGTTTCACTGACTTTGCGTAGAAGAAAAACGAAACTAGATAAAACGATATCCCTATATGGTTGGATCAATGACAGAGTGCGGAGGAAATAGTTCTGGATCTGCTTAAGTTCATCAAGCCATAGGGTGCTTTGTAGATGATGGTTGCCCAGTTGCTCGCTAATAATCTCTGGGTTTCAAAAGGGCAGGGACTGCTCTTTATTCCTGCTATTGCACAGTTCATCGAACTCTGGCAGACTGTCCATCTTGTGCCAACCTTGTCCAGTAAACCAGATACATTCATTTGGTAATTAACTCTGAAGTCTAAACGACACCTGCACAGCTAAATCCGCTTATAATGCGCATTTCTGGGGCACTGTTCAAGATGATTACACAGACTTTCTTTGGGAAAGCTAGGCACCACTTAAAGAGAAATTGTTTCTCTGGTTAGCCTTGAGGAAGTGTTGTCCTGACAGGCTCAGGCGAAAGGGGCTATGTGGGCTGTCGGTATGCCTGTTGTGTGATCAACGTCCTGAATCAGTGGATCACCTCATGACGAGTGCCCAACTGCTCGAGCTGTTTGGTTCCAAGTTCAGTCTGATGGCGGTTTCAGTACTTTGCACCACAGGCAGGGATCTCCTTCAGAGCGTGATGTGACAGTTTGCATGGCTGCCAACCAAAAGAAAAGAGGCTCGGGCTGGTTACTGTGAGCATTACATGTCAAAGGCTCCGGCTTGAGCGAAATAACCTGAACTTTAATCTAAAAACTTCTTCAGAAGCTATAATCTGTAATAGAATCAATGCGGAACTCAATTTGTGGAAGCTAGGTAGGCAGATGGCGGAGAGGGGAGGAGTAGTTCTTAGTTAGCTGGACGGGTGGCGGTTGCACGTGCCCGTTGTACGCCAACAAAGAAAACTTGCAGCAAGTGGCATGTACTTCTCCAATACATCGAAACATGAAGTTATTGTGATGCACTTCTCCGGTTGTAGTACATCACAAAAGAGATCGTCTTATTTACTTAACTAGCATGTAATAGCGCGGCGTCACGCCGCGCCTAGGTGGTACCTGCGAGTCGAAAGCGGATGATACTTTGTGCGATTACAGAACTGTATTAGGAAATTATAATCTCACATGAAGAAATAACACAAGGAAAGGGCTGCGGTCCTACACCAAACAAACAAGACACTGCACTGTGCAAAATTTCTCCCCATGTACGCACGTCAGTCAGACAAAACCGGAAAATTATCTATCCTAATTATCATAAAAATGATTTCAGAAGTGTATACCACTCACAAAAATTGTGCAGTTCCTATCTTGTCATGCTAAACAATAAAAGAACACCAAGCACAAACCGGCCAGGTTAAACTATAGGTCATCTACCAATAAAGATGATTCGTGCCTCCAGCGTGAAAATAAGAGTTCATGTACTTCATGAAAATCCTATGCTAGTCACTTTTCTTACAGCTTTTTTACGGACGATTCCTCGCTGCCCCGAAAAAGTAGAATTCTCTGGCTCGCAATAGCTTCAGAAGCAAACTCCATTTCTATGCAACATGTGACATAGGAAATTAGAGATGTCCTTGCCTCCTTCTAGAATCTTGCTCAGCTACTGGCTGCAATATTTCACAAAAAGAGAGACCTCGGGTTGGTCATGATTGTGCACTCTCTCAAAATCAATGATCCAAAGCCTAACTTTAGATATATTTGTGCTGCTCTAGATTTAGCAAAATTTACAACATATGTAATTTACTACTATGTATATTGTATTTGAGCTGAAACAGAATTGGTGACCTGGGCGCCTGTCTTTGTACAGAAAAATGTAACCCTGGTAGCATCATGCCTTTTTTTTCGAAATGGGATATCCCCAGCCTCTGCATCAATTGATGCATGCGGCTTTCTTTATTAAAACAAATCCAGTTATAACAAGTAGCAAAATAAAAAAATCCAAAACTTATTACAACTCATGGATCACCCAAAGTTGCTACAAAAACAAACCATCTAAAAACCACTAGCATGAAGCGCCTTTGCATCATCATGTTAGTCTTCGATCAGCACGCCAACCGCACCGGCTGTAAAAATCCCGTGCTACCATTGCCAGTCGGTTGCACCCAATATCCATGGCAAGGCGCTCCTCCTCTGGGCGCAGATAGGACTACATATGGATCCAATGGGTAGCCAAAGGAATAACCTGCAGAAATGATGGAAAGTTTTTTTTGTCAAAAATACAATTATTACATACGTTCCATATTGCCCAAAGCAAGGCACATACTCCAACTCTAATGTGAGCTTTACTCTTTTTGTCTACCCCATTTAGCCATTTTCCAAACAAATTAGTTATATTCAATGGCGGAGGTATATTGAAAGTCATGTACACTATCTTCCACATCAACTTAGTAAAAGGACAAGATATAAAAAGATGATGTATTGTCTCTTCTTGATCACAAAAACAACATTTGGTATAACCATTCCAATTTCGTTTGACCAAATTATCTTTCGTAAGAATCACTTTCTTGTGGAGGAACCACATAAAAATCTTTATTTTTAGTGGCACCTTCAACTTCCAGATATGTTTCTTGAGGGAAACTGTATGTCCAGAGAGGAGATCATTGTACATGGACTTCACCGAAAAAACACCAGAAGCCGTTAAGTTCCATTTGAATATATCCTCACTATCATTTAATTGTACCATAATAAGCCTGTGTAATAGATGTGTCCATCTTTCCCATTTATTGTCATTTAAAGTCCTCCTACAACTAATATTAAGAGGATTCGTCGCAAGCACATTTTCAACCGTGACATTTTTATGATTTACAATATTATAAAGTGATGGGTATTCTTCCGCCAAAGATTTATGACCTAACCAAATGTCCTCCCAGAATCTGGTGTTCATCCCATTACCAACCACAAAAGAACCCCGAGATAAAAAATCCTCCTTTACTTTCATTAAGCCCTTCCAAAAAGGCGAGTCACTTGGTTTTGCTGAAACTTGTGACAAAGTTTTGGAATGCAGGTATTTCTTAGTGAGCAGTTCTTGCCAAATTCCCTCCTCATTAAAAAGTTTGTAAAGCCACTTGCTGAGCAAACTCTTATTTTTTAAATCTAGAACCTCTACTCCCAAACCGCCCTGGTCCCTAGGTCTACATATAATATTCCATTTCGTTAGCCTGTATTTCTTCTTGTGACCATCACTTTGCCAAAAGAACCGGGACCTAAAAAAATCTAGCCTTTTCCGAACTCCTTTCGGAATCTCGAGAAAAGAAAGCATAAACATTGGTAGACTAGTTAAAACCGAGTTAATCAGAACCAACCTATCGCCATATGACAAAAGTTTCCCAATCCAACTACTTAATTTTGTCTCAAACCTATCCTCCACCGGTTTCCATTCACTGTTTCTCAATTTGCGAAAATGGATAGGAATCCCTAGATATCTAAAAGGAAGTGAACCTATGTCACAACCAAAAAGAGATTTATAATCATCCTCCCTCTGTTTGGCCTTCCCAAAACAAAAAAGTTCACTTTTATGAAAGTTTATCTTTAGGCCTGACAATTGTTCAAAGATACATAACACCAACTTCATGTTAAGGGCCTTTTCAAGATCATGTTGCATAAATAATATGGTATCGTCAGCATATTGAAGAATAGACAAGCCCCCCTCAACTAAATGTGGAATAAGACCCTCCACTTGGCCATCTTCTTTCGCCCTCGCAATCAGAATAGCAAGCATATCCACTACGATGTTAAATAAAATTGGTGACATTGGATCCCCTTGACGCAATCCTTTTTTAGTTTGGAAATAATGACCTATGTCATTATTTACCCGGATCCCCACACTACCCTTCTCTATAAATTTTTGTATCCAGGTACACCATTTAGGATCAAAGCCTTTCATTCGCAGCGCTTGTTGCAAGAAAGACCAATTTACCTTGTCATATGCCTTTTCAAAATCTATTTTAAACAAAACACCATCCAGATTTTTCTTATGGAGTTCATGTATGGTTTCATGTAGAATAACTACTCCCTCTAGAATATGTCTGCCAGGCATGAAAGCACTTTGGGTTGGTTGTATAACATTTTCAGCTATTGTGGATACTCGATTCGTCCCTACTTTGGTGAAGATTTTGAAACAAACATTTAACAGACAAATGGGACGGTACTGCTGTATTTGAATAGCATTTTCTTTTTTAGGTAAAAGAATTATGGTCCCGTAATTCAAGTGAAACAGAGGTAGCTCACCTCTGTGAAAACACTCAAACATAGCCATTAAATCATCTTTTAGAAAGTCCCAACATACTTGATAAAACTCCGCCGGGAATCCATCTGGTCCCGGGGCCTTATTTTTCTCCATTTGTGTCACTGCTTTTTTAACCTCATCCTCTGTAAAATTCGCAATCAAAATTTCATTTTCGTCGTTCGAGATTTGTTTGATGTCATGATTTACTGTTTCAACTAGAGTAAGAGAACTCGGTTGTGGTGGTCCAAACAGATTCTTGTAATAATCAGATATATATGTCTTCAAATTTTCCTGACCCATAATGGTTCCTTCATCTTGCTCTAACTGGTAAATCTTCTTTCTATGATGTTTACCATTTGCAATTAAGTGAAAATATTTAGTATTATCCCCGCCTTCTTGGATATGTTTAACTTTAGCTCTCTGTAGCCACTTAGACTCCTCATCACGGCGTAACTTAGCTAAATCATCGTTAGCCTTGCGCAAAACGGCTCTCTCCTCCTCGTCTAGCGGAACTGTCTCCGCTTTACAATCAAGGATATCAATAATATGTGATAATCTATCTCTTTCGGCTTTGTAAACCCCACTTAAATTTCGTGCCCATCCCCGGAGAAATTGCCTAAGATGTCTTATCTTATTTTGCCATTTCTCCATAGCATTATACCCACTTGAAATAGACGTCCATTCACGTTTTACTATGTCTAAGAAACCATCCTTTTTGAACCAGGCGAGTTCAAAGGAGAACGTAGATCTATTGCCGCTAAAAACTTGTTCCCCCGTATCTAGAATTAGCGGAGTATGATCCGACCCGGACCGTGTTAGAGCCCTAACTGTCACCAAAGGGAATTTCTGCTCCCATTCGATACTAGATAAAATTCTATCTAGTTTTTCATAAGTAGGAGATTCTCTGCGATTAGCCCAAGTAAATTGGCGTCCAGAGAGGGCTATCTCTCTGAGATCCAAACTTTCAATTATCGCATTAAAAATGAAAGGCCAATGCTCATTAAAATTATTCTTATTCTTGTCTTCCTTTCGCCTGATGATATTAAAATCACCTCCAACAATCAGAGGCAATGGTTCGTCTTCGCAGATCCTGACTAATTCAGCTAGAAAATCAGGCTTATGCTCATCTTGAGCAGCCCCATAAACCGCGACCAAAACCCATTTAAAATTATCGTGTTTAGAAGTAACATAGAATTTGACACACCTTTCTCAGGTCACTATGTTTTGGACTGAAATTGTATCAGCGTTGATACCCACTAAGATACCACCTGATCTCCCATTGGGAGGAACACAATACCATTGAAAGTCTAACCCTCCAGAAATATGGTTCAAAAACGGTGCAGAAAAATTGTCCCTTCCAGATTCCGAAATAGCAAAAAAGTCTAGTTTAAAATCCCTAATTGTCTCACTAACAAAAATATGCTTCGCTGAATCTCTAAACCCACCACTATTCCAAAACGCACCTTTCATTTTATGTATGAATCAAACTACTTCTTGCTCAGCCTAGTACTTCTTCGTACAATTTTTGGCGCTACTTTCTGTTTTCGTTTGTACACCCTGGTCACTTTGGGTTTAACAAAAGTAAAAGTATCCTCCTCTTCGACATGGTGTTCCTCTCCTATTAAATCAAGTGACAAATCAGAAGCGTGACTAAGGATAGCATGCTGATCCTCCTCAGCACTATTTTCTTTCAAATTTTTGGCTAACATAACTAGGGTCCTCGTATTATCTGTTTCCTTTATAAAATTTATCGAGTTCTCAATTTGCCGAGGTGACTTTCCTAACGAAACACCCAACTTCTCTGCCCGAGATATAACAGTACCATTTGATAAAGAGGCAAGCGAAAATTTGGAAAAAGTACCTGAACCAGAAACCTCATTTTTTGCTTGGGTTAATTTCTGAGCACGCTCCATCTGCGGAGCATCAGCATTTGGTTGAGAACGAATTCTTGCACTCGATCGGATTTCCATCTCCTTCTCTGAAATACCACCAAAAGCAACAATTTCCTCCCTGGAATATCGCCCTCCAAGATAAACTCCTGTACCCGCGGCGTTAACATTTGTTCCTGTAAACTCATGTATATTACTGTTGGATATTGTAGAAAATTCCGAAACTGGTAGGATAGGATTATGTTGTTCTTTTAAAGAATTATCAAACATACCGCCATTAAGCATAACACTAGTATACTTTGGAGACATAACCGATCCTCCAGATTGTGGGGATGAAAAAGTATTCCCCACCAACCCATCTTCATGAGCAACCTTTTGTGCCATAGTAGAAACCAAGGTTGGTTCGAGCTTTTCTGAAAAGGAAGATGTGGCATTGGTACCAGGGGATAAAAAGTAAGAATTCGAAACAAAATCTATCAAAACCGGGGACTCTTGCCCCTGTAAATTATAACCACCCATACCTTTATTGCAAGCACGTACACTACTATCGGACGCCCCAATCACCTTCTCTGAGGCATCCAAATGAGGATGAACCACACCCTGGCCTCCCAGGTCATGAGCATCCAAGACAAGACCCGGAAACTTCTCAGTTGTATCCTCCATGGTTTTATCATCAATGGAGGCAGCAGCAGCCGACTGTGCTGCGGCAGAGAAAACCTCTGTTTTCCCTGTCGCGGCAGGAACTCCCAGTGGCTCCCCAACCGAAACATCGACATCCGATATTAGGCGAGGTAGCGGGGACGGGAGATCATCATCATCCTCAGAACCGCAATCGCCCCAGAGACGACGAGGTGCAAAATTTTTTCCTTGCGACCAAAACCCCACTTCAGAGTGAACTGGACTCGGACATGCTATAGAACCCACTTTTAAATTTGGCATCGAAAACGCCTGAGTCTGATTATTTGAATTAGTAGTCGGTTTTGATGAATTAGAAACAGATGGGTTCTTTGGCTGTCCGGGCGCAGGAGATGAATTAGGAGGCTTATCTTGTTTTGGCAAATCATCATCCTTGCCATCAGACTCCTTGGGTTCATCCTCCGGACTGGCCTCCTGCATATCCACATCTACTTTTCCTTTACCTTTTTGTTCTTCAACTTTAAAAATCAGACCATACCCCTTCCCATCATATGTATGATCAATTGTGGTGGTTGGAATGAACTCAGCTCTAGTAACTTCAACCAACATACGGGCCTCAGAATGGGTTCTGGTAAAAGCCATGTCAACTTCTTTTGTTTTACCAATCAATGATCCGACACCAAAAAGGGACAAGTAATCGCATCTCTCCTTGTAACAGCACCCTTGGACTCTCACCCAAACTTGGGTAAGGAAAAAGGGATCAAGATCAGCCGCAGACCATTCTTCAAAGACTAAAAACATGGTTGTTCCAGGAACCGGAACATTTATGATTTTAGTCATCCTTGCCATATCAGCTTTAGATGGAAAAGTGACTTTAAAAGCACCATCATCAGTATTCACTAGATCCCACTGATGATCACCCGGAATTATCCACTCTAGTTCTTTCACTATTTCTTGTGCAGACAGAACTCCACCAGAGACCGAAATCTTTCCAACCTTGCCACTATCATGTCTAAAAGTCACCTCTGATGAAGCTGGAATTTCATGAAACATGAGCTCATTTCGACTTACCCCATAAGTAATAGCAACAGGCTTTGGCATGGCATGAAGTGGGCAGTTGATCGAATCATGGGATGTCTTCTCACAGTATAAGCATAAAATAGCAGTACAGGATTCAGCTAGATGACCATTCTCCCCACATCTCAAACACAGCCTCTTGTCAATTTTTTTCTGAGCACGTGCCGACAAACTCTCAACCGAGGACGTTTCTGATAGAGAAATGAGCAACTATCTTCTCTGGGGGCCAAAGGCCAGTACATATACAAGTGTGTAGTGTGCAGGAAACCCCTTATACACTGGGGATATACAGGAAAAGGGAAAATGGGTCTATACATATCTAACACCCCCCCTCAAACTCATGGTGGGTCAACAACACTGAGTTTGGAGAGAAAAAACCCATGTTGTGCTCTAGTTTGTGGCTTCGTGAAGAAATCCGCCAGCTGTAACTCCGAAGGCACATACTGAAGAGTGATAACCTCATCCTGCACAGCCGCGCGTGAAAAGAAAGCATCCACACCAATGTGCTTGCTGAGCTCATGTCGCACCGGGTCACGCGCAATGCTGATAGCACCAGTACTGTCAGACGAGAGAAGAGTCGGTGTAGCAGCAGCAGAGACACCAAAGTCCTCCAGTAACCAGCGTAACCACTTCACCTCTGCCGTCGCAGAAGCTATGGCTCGCAACTCGGCCTCTGTACTCGAGCGGGAAACAGCTGTCTGTTTCTTGGTCTTCCAGGCGATGAGAGAGCCACCAAGAAACACACAGTAAGCAGACAAGGACTTGCGATCCGTAGGATCACTAGCCCACGTAGCATCAGAGTAGGCCTGGAGCTGTAAGGAGCCGGAGCGAGGGAAGAATAGACGGCGAGAGATCGTGCCACGAAGATACCGTAGGACACGAAGGAGGTGACTGTAGTGGACCGAGGTGGGAGCTGAAACAAACTGACTCAGAATGTGGACTGGATAGGAAATATCTGGACGAGTCACAGCAAGATAGACAAGGCTCCCAACCAAGTGACGATAGCGTGTCGGGTCAGACAGTGGAATACCATCAGTAGGACGAAGCTGAACATTGAGTTCCATAGGAGTCTCAACGGTGCGGTCATCACCAAGAGCAGCACGAGTAAGGAGGTCCTGTATATACTTCTCCTGGGAGATATAGAATCCATCGGAGGTGGAAGAGACCTCAATCCCAAGGAAGTAGCAAAGAGGACCAAGATCGGTCATGAGAAACTGCTCATGGAGACGAGCCTTAACAAAGGCAATATACTCAGAGTCGTCAGCGGTGACGATCATGTCATCCACATAGAGCAGAAGAAGAGTCCGACCACGAGAAGATGTGTGGACAAACAGCGCTGAGTCATGATAACTGGGAGCGAAGCCAGCAGCAGTCACCACCGAGGCAAATCGCTCAAACCAGGCGCGAGGGGCCTGCTTAAGACCATAGAGAGAGCGCCGGAGACGGCAGGCCATGCCGTCAGGAATAGAGTAGCCAGGAGGTGGCTGCATGTAGACCTCCTCGCGTAGCTCGCCATTAAGAAAGGCGTTCTGAACATCAAGCTGAGAGACAGACCAACGACGAGCAGCGGCAACAGCAAGAAGGGTGCGAACAGTGGTCATGTGAGCCACAGGGGCGAAAGTCTCATCATAATCGCGCCCCTGCTCCTGCTGAAAACCGCGAGCCACAAGACGCGCTTTGTAGCGCTCAAGGGAACCATCAGAGCGGGTCTTGATCTTATAGACCCACTTGCACGTGATGGGACGAACAGAAGGAGGTGGGGTAACAACATCCCACGTGCCAGTGCGCTCCAGCGCAGCAATCTCCTCCGCCATCGCTAGCTGCCATTCGGGATGAGCAAGAGCATCCCGGTAAGAAGTGGGCTCAAGGGCAGCAGAGAGACCATAGTGAGTAGGGGAATAGCGGTTGGGGGCACGACGAGGCCGAGCACCAAGAGTAGGAGGCTCAGGCACCGAAGAGGACACACCGGAAGTAGAAGGCATGTCAGCAGAAGCATCAACATCACGAGGGCGACGAGTGTAGTGAAACGGAAGAGGAGAGAGAGGAAGAGCCGCCGTAGGCGAGGAAGGAGGCGTAGAGGCAGCAGACAGCGGTGAAGAGGGTGTAGAGGGAGGAGAGGGACTGGTGGGTGGAAGCTGGGGCGGAGCGACAATGGGGGAATGAGAAGGAGTATGAACTGGAGGCATAACAGGGGGAGAATCTGGAAAGACAAGAAAGGAGATGTCCTCCACAGAAAAGGAAGAGGAGGATGGACGCGGGTAGAAAGGACGGGACTCATCAAAGGTGACATCCCGAGAAATGCGCATCCGACGAGCAACAGGGTCCCAACACTTATAGCCCTTATGCTCATGACTGTATCCAAGAAAGACACACTCAACCGACTGAGCTGTCAGCTTCGTGCGTTCGCGTGGAGCAAGGAGGACATAACAAACGCAACCAAATAAGCGGAGCACCGAATAATCAGGAGAACGACCAGTAAGACGCTCAATAGGAATACCACCCTGCAAGGCCATGGAGGGCTGAAGGTTGATGAGATAGGTGGAAACAGCCACCGCTTCAGCCCAAAAATGAGGAGGAAGAGAGGCAGCGATCATCATCGCACGAGCCGTCTCAAGCAGGTGGCGATGCTTGCGCTCAGCCACGCCATTCTGAGCGTGTGCACCCAGACATGAGAACTGGGCAAGAGTGCCCTGCTCAGCAAGAAAGCCACGCAACAACTGGGAGATGTACTCACCAGCGGAGTCAGCCCGAAAAACTCGAATAGGCGTGGAAAACTGAGTATGAACCATGGCAGCAAAACGCTTATATATCGAGAGCACCTCGCTACGAGAAATCATAAAGTAAATCCATGTGTGGCGAGAGAAGTCATCGATAAAAATAACATAGTAGCGATGGCCCCCCTTCGAGGCGAAAGGAGCCGGTCCCCATACATCAGAATGGACCAAATCAAAAGGACGCTGAGATACATACGCACTAGTAGGATAAGGTAACTGAGTCTGTTTGCCAAGTCTACAACCCTGACAACCCTGAAGCGAAACATCTCCTGAGACAGACCCCAGAAGACCGCGACGAAGTAAAGACGACAAGCGAGAACCACAAAGGTGACCGAGTCGATGATGCCACTGCTGGAAGGAGGCGGTAGTGGAAGCAGCAAGCACACGGGGATCAGTGGGTGTAGTGGTGGCAGAGGGAACATGAAGCCAGTCAAGCTCCCAAAGTCCCTGGGAGTCACGGCGCCGAGGGCCAGCCCCAACTAGTGCCCTCGTGTGAGCATCCTGGACAGAACAAGAATCAACATCAAGGATAACCCGACAACCAGAATCAGTAAGCTGAGCAGCGGAAAACAAGTTCATGGTAAGACGGGGGACATGAGAGACATTGGGAACTGAAAAGGAGGAAGTAGAAAGAGTGCCACGACTAGCAACAGGAAGAGAAGTGCCATCGCCAGTAAGAATATTAGCAGGAAAAGGAAGAGGGCGAAGCGAAGAAAGAGCGGAAGAATCAGGAGACATGTGGAAAGAAGCTCCAGAGTCCAGAACCCACGAAGATGTACCTGACTGTGTAGAGGAACCAGCCACAGAGGCAGCAGTGCCCGTCGAGGAAGAGCCAGAGGAGGCAAGGAGGCGCTGAAGCCTCGCAATGTCTTGCTCGGTGAAGCCAATGGTGGAGGGCGTGGAAGAGGGAGCACGAGGCACTCCCCGCTGCTTCTGGAAGCAGTCAGGCTCAAGGTGACCATGCCTCTGACAGTAGTCGCAGAACCGATCGCGGCGAGGACGCCCTCCACCGCGAGGAGGACGACCGCCTCTAGCAGCAGGCGGTGTGGGCAGAAGGGGCCCCGGACGAGAGGGCCCAGGTGCTGTAGGCGTCAGAACAGGGGATGGAGCAGCAAGGACAGTGGGTGCCCTAAGCAGACCAGCACCACGCAGACGAGTCTCCTCAGCTCGGAGCTCGTCAACACCTCTGAGATAGGAACACGGCCTCGAGCAAACAGCTGAGCACGGCGGGGCTCAAACTCTGGGCGCAGGCGAGACAAGAACTCATGGATCCTCCTGAACTCCACATCTGACCGCACAGTCCGGCAACACTGGCAAGTACCACAGACAACACTGCTGAGGGAGTCAAGCTGGCGCCAAATCGCAGAACTCTGGGTGTGGAACTCATCAACAGTGGAGTCACCCTGCTGAAGGTCATGCTCCTGGCGCAGCACAGATAGAAAGAGAGAATCACCAGAAGGCTGATAGTGCTGACGAAGCTGGGACCACATGTCAGCAACAGTAGTAAGGTCCATGAACTCAGAAGCAAACTGCGGCTGAACACTCTGGGAGAGAACAGCAGCAGCCCTCGCATCCTCATCACACCACTGAGTAAAGACAGCAAGACTCTCTCGGTAGGAACCAAGCGCCTCTGAATAATCAAGTACCTGCTGCTCATATGCTTCATCAGTGGGTTTCGGCAGCCTTGGCCGTATCCTTGGCAGTCTCTGGAGCATCAGCAGCAAGGGCCTGTGGCACAGGCGGCGGGGTAGGAGGCACAGGAGCAATGGGGCGCGGCGGACAGGGGACCTCGCCGGTAAGAACGCCCCAAAGACGAAGACCGCGCATATGAATGCGCATGAAGCTAGCAAACTCCCCATAGTTAGTGCCATCAAAGATCACCGGGCACCGAGGAATGCTAACATAGCCTGTAGACGACGACGCCATGCTTTCTGATTTTTTTTTGATTTTTTTTTTTTTTTGCAAGTCAAAGGAGAGAGAATATGGATCTCAGCTCTCACCAGCCCGATGCAGCAGCTGCTCACCAGCACGAACGGGACGGAGGCAGCAGCTGCTCAAGCAGCAGGCCACCAGGGACGGGGCGGCGGCCGGAGCAGCAGGTCGGCCGGAGTAGCAGGCCACCAGGGACGGCGGCAGCAGGTCGTGGCGCGGCCGGCTCTGGGCAGAGGCGAGCCAACCAGGGGCGACGGTGTCGCGGCCAGCACGGGGGAGGCGGCAACGCGGCCGGCGAGCACGGGGCGGAGGCGAGCTAGGGCCGGGCGGATGCGGCGCGTCCAGCACGGGGGAGGCGGTGGCGCGGCCAGAACGGGAACGGCGACGGCACGTCCAGCACGGGGACGGCGGCGATGGTGGGCTACACGTGGAGCTGCAACGCGCGGGAAAGAGAGCAGAGCCTGTGCTCTGATACCATGATAGAGAAATGAGCAACTATCTTCTCTGGGGGCCAAAGGCCAGTACATATACAAGTGTGTAGTGTGCAGGAAACCCCTTATACACTGGGGATATACAGGAAAAGGGAAAATGGGTCTATACATATCTAACAGTTTCCATATTCTGAACAGACATGGATGCATCACCACCTTCCCTGATAGAAGCGACATAGGCATCACCCTTTGGTTTGAGCCTGAGTCGTTGCATCTGTTCTAAAAATTTCTGCGGTATTGAACACTCTCTGGTATCTATTATTGTTATAACCATTGAATCTCCCATTGCCCCCTCTATAATTGTTATAGCGAGCCCTATTACCAGCATAAAAAGGACGGTAAGGGCGTTGTCTGTAATTACCTCTGTCCATTGATCCATAGCCATTGCCATAGCCATTATTTCCTTCGAAATATCCTGATTCATATGCACCAAAACCTTGCCCCCTAAAACCCTCGTCATGTTCAACACCGTTTCCACTCTGACTTGAACTGAAACCCTGTCCAGAACTGTTCACGGGCAGCTGCGGGCGTCGCGACTGCTGATCGCCATGCCCTTGAGATCCATTGTTCTGAAGATCCCCAGCAGCCACAACACCTCCATCTACACGGCCACCAAAGCCTCCATCCCCGCGGCCATCTGGACGCACGGGAGTACGGCCGGGGAGTACATGTTGACGGAGAGGAGGATTAGACCTCGGCACGCCAGAGTTCGAAGGCGGCTCACGTGACGCCATCTTCCCAGCAGCCCTAGCCGCCAGAGGACGAGAAGAGGCAGCAAACACAGGGGTACAACGAGGAACTGGCGCTGGCAGCCCTTGTTGTAAGTTAACTCGTCTTGCAGGCCCAAACTGTGGGCTATTTCGTGTGATCCAAGAAAAAACTGGCGGTTAAGAAAGAACACTTAGTAGATGCACAATTGATTTATTAAGGGCATTCAAAAGGACTAAGCATCAGATTCAGGAAAAGGGACCCGACATCACATGGCGAGTTTTTTTTATGTAGGTATAATAAAGAAGAAAGGAGAAAACGGCACTTACATGCATGGATGGCGGAAAGGTAGGTCTAGTTTCAGGCTCATATACTCTTGTCAAAGATTAATTATAAATTACATTGTTATTTGTCTAGATCAAGAATTCGCTGATGTACAGATGCCAAATCAAAGCGTCTACTGTGTTCATTGTTGGCCTTCAGCCTGTTGTTGTCTTGATAAAGTAGCAACCAGCCAACCACAGACTTGAGATCAATTACTGAAGGCTAAAGAATTGCAAGCCAACAAGTTCAGCATAGTTCAAACTTGTAAAGTTCAGTAATCAAACCTGCAAGTCCATGTGTCAGGAATATATATTGCATGGAGTTTTGAATATATAGCAGGAAGATGATTCTGCTAAGAACAACACATTAGTTACTATCTTTGTTATGTCGGTCTAAAATACCGAAGATTGTCCATGTCACTTTTTCACTCTTGTCGGAAAAAACTCTTACATTACAGAAAGGAAAGCTTAATTATGTTACTACAAAAGTAAACCTATATCTAGAATACCTAAATCTACAATACAGAGGTGGTTGGAGACAATAAGGGGAGTCACAAGGTGAGCAAGGGGTGTCCATGAGAATAGAAACCAAACATTGCACTGTCTAAATTGTAAGTAAATGAACGCGGTAACCACCAATCAGTCAAAATGGAATAGCATGAATACTCAGGTGATTAAGTAGCTAGCAACATCATATCAACAGCTGATGAAAACTACACGTAATATAGTTGTACTACCATGATTGTGTTTTCTGAAGATGCATCAACTCCTGTAGGTAGCTTAAGCACTCGATAGTTGCATATGTTATGTGCAGCTATATGAACTTTGTGTTAGCATTACCCTGCTCCTCCAATTAGTCACGAATAGTCAGTTCATGGGTTGTCTGAATTATAGTGTTGACCCTGCAGTCAATTTCAGATAATCAGTCCTTACTCTGTACATACCAGTGAAAATCGTTGCATCAACCAGTATACATCAACTCACCATAGCACCCCTTAGGAATGAAACACATCGTCTGGAATAACCTTAACCTAAGAAAAAAGGGCAACCATTTACATCACTTCGGTAGATCTATTTTCTAGAATTATGCAACTTTTAGCTAGAATTGAAGAACTGTATTAGGAATTTATAATCTCAAATGAAGAAAGAACGCAGGGAAAGGGCTGCGGTCCTGCACCAAACAAACAGGAGACTGCACTGTGCAAAATTTCTCCCCATGTACGCACGCCAGTCAGACAAAACCGGAAAATTATCTATCCTAATTATCATAAAAATGATTTCAGAAGTGTATACCACTCACAAAAATCGTGCAGTTCCTATCTTGTCATGCTAAACAATAAAAGAACACCAAGCATAAATCGGCCAGGTTAAACTATAGGTCCTCTACCAATAAAGATGATTCGCGCCTCCAGCGTGAAAATAAGAGTTCATGTACTTCATGAAAATCCTATGCTAGTCACTTTTCTTACAGCTTTTTTACGGACGATTCCTCGCTGCCCCGAAAAAGTAGAACTCTATGGCTCGCAATAGCTTCAGAAGCAAACTCCATTTCTATGCAACATGTGACATAGGAAATTAGAGATGCCCTTGCCTCCTTCTAGAATCTTGCTCAGCTATAGGCTGCAATATTTCACAAAAAGAGAGACCTTGGGTTGGTCATGATTGTGCACTCTCTCAAAAGCAATGATCAAAAGCTAACTTTAGATATATTTGTGCTGCTCTAGATTTAGCAAAATTTACAACATATGTAATTTACTACTATGAATATTGTATTTGAGCTGAAACAGAATTGGTGACCTGGGCGCCTGTCTTTGTACAGAAAAATGTAACCCTGGTAGCATCACGCCTTTATTGGCCCTGTGCATCATTCATGGAAAACGGTTAAGAAAGAACACTTAGTAGATGCGCAATTGATTTATTAAGGGCATTCTAAGCACTAAACATCAGATTCAGGAAAAGGGACCCGGCATCACATGACGAGTTTTTTGATGTAGGTATAATAAAGAAGAAAGGAGAAAAAGGCACTTACATGCATGGATGGCGGAAAGGTAGGTTAGTTTCAGGCTCATATACTCTTGTCAAAGGTAAACTATAAATTACATTGTTATTTGTCTAGGTCAAGAGTTCGCTGATGTACAGATGCCAAATCGAAGCATCTACTGTGTTTATTGTTGGCCTTCAGCCTGTTGTGTCTTGATAAAATAGCAACCAGCCAACCACAGACTTGAGATCAATTACTGAAGGCTAAAGAATTGCAAGCCAACAAGTTCAGCATAGTTCAAACTTGTAAAGTTCAGTAATCAAACCTGCAAGTCCATGTGTCAGGAATATATATGGCATGGAGTTTTGAATTAATAGCAGGAACATGATTCTGCTAAGAACAACATGTGAAAGATAGTCGGTTTAGATGTATTTCCTAGTATATAGGAATCAAACCTGCAAGTCCATGTGTCATTCACAAAAAAAATATAGGAATCATGTATATCTTGTATATCTGGCAGGTGATCGGTTGTGACCTCCTAGCCTTGCCGCATACGTTGTAACCTCTTATATGTAGTATAAAGCGAGAGCCCCATCGTTGGGCATATTCACAGCAAAACACAACTTCAAACTCAACACATTAGCTACTATCTTTGTTATGTCGGTTTAAAATACCGAAGATTATCCATGTCACTTTTTAACTCTTGTTGGAAAAAGCTCTTACATTACAGAAATGCGAGATTAATTATGTTACTATAAAAGTAAACCTATATCAAGAATACCTAAATCTACAATACAGAGGTGGTTGGAGACAATAAGGGGAGTCACAAGGTGAGCAAGGGGTGTCCATGAGAATAGAAACCAAACATTGCACTGTCTAAATTGTAAGTAAATGAATGCGGTAATCACCGATTAGTCAAAATGGAATAGCATGAATAGTCAGGTGATTAAGTAGCTAGCAACATCATATCAACAGCTGATGAAAACTATACGTAATATAGTTGTACTACCATGATTGTGTTTTTTGAAGATGCATCAACTCCTGTAGGTAGCTTAAGCACTCTATAGTTGCAGATGTTATGTGCAGCTATCTGAACTTAGCTGTGTTAGCATTACCCTGCTCCTCCAATTAGTCACGAATAGTCAGTTCATGGGTTGTCTGAATTACAGTGTTGACCCTGCAGTCAATTTCAGATAATCAGTCCTTACTCTGTACATACCAATGAAAATCGTTGCATCAACCAGTATACATCAACTCACCATAGCACCCCTTAGGGATGAAACACATCATCTGAATAACCTTAACCTAAGAAAAAAGGGCAACCATTTACATCACTTCAGTAGATCTATTTTCTAGAATTATGCAACTTTTAGCTACAATTGAAGAAGCGTATATTAAATAGTCCATTTACCGTTGTATATATATCTTTCCTTTTGAAACCTATTATTGTATAGAAGCTGGTACATTTTTCTGGGCCTTCATACATAATCATCATAAATCTACATGAGGCAGACATTAGTTAGACTGGTCTAACCACGCAAGAAATTATAGTTTCTATACTTATGATATATTCCTCGAAATTTCTGATAAAGAAAAGGGGTCCTTACCTATTTAATTTAGAGTAAATAGCATCAGGGGCATCACATAAACATCCAAACCAATCAGTAGAAGGAAACAAAAAATTGTGGCTGAAATAAACCTACCCGTCGAAACTGCTAAAAAATTGCAACATAGCAACACTCCATGAAACCTCTCAAATCTATTATTCTTGTTGCCTCCAGTGCTCGTAGATGGCTGTGTCATCGTGAATCCCTGCTGTTCATGGGGACCCAAGATGGATACTACAGAGACATTGCCTTCCTCCTCATCCTAGAAAATCGACAGCCCAGGGTGGCTGCTCCACGAACGAAAACGTTGGCGGTGTCCTAGTCATCGCCTTGTCCACTGCTTCCATAGAGAGATGATATGAGGCGAAGGGTGGAGGAATGGCTGAGCAGAACCAACCAAGAGTGGTTATGGAAAGGACGGAGAAGGAGGAAGAGACCATACCCGCACACCAAATCGTCGATCGGGTGCTCAGGTGGTGACTGTAGATCGTTGGCCTCAGGATCTCGCTTGTGGAGAAAAAATCAAGGAGAGACTCGCTCATCTGCCGTACTCATCGCCGAAAAGATCCGAGCTCGCCGGCCGCCGCGGCCTTGGAGACGACGCCTAGGAACAGACGCGCGACCCCACCGGCTGCCGCACCCTTGGAGATGGGCCTAGGAACTGCCGCACGTTGAGAATGGTGGCGGCGGCGAGGGCTGGCCACCGCTCCTGTGACAGAATGTACACCCAATGGATTATTTGATCCATATTGATGCAATGCGGCCAGATGAAGAAGACTGGCGCCTACTAAAATAAGGGGGAGTAAATGATGGAGACTCCCCTGGATCTATTCCTGCCGCGTCCACGTCCTCTGCCTCCAGCAACTAATCTTTTGCTTCTCGGGTGGTGGCGAACAATGCTGCTTGCGTAGCGGGGGATGCCCGCCCGTCGGGCCCGGCCTGCTTCCACAACGCGATCTGGGGGCGATTTTGGTGCTCTAGCCGCTACCGGTCTGCCGAGTTGCGCGAGGAGAGACGCGAGACAGGCCACCACGGCCTCGTACCCGCCGGCGAGGATGGCGACCGTGCCGTCGCGGGGAAAGAAAAGATGGGGAGGAGCCGGAGCCGCGGCTCCGTGGAGCCGTGCGGCAGCGACTGGCGTGGCCAGGAAGGGCAAGCAGAGCTCAGGCCCTGGGCCTGCGTTTGGAGAGGTGAGGGGAGGGTGGGGGTGCAAATTGGATAGTCAGTCCACGCTCTGTGCATTGCCAAGGCAGTCAAAGCAGTGGGAGACACTCTGGCCCATGATGGAACAGCAGCAGGGCATGGGAAAATATTATGGGCACACGGAAGGAAGAAAGAAATAAGCAAACAGACAGAGAATAACCAAAGAAGAAAAGCTAGGCGTCCCCACATGTACACACGGAACCAACGGATGCAAAAGAATACACGTGTCAGCAAACGGGAAGGGCACAAAATTAATCCAAAAAACTGAGAAAAATCGAAGTTGATCATCTTTAGTATAGTAGTTATTTTGTTTGGTGTCGTATTGCTGAGTTGACCGTCCATACAGTCCTCGGTAAGAAGCTAAAGGATTCCGCTTCATGGACAACAACAGTAAAAACACAAGTATACCGCAGCGGCCACCTCAGGCAACAACGCTATGTAGTCGGCGAGGCGAAAGCTCGCCTATTCATCTAGTATAGAGGAAAGCTGGTGGTGGAGGCTCCAGCCACTCATTTTTGTCAAGTAGAACGGAAATTCAATTTGGCTCCCGGATGCATATGCTTCCTCTATAAAAAAATATAAATATCAAAATTTTCTGACAAGAAATTCTACATGTACATCTCCATAATATATGAGTGCTCGTCAAGTTTCGCAAAAACCCGATATTTTTGTGGTCTATGTTATAAAAGAAAATTTATCTTATGAAAAGCCTTAGTTTTGCTCTGAGTGTAATTTCCTTTTGGCAATTTGCAGTTCATATGGTCTAGTACCTTTTAGCTTCTCCATGAAATTAAATGGTGATTCATTTTGTGGAGCCTGGACATATGAACAAGTTGTTCCACCGATATGAATATAGTCCTACAATTCTTAGGTCCATACCTGACATGTTTTCTCATTACAACACATCAACATAAAACAGATGTTAAAACAGATGTGTTTTTACTTTCTTTTGTGGGGAGGTGTTTTCAACTGGCAGTTTCAAATTCTTTCTTTTTTTGCTTCAATTTTTGAATCTACGCAATGCCCTTCCATGCAACAGAGATTACTGAATACCATACCAAGACAACAACAAAGTTGGCAAATCAGGGTCATGGACCACCCTGCGGCAGAGGTCTAGATTAGGTCACACAACAAATGTCTCACAACAGTCACAGTACTAACAAGAACCTTTTGGTCTCCAAATGAAGTTCCTTGAGACGCCATTCTCGGCATGCTGCCTCATCCAAAATATTGCATCACACAGTATAACAGGTTCGTAAAAACGAACTCACTCCACAGTCCACACGTCACCCCGCAATGACCAGAAATTGGTCTCTGGCCTAATAATATTTTTCAGCTTTACCTGCATGACAACAAAAACACTATTTATGCAGCTCATCACAATACACAGAAAACAGATGTAACCAAAAATATATTGCACTGTTTCATACATACAAACGGATAACCCCTTAGCAGAAACTAGCTTAATGCATGATGTGATACCAAAGGGGCAGTGGTGCATGCGTGATGGCCGTCGTACAACGATCGGACAACAAACATCGTACGCATAGCATCGCTCTAAAAGTTTGCAGAGGCATGGATGGTTAGAATTAGCAGATGCACGACATGAAAGGCCCCACATTTAAGTCAATCATTTAGAATTTGGTAAAAAAAATCCAGGGTTTGATAGTTTAAGCTGCTTGCAGTGTTAGTACGCCTTTTCAGTTTTCAGTTGTTGAGGTATCTCGCCGATTTCTGGTTTGTGTTTGTATTATCTTATCCCCATTAATGAAACGCAGCAGAGATTATGCGCTTGTTGTTTTATTAAAAAATTAACAGATTGCTATGTTGAAGCATCCACTTGTATCCCCATTGAGGCCCTGACCAAGCTAACCAAAAGGGGGAGCTAGCTCTTATCAAAAGTACAGATGTCATGAACAAATGCCGAGCTGAACCAAAATAAACGCCTAATTTCTCCCCAATCATGTCATGATTCTTGAACACTGGGATAAAAACATTAAACCTAATGGTAAAGAAGTGAAATAAAAGTGGAATGCAAATGGAATGTTCAACCATTCTATTTTGATTACTTTGGATAATAGATGATATCTGGGGTCAGACCATGGGTGTCCAAGTATGCAGCAGGTTCAAAACTTAACAAAGCCACAAAGAACTTCAGCAAAGTATGACTGCATAACTCATAACCTAACACAAACTATATAAGGTAGAAAATTTTAATGTCAAATGCACCAATAAGGGAGTAATTTAAAATAAAATAATTCATACATTTTATCCATAATTTCAAATAGAGAGAGAATACATAAGACGAAATTTACTGTATGAAATAAGTTTATCTACCTTTAAATATGACCTGAGCTTCAGCCGACGCTCTTTTGTATCTTAGTAATTCATTTAGAGCATCCTCATTAGACATCACAATTTTCTCACCGTGACTGATTGACAATGTATGAAGAAGCCTTGCTTTGGAGAGAATGAGCTCTATAAAAGACATTTCATTTGGACGCCAAGTAATACCAATCATCTGCACAACCTGAAGGTTGGCACACATGCCATCAGTCCACAATGCATTCAGAAACTCCCCATTTGCCTCAAATATCTGCTCCTTCTCATCAAAGATCTTCAAGTATACACGTAGAAAAAAGGCAATTAACTGGAAGCAGCAAAATGACCCTCAAACAGTGTTAATATAAAAATCTACATGGGAACAATCATAATTACCTCTATTCTGAGTTTCTCAAGATTTGGGGCACTCTTCAGTAAGCATAAGGTTAACATAATAGGGGGTTGTTTACAGAAATGCATAAGTAACGTCAAGCTCTTCAAGTTGTGAAAGGTGCATAGAAGTATCTCCAGCATCTCAGCACTTGACTGAAAAAATGGAGAAAAGAGGATAATATCAAACTTAAACTGGATTCATCTGTAGAGTCAAGGAGCAATGCAAACGAAAGGACAGACCCTGTTTTTTCTATATAAATACAAGAAGATCATAGATGTTTGAAGGATCAGCACACCATAGAACTACACAAAATCAATATATGTAGCAAACAACATGGAAATAGAATACATGAACCCTATTTGCGATGTCAGGATAAAACTTGAAACACAGTAATAGAAATAAAGAATAGTTAACCCTGAGATGGTTGCCTATAGAATCCAGTTTTAATTGATTCAGTCAAACCAGAGAAAGATAAAAATAAAATTTACCGGTATATTGAACGGGGCAAGCACAAGCTCTGTAACTTGAACAAGCCCTGAAAGAAACTGTGCGAAATCGCCGTGAACAACAAAGTCCGAGAAAGCGATTTCGGCTGAACACAGGGATGCCAACTCCTTAAGGATCCAGCCATCATTGTTATCCGAGCAAATCGTTAAATGCCTGAGATTTGGGGCCCGGATCACCCATTTTCTGACGTGCCCGCCACTGAAGAGAACATCGCCAAGTCGTAGATACTCTAGCAACGGGGATGTACCAATGATCTGCTCAAGTTGGTACTCCCCGGAGTCATGTAACCGTACGTTCATGAGAATTAGTATCCTTAACTCCGGGAAGGCCACGAAGCCTGCGGGTAGGGGCGGGATGGAGCAGCCGCAGAGACTGAGCGAGGTGATCCGGCCACAGGAGAAGACGGAAGAGGGAAGGGCGGGGAAGCCGTCGCCGAAGCTGAGGCTGAGGATCTCAACACCTCGGCGGGAGATGACGCGGAGCCAGTCGTGGATGCGGCCCGCGTAGGTATTGTCGAGATCCGCGCAGAAGCGCTGGACGCGGCCGGGGCAGCGGAGGAGGACGCCATCGACTGCCGCCAGCCCCTTCCGCGCGCCCTCGTCGTCTCCAGGGAGGGGAAAGCAGAGGTCGAGGGACGAGAGCTCCTCCCACCTGCGCCGCCAGGCGCGGGAGAGCGCCGACGTGCGGACGGCGTCGCGGATGCCGACGCGGATGAGGATGTCGTCGAGGATCTCCGGGGGCAGGGAGAGCAGGGCGTCCGCCACCGCCGCCGCCGCCGCCGCAGCGGCCTCCGTCGCCCGGCCCCGGCCCCGGCCCCGGCGCCTCTTGGTAGAGCCCCGTGGTGGCATCTCGGTCAGATCCCAGAGGGGAATCGGACTGGAACGCTCCCGGTATGGAGACCTTCGATCATATAGAGAACTAAATCTAAGACAACTAATTAGGGACAATATTAGGGTTTATTTCCGATAGCTCTGTCGTGCCCATACACACGGGACTTATTCAGTACAACGATTTCTTACAGCAGTGACAAGAGAGGACGGTGAATAGTAAATAACTACACTTGACTAATAGTAGCCGTTGATCCTCCGGATCTCAGCCGTCCGATCAACAGCAACCACTCTAGTGAGCTAAGGGCATCTCCAAGCGTCCGTTTGCGTCCGCGCGTGCTGAAAATGCGTCTCGTACCAGCTCCAGCGCGACGACGCATAGTGACCGTGTCGTTCGTAACGACGCAAACATGGCCAAAAAATGCGTCAGGTTTGCGTCTCCCGCCCGGTCCTTGCACGGGCCCTCCTGGCAGGGGCACAGATGCTTCGTCTTCCACGACATAACTTACGGGCGGCGCGCTGCAGCTAGCCGTGTTAATGACGCGCCTCAGCTTCCGCGAGCGTCCATTGTTGGGCAGCGTCGCACTAGCAGGACATTGGAGGTGAGATGGCGTCCGAACCTCTTAAAGGAATGCTGCCGGCGCCCATTTCCCCGACCACACCATTGCTAGAGTCTACCCTATCCACCCGACCGACGCCATAGGGAAGAAATGCTGGCCGTTCCGCAAGACTAAGAATGACCACGAGGCTAGCAGATCGCTGTCCGGCAAGAAGTCGCGGGTAGGGCGGTACGTCCGCATCGATTTCGCGCGCCGCCTCTCGGAGTAAAACCGGTCGGTGCCATGGCCGGACGCAAACCTGTCTGGAGGAGTCTGGTACCTCAACTCCAGGCACGTGCACGTCCCCCCTCCCGTGCCACGTGAGGGCCGAGAGCGCCGTGACGAGGTGCGCCACCGCCGAGCGATCTTGCCGGCCGATCTCCGAGAAGATCTAGCGTACGCGCTCAACTCCTACAACTGGATCTCCTTCGGGGTGTGGGAGTTCGACGCGCGCAGCCTAGTTGGATACATCGGCGACCTCGACTACTTAGATCGCGAGATCTCCACGGAAGAAGAGGAGGACGAGGACGCGGACGAGGACGAGGACGAGGAGGCGGAGCGCGCAGACAACCACCACGACAACGGCGGGCCGGCGTGGAATCCAGAGACCTAGCCGCCGGACATTAGCGAGGAGGAGGCCATTGCCATGGCACTGGCCAATAGCGAGCCCAACGAGCTCGCTATGTGGGACGGGCTCGCAATACAGCTCCGCGAGTCGGCGCTCGCGCAGAGGAGGCCGGCAACTCCTCCGGCCACGCCGACGCGTTCCAACGACCGCGCGCCAGCTACTGCTACGGCCTGGGATCCATGGCCACCTTCATCACAGCCTAGTGCGCTGGCGACAGCCTAGTGCGCTGGCGACAGCCTAGCCGCAGTTGTCGCAGCCTGCCCTTCCTCCTCCACCGCCGGCGTAGCAGCTTCCATGGCCGACGCCGGAGTTCATCGATCTCGTCACCGACGATGAGCAATAGCCATTAGCTAGGTTTTAGCAGGCCTTTATGGCCTTTTAAAGTCTTTTTATGTTTTTTTATTAATGTAAATTATGGCTTTTATCAATGGGGAAAAAGTATGCGTCGTGCCGCTGGAGCCACCCCCGACGCAAACGGACACGCGGTCGATTTCGACCATTTCGGGCGACACGCGTCCGTTTGGGCGTCCAAAATGCGTCGCCCCGCTGGAGATGCCCTAACTGAACTGAGATGCAGTTGGTGTGCAGAAGTGTAGGTTGCGGACAATACCCCCTCCTGAAGAGTGAACTTGTTCTCTAACCAAGATTTGATTGTACTTGAGTAAAAAGCAGGAAAAACCCCTTGCGGTTCTCCTGGTCGATCCGCGTGAGCTCCGGTCCCCTCCGCACGACTGAATCCAGGTCAGAGCACGATACGCCCGACTCATGGCGATCGCATGGTTGCGAGCTTCCTCCTCCGCTGCCCTAGCCTGACAGCGATCAGCGTCCCCAGGTGATACATCCAAATTGCATCACTATTTTATATCGTAATTTAATGTTACTCATTGATATATTTCATATTTAGAGATGATACTTATTTTATTTCATCTATTTTTGCATGTTTGATGATTATTGGAGAATTAACTGCCGGAGTCAGAATTCTGCTGGAAAAAAGACAGTCAAGATACCATATTTCTGAAGAACAGCAAGTCCCAGAAAATACCCAAAAACTCCTATTTTGTCAAATGACGGAGGAAGCCAGAAGGGGAGCCTGAGCTGGGCCAGGAGGGTCCCACACCACCCCTAGGCGTGGGCCACCCCTGGTCGCGCCTAGGTATGGTGTGGTGGCCCTGGCCCACCTCTGACGTCATCCCCTCGCGTATTTCATCCCCCGAGAACCCTAAGACTGGGGGAGCGAACAGAGAAATATTCCGCTGCCGCTACGGGGTGGAAAACCACAAAGAGAGAAAAGCTCTCCGGCTGGCAGAAATATGTCGGGGAAATTCCTTCCGGGGGGGAGGGATCGTCGCCATCGTCACCGCCATCGAGCTGGACTTCATCGGGATCATCATCATCATCTCCGCCACCAGCACCATCATCACCGCCATCTCCACTCCGTCCTGCTGTAACATCTTGGGTTTGATACTTGTCTAGTTCACAGGGGAAACTTTCCCGGTGTTGATTACTCCTTGTAGTTGATGCTATTGAGTGAAACCATTGAATTAAGGTTTATGTCCAGATTGTTATTCATCATTATATCACCTCTGATTATGGTCCACATGATGTCTTGTGAGTAGTTCTTTTAGTTCTTGAGGACATGGGAGAAGTCATGAAGTTAGTATTGGAACTATGTTGAGTAATATTTAATGGTTTGATATTTAAGTTGTGGTGTTCTTCTTCTAGTGGTGTCATGTGAACATCGACTACATGATACTTCACCTTTATGGGCCTGGGGGAATGCGTCGTGTATTTGGCTACTAATTGTGGGGTTGCGGGAGTGATAGAAACCTAAACGCCCGTTATGAAACCGGTGCATTAGGGAGTGTAGGATTTCAAAGTTTAAGGTTGTGGTTAGATTTATCTTAATTACTTTCTTGTAGTTGCGGATGCTTGCAATGGGTATAATCACAAGTATGCATTAGTCCAGGTTGGGGTAGTGCATTAGCATAGGTTCACCCACACTACACATACCAAACCAATGAAGATTATTCAGCTGCGTGAAGCGAAAGCACTTGACGAAATTCCCGTGTGTTCTCGGGAACGTTTAGTCATCTTAAGTACAACGACCGGCTTGTCCTTTGCTCTAAAAATGATTGGGCTACTCGCTACAATTATTATTACTGTCTTTTACTTACTCGTACTTTATTTATTTGCAATACCAAATACCCTGAAAACCTGTTTGCTAGTGTTTATAGTGAATCCTCGATCAAAACTGCATGCCAACACCTTCTACTCCTCGTTGGGTTCGACACTCTTATTTATTGAAAGTACTATGATACTGACAGGGGATTAACTTGTCAATGCCTACAAGTTGTAGACTCGGGTTTCGCGGAAGTAGAGGGCAAGTAGATCTCGAAGGTTTCAGCCGAAAAGGTGCTCGACTGCTAAAAACTAGGGTTATGTTGACAATGAGATTGATCCCTTCTTTGTCCCTCGACTCCCTTATATAGGAGGCGGAGCCGAGGGTTTCGTATTACACAAGTTACAGACTCTTTGAATTCGACCCGTAGAGTTACAAATCTCTTTATTCCTAATATATCTCCTCTTGCCATAGCCGCTTTAGTGGGCCGGGCTTCATAATCTTCGGGTATGGGCCTTGTAAACCCCGGGTACTATCTTCGGCAGGCCCATCCGGGATGCCTATGTTAGTAGCCCCCGAGATTTTGCTTGAGTCATAGAGTCGAGTAAAATCTCCATCATACAATTTACCCACAAATTCTTCGAGTCATTCAAAATCAGTTTATTCGAAACATATATATGATATACATGGATAATGGTAGATGGGTCTAGTTCATCTGACGGATCAGGTACCAGTTAACTGCTCTCGTGGCAAACCCGCAAAAACCTACTTCAAGGTCAAGTCCCTGGACATGACCCTGGAATACTGGCGTAATTAATCATGAATCGAATTCCAACTAAGTTTATAAAATCCATAGCGCGTCCGCTAGGAATATTTCTTCGCATCTGTTGATACAGAAAAAAGTAGTAGAGCGCATTCGGGTGCGATACCACGCCACTCAGTACAGAATCTGGGGTCTTATCTTCGTAAAGTTCTACGGCATCTAGAGGTTTTATCGCGGCGGACGCGCTCTAGGAATATATTGTCGAGTACCTTTAACGGTTGTTGGAATAGCCAATTCTGTCGGGTCATATGATGACAATATCTTGATTCTCCCGATGGGAGTACACGACGAGTTATATGTAACTTGAAGATGTATGACGATAATGATTCTCCTTGTATTGTATTTGTTATTCTTTTCTGCATAAACTATCGGGTGCGCGACCAGCGCTCCCGATGGGAGTAGCCCCCGAGGCTACATTTGAGTATTTATACTTGGCTGTAGGCTCAACTTGCATTTTTTGACTCGTTCTATTTTCGAAAACGACGACTTTTGCTCCATCTTTATTTTATCGGGTGCGCGACCAGCGCTCCCGATGGGAGTAGCCCTCGAGGCTATAGTCGAGTATTTATACTTGGCTGTAGGCTCAACTTTCATCTCCTCCGAATAACCCTCTATTTCTACCTTCGTACAATCCTCTTATCAGAAGTTCGAGTAACACTTCTGATAAGAGTAGCCCCCGAGCATTTGAGCAAATACTTGTATTTGATCGAAGGCTCCCGAAGTTATTTTGTCTGCACCATCGATATTTTCCCTGTCGATATTTTTCAAAGAAGGCCAGTCGACTTTTTCCTTACAGTGACATCAGCGCTGACGATGGCCACGGAAGGCGCGGGTTCTGTCATGTCACTGACCTGTGGGTCCCAAATGTCGTGCCGTTTGACACGTCACGCAAGTGGGGGACACACGTCCTCCGCCTTTTCCGGCACGCGCGCTGTAACGCTTGTCCAGTAACTTCACAGTAAAAAGACCTTTGTACCCCTGTGGACACGTGTAAAGCATCAAATCCATTTCCTTTCCATCCAACGGCGCGACGGATCGATTCCTTCCTATAAATCATCATCTTCTTCCTTATTCTCCCCCTTCGCTGCGCCGCTCAACTCTATTCTCTCTCCTCTTTCACCATTACCGTCCTCGAGCTCTGCTCGCTCGCGCCGCCAAGCACCCTTCTTCTCCACCTAAGCTCTGCTCCATGCCGCCGCGCGCAAGATTGACCAAGCATGCCGCTCCCGGAACCGACGCGACGATGGAAGATGCGGAGATCTCTGGTTGGGAGAGATCCAAACTCACCAACCAGGACAAGAGGAGCCTCAAAAAGCTTGGCTTGTTGAAGAAGAAAGACTCTCATCTTCCCTGGTGATGAGAGTGCCCCGAACCCTCCGATTGGATACCGGGTAACCTTCATCGACCATCTTGTTCGCGGTCTTTCCACCCCTGTCCATGAATTTCTTCGTGAACTGCTTCTCGTTTATGGGATTCAGTTGCATCAGCTGACCCCAAACTCCATCCTTCACATCTCTCTTTTTATCACCCTCTGTGAATGCTTCCTCGGGACCCATCCTCATTGGGGCCTGTGGAAGCGTATTTTCTATCTCCGGTGCAACAACTCCCGCAGCGTCGTCTACAATGTGGGCGGCGCTTGCATCTGCGTCCGTCCCGATGTGGACTATTCTGATGTCAAATTCCCCGATTCTGTCCAAGGGTGGCGCAAGAGGTGGTTGTACATCAAAGACAAATATGTCGGCAACCAAGAGTACGGCATCGCTCCTTTTGATGGTGCCGCAAAAATCCTCAGACGCCGGTCCTGGGACGTTGAAGCTTCTGCCGAAGAAAAAACAGCTGCCGACGCTCTGATGAAGCGCATCCACCAGCTCCAGAACACCCACGGTGAAGAACTTTCGGATATCCAAATTACTACTCACTTCCTTAGGATCAGGGTGCAGCCTCTGCAGGCTCGCAAAAACCCCCTCTAGATGTATGCTGGCGAAGAAGATGTTGACCGCATTTCTGAGGATCTGTCTGTAAAGGACTTGGAGAAGCTTATTCGACGCTTTTCTTCGCTAAGCAAGAAAGATGAGGTTCTAACCTCTTGTCGCGTGGAGCCATACAGTGGAAACCACGCCCTTCTCGAAGTAAGTAACTTTTCCTTCGGGTTGTGTTGTTGTTTTTCAACTACCCCTTCTTTTTATCTTGTACATTCAACTTCAACTTTCTTTTGCAGAACCACCAAATCTTATCTTCTCTTCCCCCCTTCCTGGAGGTGGAGAGGTGGATGAGCGAGTCATTTTTACCGACGACTCGCAAGAATCCTCTCGTCCTGAGAGCGAAGTCATCGGGTCTCACACATCCGCGGCTTCCTCCGAAAAAGAAAGTGACTCAAATCCTTCAGAATCTGGGCGTTCCATCTCTCCTCCTCTCGCCGTTTCTCCAATGAACAAGAGGAAAAGGGAGGAAGTCGAAGATTCTGGCAGCTCCAAACCTGCCGGGTCACCTGTCGAGGAAACTTCTCCTGAAGAGGAGGGTACCTTCTGCCCTTACGACGATGCAGGCTCAGTTAGCTCGTAAGTTTCCTTTGCTTTTATTTTATGCACAACTCTTTTTCTTCGCCATGCTTATTTTCCTATTCTTGCAGTTCTGAAGAAGGGGAGAAGGAGGAACCCACAGTCCTTCGAACGGCTCCGACGAGCACGTCCAACACCGTGGTCCTCTCCGAAGAAAACCACGCTGCCGCGGAATCTTTGCCAATCGTGGAAGCTTCGACTCCACCATCCAGCCCCCGAGCGTTGATACGTCTCCAACGTACCTATAATTTCTTATGTTCCATGCTACTTTATTGATGATATCTACATGTTTTATGCATACTTTATGTCATATTTATGCGTTTTCCGGAACTAACCTATTGACGAGATGCCGAAGTGCCAGTTCTGTTTTTGCTTTTTGGTTCAAATCCTAGTAAGGAAATATTCTCGAATCGGACGAAATCAACGCCATTCTATTTTCACCTAAGCTTCCAACACCCGAGAGGGACCAGGAGGGGGCCACCCCACACACTAAGGCGGCGCTGCCTGGGGGGGGCGCGCCGGCCGGTGTCCGGCCCCACCAGGGCCCCTCCGAGGCTCCCCTTTCGCCTATAAGAAGCCCCTGACCTAAAACCCGAGACGAATAAGCCACGGTATGAGAAAAGTTCCGAGCCGCCGCCATCGCGAAGCCAAGATCTGGGGGACAGGAGTCTCTGTTCCGCACGCCGCCGGACGGGGAAGTGCCCCGGAAGCTCCTCCATCGACACCACCGCCATCTTCATCACCGCTTTGTCTCCCATGAGGAGGGAGTAGTTCTCCATCGAGGCTCGGGGCTGTACCGGTAGCTATGTGGTTCATCTCTCTCCTATGTACTTCAATACAATGATCTCATGAGCTGCCTTACATGATTGAGATTCATATGAGCTTTGTATCGCTACTAGTCTATGTGCTACTCATGTGATGTTATTAAAGTAGTCTATTCCTCCTGCATGGTGTAATGGTGACAGTGTGTGCATCGTGTAGTTCTTGTCGTAGATTATGGTCATAATCTCTTGTAGGTTATGGAGTTCATTATCGCTATGATAGTATTGATGTGATTTATTCCCCTTCATAGTGTAAAGGTGACAGTGTGTATGTTATGTTAGTACTCGGTTTATTTTGCAAAGATCTATTATGCTCTAAGGTTACTTAAACATGAATATCGAATGTTGTGGAGCTTGTTAACTCCGGCATTGAGGGTTCGTGTAATCCTACGCAACGAATGGTGTTCATTATCAAACAAGAGTGTATGTAGCACAAATGAGAGAAGTTATTATTTATTATGCGATCAATGTTGAGAGTGTCCACTAGTGAAAGTATGATCCCTAGGCCTTGCTTCCAAGCATCGAATCTCCGTTTGTTTACTGTTTTGTTGCATGTTTACTCGCTGCCATATTTTATTCAGATTGCTATTACCACTCATATACATCCATATTACTTGTATTTCACTATCTCTTCGCCGAACTAGTGCACCTATACATCCGACAAGTGTATTTGGTGTGTTGGGGACACAAGAGACTTCTTGCTTTGTGGTTGCAGGGTTGCTTGAGAGGATATCTTTGACCTCTTCCTCCCGAGTTCGATAAACCTTGGGTAATCCACTTAAGGGAAACTTGCTGCTGTTCTACAAACCTCTGCTCTTGGGGGCCCAACACTGTCTACAAGAATAGAAGCACCCGTAGACATCAAGCGTCTTCACCGTAGAGGGCCAGGACCGGGGATGTCGATGTTTAGACACTTATCCTGCGGAGTTCCTCGACTCCTATGCTGAGTGATGTAAGTTTCTCTTAATATTATATTTTGCTGCATCGTGTCACATTTTTCCTTTTTTGTCCCGAGCTTTTTATTCCTCTTGCTCGAGTGTCTTTTTCTAAGTTTCTTTTGCGACACTATTTGCTGACAGCCCTTGATGGATCAGTTCATCCGCCTCGGCTCCCAGTCTATTGGGTTCCGCAACGAGGCCGATACTTTGAAAGGTAATTTATTTATTTTGGATGACTCGCTTTTTCAATGTACCCCTTTCTTTGATTATTGGATAATGAATCTTCATCCTTTTGCCTTTAACCAGTCTCGCTGAGGCAAGCCGAAGAACGCGATGAAGCTCTCGAAACTAAGCTAAAGCTTAGCGAAGAGGCTCGCGAGAAGGCCGAAGCGGATGCTGCTACCGTCGCGGAACTTCGCCAGCGTCTCACCAGTGCAGAAAATGCATTAAGCGACAAGATTGCTGAGCAGATCACGCGCGAGCAATGCATAATAGATCGGCTTGAATGCCAAAATCGACGCTTTCTCCGTAAGTTCTTTCGTCGCCTTGAAGCTTGTCTTGATTTGGTAGTTTGTGTGGTGATAATCTTGTGTTTTGTTGCAGCAGGAAGGAATGATGAAGGTTTCAAACTGCTGGAGGCTAAGGATGGTCGTCTTCTCGGTGCCCTCTCAATCCTTGAGCTACAAGGCGATTTGGCGCGCACCAATATTTCCGATTCAAGGACTGCCTTCACGCGCCTCTTCCCTCATTTTTTGCCCAAGCAAACACAGCCGGAGGTCTTCGCCAAGCTTGTCAAGCGCTTCCTTCCCGCGGAAGACCTTGCTCTGGCCTATCGACAAGAAAATCTGAAGATTGGAGTCGAAGGGACCATTGCTCTGGTCGCGAACAACGGTCAAGAGGTCGACTGGGCCAAAGCTGGAAACTCCGGGAAGATGAACAAGGAGAAGTGGAAGGCGTTGGTGAAGGATGCCAAGCCACATTTGAAGAAGATCCTCGCCTTCCTCAGCCCGAAGCCCGCTGGTTCCACCATTACTGCCAAGACGAAGGTCAAGTAGACCATCCTGTCTCTATATTTCTTCTTTTTTCTTCTCTTTTGAGGTTGTTGCCTTAATTATGACTTGCGACAGCTTATTATCGGCTCAATAGGAGTCAACTTTTGTAATGATCATGTAAATATCCTGATGATTAATGGAATATCACACTGCCAAATGATTGATGTTGAAATGTTTCTTTTCCAGTTGGTTTTTGAAAACTATACCGCGGCCGCTGGTCCCTTTGATGCTTCACCTGCTACATCTCACTCGAGGAAAACTTCTGTCGACGATGTTTTTGATGATTCTTCTCATGCTGACCTTTCGCAAGAACTGAATGAACTTCGACAGCAACTTCAGTCGATGAAGAAGCAAGTTGTTGTTGTTATGGATCAATCCCGAAAATCCTCGGATCGTGAGCGAGCTGCACTTCAGCAAGCACATGAAGCTCTCAAACTGAGAGAGGATGCTACTACCGAGGCTTCGCGTGCTTCCCAACGCGAAGATTATATGCTTGATCTTATGACTAGCGCCGGTCCAGATATGTCGGGTATGTAACATTGGCTTTGTCCTTTCTTTAATTCCTCGCACTCCTTCTTACTTCGTTCCGATTTTCTTGTTGTGATTCAGGCTCTTTTGTCGACATTGCTGCTGAAGATCAACGCGTGAATGCCCGAGTCGAAATTCTCCTCCGGCTTGCCCGACAAAGTGGCAGCGACTTCTGGGCGAATGTACCCCACACTTGCAGGATTGTGCAATTCCAAGACCGCGCGTCCCAGGTTCGAGATTTTTTGGACTCTTGCACCAATATTTTGGCCCTGGTATACAAGGCGATGTTTCCTCGAAATCCTCAACCTGCGGGTCTTCCTCAATTGACGGACAAGTTCAAGAGCGTGGACCAAATTCATCTTTTTGTGAAGGCTCAATTGGTAGTTGGCGCTAGGTTTGCCTTAATCGTGTTGAAAATCTGCTACCCGAAGATGAGTCTGAGCAACATTGTTGATATCTGCCATGCTAAAGTGAGGGAAAAAAGAAGGAACGTCGACAAGATCAACGACAAGATGACTCCCACAGCCGAAGGAATGATTGATGATCTTTTGCGGATGGATGTTGATTTCTTCCGAGAGCATCATTATGCTGACACCTTGGATGTTCCTGCTGGAGCCAAAAGAATAAGCATTAATCACTTAATATAGGTTTTCATCCTCTTTATGATGTCGTGTTATAGCTGCAAAAATTTGTATGTTGCAAGAGTTGCACATATATTGTATATAAGGCAAAACTTATGTAAAGTTAAGACGATCTATGTTTTTTCCGAGTTTTCGAATGATCCTCCTTGTTGTGATTGTATTTTTCCCGATACTTTGTTTTTTGCGAGTGTCGAATATATTGAGAATTTTGTCGGGTACAAGCCCCCGAGCCTGTTTTGAGAGAATCATATGTAATCAGTATCTTTATTTCAATCATACTATATTGAAGCTTTGCAAGCCCGCCTCATTAAAAACCTTTCAGCCCCACTCGGTGCCCTGAAAGGAAAAGAGTGCGTCTGAAAACTTGCCAGCTATTCATGTACAATGTGCTTATAGCGACATTGCTTTTCTAGGCGTAGAACCATCGTAGCTGCGACACGTTCCACGTGTTCCCTTCTTCCTTGCCCGACTTTTTGTCCTTCAGCCTGTAGGATCCTCCTGGGATAACTTCTATGACGATGTATGGGCCTATCCATGGAGACTCGAACTTTTCATGGTTGTCCTAGGTGAGCCGAAGAACCAGGTCGCCAACTTGAAAAGATCTTGGGCGCAAACGTCGACTGTGGTAATTCTTCAAGCTGGTACGTGGTGACCCTTGACAACACCTCGTCCCTAGCTTCATCGAGTGCATCCACATCATCTTACATTGCCTTTCTTGAAGTTTCTTTGTCGTATTCTGTAACTCTCGGTGAGTTATGCTCTATTTCTATCGGGAGCTCCGCCTCGGCTCCATGGACCAGAAAGAACGTTGTTTCTTGTGTTGCTGTATTGGGTCTTGTTTGTATGTTCCAAAGAACACTTGGAAACTCCTCGGCCCATGTGTGTCGGGCTTTTCCAGTGGTGTTAACAGGCGCTTCTTGATACCATTGCAGATGATATCGTTTGCTTTTATCGACTTGGCCATTGGTTTGCGGGTGCGCGATGATACGTCTCAAACGTATCTATAATTTCTGATGTTCCATGCTTGTTTTATGACGATACCTACATGTTTTGTTCACACTTTATGATGTTTTGATGCGTTTTCCGGAACTAACCTATTGACGAGATGCCGAAGTGCCGTTCTGTTTTCCTGTTTTTGGTTTCGAAATCCTAGTAAGGAAATATTCTCGGAATCGGACGAAATCAATGCCCAACATCTTAGGATCACGCGAAGCTTCCGAACACCCGAGAGAGGCCAGAGGGGGCCACAGCCCACCGACACTACCCGGCGCGGCCTGGGGGCGCCCCTGTGTCGTCGCCTCGTTGACCTTCACGCCGCCTCTTCGCTATATAAAGGTCCCCGACCTAAAACACGATACGAATAAGCCACGGTACGCGAAACCTTCCAGAGCCGCCGCCATCGCGAAGCCAAGATCCGGGGGACAGGAGTCTCTGTTCCGGCACGCCGCCGGACGGGGAAGTGCCCCGGAAGGCTTCTCCATCGACACCGCTGCCATCTTCACCGCCATCTTCATCAACGCTGCTGCTCCCATGAGGAGGGAGTAGTTCTCCATCGAGGCTCGGGGCTGTACGGTAGCTATGTGGTTCATCTCTCTCTATGTACTTCAATACAATAATCTCATGAGCTGCCTTACATGATTGAGATTCATATGATGATGCTTGTAATCTAGATGTCATTATGCTAGTCAAGTGGGTTTTACTTATGTGATCTCCGAGACTCCTTGTCCCACATGTGTAAAGGTGACAGTGTGTGCACCTGTGGGTCTCTTAGGCTATATTTCACAGAATACTTATTCACTGTTATGGATAGCATATTGAAGTGCTTATTTATATCCCTTTATGATTGCAATGTGTTTTGTATCACTATTTATCTATGTGCTACTCATGTGATGTTATTGAAGTAGTCTATTCCTCCTGCATGGTGTAATGGTGACAGTGTGTGCATCGTGTAGTTCTTGTCGTAGGCTATGATCATAATCTCTTGTAGGTTATGGAGTTGATTATCGCTATGATAGTATTGATGTGATTTATGCCTCCTTCATAGTGTGATGGTGACAGTGTGCATGCTATGTTAGTACTTGGTCTATTTTGCAAAGATCTATTATACTCTAAGGTTACTTAAACATGAATATCGAATGTTGTGGCGCTTGTTAACTCCGGCTTGAGGGATCTCTTGTAGCCCTACACAATTAGTGGTGTTCATCATCCCAAGAGTATATGTAGCACAAAGGAAAGAACTTATTTATTATGTGATCAATGTTGAGAGTGTCCACTAGTGAAAGTATGATCCCTAGGCCTTGTTTCCATCACAAAGAATTGCTTCCTACGCCAGCAAGCTATTTTCTGCTTGTTTACTGTTTTACTGCATCTTTACTTTCTGCAATATTACCACCATCTATACCACCTGTGTTTTACTATCTCTTCGCGAACTAGTGCACCTATACATCCGACAAGTGTATTAGGTGTGTTGGGGACACAAGAGACTTCTTGCTTTGTGGTTGCAGGTTGCTTGAGAGGGATATCTTTGACCTCTTCCTCCATGAGTTCGATAAACCTTGGGTGATCCACTTAAGGGAAAACTTGTTGCTGTTCTACAAACCTCTGCTCTTGGAGGCCCAACACTGAATAGAAGCAAGTAGACATCAAGCTATTTTCTCGCCGTTTGCTGAGGAAAGGTAAAAGGTACTCACACTCCGGATCTCGGCTACTAAGCTATTTTCCGGCGCCGTTGTAAGTACTCGAAGCTATTTCCTTTAGATCCTGCAATTGCATCTTTTGGTTTCTTGTTTACACTAGTTAGGCATAATGGAAAGCAACAGTGAGCTTTTATTTCTATTTCCCGAGTTAAGACATGGATTGTTTGCGCGAAAATTAAAAAACCTATGGAATCTTATTTGCATGCTAGATATAGTATGAACGCTTTGAACACCATTGTTGTTAATGATATGGAAAATTCTAAGCTTGGGGAAGCTGGTTTTGATGAGCATGGTATAGTCCCAAGCATTGAGGAGAAAATTTTCTTTGATGATACTTTGCCTCCTATTTATGATGATTATAATGATAGTGGTCTTTTGGTGCCGCCTACTATGGAGAGTAAATTTTATTATGATTATACTATGCCTCCTACAATTGATGAGAATAATAATGATAGCTACTTTGTTGAATTTGCTCCCACTACAACTAATAAAATTGATTATGCTTATGTGGAGAGTAAAAATTTTATGCATATGGCTCATGACAAGAATGTTTTATGTGATAGTTATATTGTTGAGTTTTCTCATGATGCTACTGAAAGTTATTATGAGAGAGGAAAATATGGTTGTAGAAATTTTCATGTTACTAAAACACCTCTCTATGTGCTGAAATTTTTGAAGCTACACTTGTTTTGTCTTCCTATGCTTGCCACTATACTCTTCATGAACTTGTTTATTTACAAGATTCCTATGCATAGGAAGCATGTTAGACTTAAATGTGTTTTGAATTTGCCTCTTGATGCTCTCTTTTGCTTCAAATACTATTTCTTGCGAGTGCATCATTAAAATTCGAGCCCATCTTAATGGCTATAAAGAAAGAACTTCTTGGGAGATAACCCATGTATTTATTTTACTACAGCACTTTTGTTTTATATTTGAGTCTTGGAAGTTGTTTACTACTGTAGCAACCTCTCCTTATCATGTTTTTGTGCCAAGTAAAGTCTCTATGGTAAAGTTGATGCTAGATTTGGATTGCTGCGCAGAAACAGATTTGCTGTCTGTCACGAATTTGAGCAGAAGTCTCAGTAAAAAAAATCAAAAAAATCTGAATATTTACGTGTGTGATCCTCAGATATGTACACAACTTTCATTAGTTTTGAGTTTTTCCGTTTGAGCAAGTTAAGTGCCCCTTTCAGGTTCGTCTTTACGGACTGTTCTGTTTTGACAGATTCTGCCTTTTATTTCGCATTGCCGCTTTTGCTTTGTTGAATGGATTTCTTTGTTCCATTAACTTTCAGAAGCTTTGTGCAATGTCCAGAAGTGTTGAGAATGATTGTGTCACCTCTGAACATGTGAATTTTGATTATGCACTAACCCTCTAATGAGTTTGCTTGAAGTTTGGTGTGGCAGAAGTTTTCAAGGGTCAATAGAAGAGGGTGATATAATGTGATCAAGAAGAGTGAAAGTTCTAAGCTTGGGGATGCCCCGGTGGTTCATCCCTGCATATTTTAAGAAGACTCAAGCATCTAAGCTTGGGGATGCCCATCTCTTCATCGACAACTTATCAGGTCATTTCTAGTGAAACTATATTTTTATTTGGTCACATCTTATGTACTTTACTTGGAGCGTCTGTGTGCTTTTATTTTTGTTTTGTTATCTTAGTTTTATGAATAAATTCATCCTTGTGTGGGAGAGAGACACGCTCCGCTGGTTCATATGAACACATGTGTTCTTAGCTTTTAATGTTCAAGGGCGAAAGTTGATCGCTTCACTTGTTGCTATTTGGTTGGAATCAGAAAATGCTTCATATGGTCTTAAATAATTTGATACTTGGCAATTGTTTTGAGCTCTCATAGATCATGTTTACTCACGCACCATGTAGTTTAATCTGTTAATGAAGAACTACCGTAGAGCTGGTTTAATTTGGTTTGCATGATTGGTCTCTCTAAGTCTAGATATTTTCTGGTAAAAGTGTTTGAGCAACAAGGAAGACAGTGTAGAGTCTTATAATGCTTGCAATATGTTCTTATGTAAGTTTTGCTGTACCGGTTTATACTTGTGTTTGCTTCAAACAACCTTGCTAGCCTAAGCCTTGTACTGAGAGGGAATACTTCTCATGCATCCAAAACCTTGAGCCAAAACCTATGCCATTTGTGTCCACCATATCTACCTACTATGTGGTATTTCCTGCCATTCCAAGTAAATACTTCATGTGCTACCTTTAAACAATTCAAAAGCTATTATCTCTTATTTGTGTCAATGTTTTATAGCTCATGAGGAAGTATGTGGTGTTTTATCTTTCGATCTTGTCATTTACTTCTGACAGACTTTCACAATGGACTAGTGGCTTCATCCGCTTATCCAATAATTTTGCAAAAAGAGCTGGGAATGGGGTTCCCAGCCCCAATTAATTAACTTGCATTAATAATTCTCTTCACATGTTTTGCTCTGATCAGTAAGCAACTTAATTTTGCAAATAGACACTCCTCCATGGTATGTGAATGTTGGAAGGCACCCGAGATTCGGTTAGCCATGGCTTGTGAAAGAAAAGGTTGGGGGAGTGTCATCTAATAAATAAAACTAAAGTACATGTGTAAACAAAAGAGAAGAGGGATGATCTACCTTGCTGGTAGAGATAACGTCCTTCATGGGAGCCGCTCTTGAAAGTCTGGTTGATAAGATAGTTAGAGTACCCACTACCATTCGTTGAAAACAACAAACACCTCTCAAAATTTTACTTTTATGCTCTCTATATGATTTCAAAACTTGAAAAGCTCTAGCACATGATTTAATCCTGCTTCCCTCTGCGAAGGGCCTATCTTTTACTTTATGTTGAGTCAGTTTACCCATTTCCTTCCATCTTAGAAGCAAACACTTGTGTCAACTGTGCATTGATTCTTACATACTTGCTTATTTGCATTCATCATATTACTCTATGTTGACAATTATCCATGAGATATGCATGTTGAAAGTTGAAAGCAACTGCTGAAACTTATATCTTCCTTTGTGTTGCTTCGATGCCTTTACTTTGAATTTATTGCTTTATGAGTTAACTCTTATGCAAGACTTTTTGATGCTTGCCTTGAAAGTACTATTTATGAAAAGTTTTGCTATATGTTATCTATTTGTTAGCAAACTATAGATATTGCTTTGAATCACTCCATTCATGTCATATGCTTTACAATAATGTTGATCAAGATTATGATGGTAGCATATCACCTCGGAAATTATTTGTGTTATCGTTTACCTACTCGAGGACGAGTAGGAACTAAGCTTGGGGATGCTGATACGTCTCAGACGTATCTATAATTTCGATGTTCCATGCTTGTTTTATGACAATACCTACATGTTTTGTTCACACTTTATGATGTTTTGATGCGTTTTCCGGAACTAACCTATTGACGAGATGCCGAAGTGTCAGTTCCTGTTTTCTGCTGTTTTTGGTTTCAGAAATCCTAGTAAGTGATACGTCCAATTTGCATCACTATTTTGTATCATAATTTGTTGTTATTCATTGATATATTTCATATTGGGACACAATACTTATGTTATTTCATCTATTTTGCATGTTTCATCATTATTGGAGGATCACACCTGGAGCCAGATTCTGGCTGAAAAAGCACCGTCGAACGCAATATTTCGGAAGATCAACTGTGGAAGGAAATTACACGTAAATTCCTATTTTTCCAGATGACGAAGGAAGCCGAAGGGGAGCCAGCTGGACCCAAGGTGGGCCCACAACAGGCGGCGCGGCCCATGGCCTGGCCGCACCACCTTGTTGTGTGGGGCCCCACAGCCCCTCTCGCCTCCTTTTCTTCGCGTACTCGTCCCGAAAACCTAAGCCACAGAGGGTACCTCACGAGAGTTAGCCGCCTCTGCGAGGCGAGAACACCAGAGAGAAAAGAGCTCTCCGGCGGCAGAATCCGCCGGAAATTCCTCCCGGAGGGGAAATCGACGCCATCGCCATCGTCATCGAGCCGGACATCATCTCCACCATCATCATCATCATCTTCACCATCTACACCGCCATCACCACCGCTGCACCTCGTCACCGCTGTAACGATTTGGGTTGGATCTTGATTGTTTGATAGGGGAAACTCTCCCGGTGTTGATTTCTACTTGTTATTGATGCTATTGAGTGAAACCATAGAACCAAGGTTTATGTTCAGATTGTTATTCATCATCATATCACCTCTGATTGTATTCCATATGATGTCTCGTGATTAGTTCGTTTAGTTCTTGAGGACATGGGTGAGGTCTAAATGTTAGTAGTGAACTATGGTTGAGTAATATTCAATGTTATGATATTTAAGTTGTGGTGTCATTCTTCTAGTGGTGTCGTGTGAACGTCGACTACACGATACTTCACCATTTATGGGCCTAGGGAGTGCATCTTGTATTCGGTTGCTAATTGCGGGGTTGCCGGAGTGACAAAAACCTAAGCCCCCGTTAGTATATCGATGCAAGAGGGATCGCAGGATCTCAGAGTTTAAGGCTGTGGTTAGATTTATCTTAATTACTTTCTTGTAGTTGCGGATGCTTGCAAGGGTATAATCACAAGTATGCATTAGTCCTAGGAAGGGCGGTGCATTAGCATAGGTTCACCCACACAACACTTATCAAAACAATGAAGATTACTTAGCTACATGAAGCGAAAGCACTAGACTAAATTCCCGTGTGTCCTCAAGAACGTTTGGTCATTATAAGTAAACAAACCGGCTTGTCCTTTGTGCTAAAAAGGATTGGGCCACTCGCTGCAATTATTTCTCTCGCACTTTACTTACTCGTACTTTATTCATCTGTTACATCAAAACTCCTTGAATACTTGTTTGTGAGCATTTACAGTGAATCCTTCATTGAAACTACTGTCAACACCTTCTGCTCCTCGTTGGGATCGACATTCTTACTTATCGAAGATACTACGATACACCCCTATACTTGTGGGTCATCAAGACTATTTTCTGGCGCCGCCGGGGAGTGAAGCGCTATTGGTAAGTGGAATTGGTAAGGAAAACCTTTATTGTTTGTGCTGATTTTATTTCTGCCTCTGCTATAAGTCATTATGGAGAGATCTTCTCTTCAATTTCTATTTGGGAAATCTACTACTACTGCAACGGTAGTGGATGAGGCGCCAGGTGAGGAAGTGATACCATATAAAATACCTATGAAAATTATTGAACGTGTTATGGATAACCGCTATGGAGGGGATGGAACCGTTCATCCTGGTGATCATTTACTATTTTTACATGAATTATGCGGGTTATTCAAATGTGCAGGTATTGCTATGAATGAAGTTAGAAAGAAACTATTCTCTATATCGCTGTCTGGTAAAGCGGCGCATTGGTATAAATTGCTGAAGAATGGTGATTCTCTTGATTGGGAGGACATTGTGCCCTTATTTTATTCCAAATTCTATCCTCCAAGTGAAATTCACAAAGATCGAACCGCATATATAATTTCTGGCCTCATGATGGAGAGAGTATTGCCCAAGCTTGGGGAGATTGAAGTCTTTAATGCTCAAATGCCCCATTCATGAGCTTCCTGGTAATGTTATTATTGATAATTTCTATGCAAGACTTTCTTTTCAAGACAAGACCTTGCTGGATACTTCTTGTTCTGGATCATTTACACGCAACAAAGAAGAGTTTAAAAGGGACCTTCTTGATCGGATCCAGGAGAATACTGAAGGATGGGAGAACGACAAAGATAGAGAGTCAATTATCTTTGATTATAAATGCATTGAAGTTTTTATGGATACTGGTAAATTTCGTAATATGAGTGCTATTTATGGTCTTGATTCCCAAGTTGTTGCAAATCTTTACAAAGATTTTGCCTCTCATTATGAATTGCCTAAGAAGAATTTTGATAAGTATCATGAACCGTATAAAGATAAAATTGATTCATCTGTAAACAAATGTGTAGTGATTGAAACTGTTGATCATGTTATTCCTGAAGCTTATATTGAAAAAACTCCTTTTTCCTGCTAAAATGAAAGAGTACTCTGTTATATCTAGTGTGGTTAATAAAAGTGAAAAGAAACCTATAGAACCTGAAGAACAAATTAAGATTGAACCTGCTGTTGCAATAGTTAAAGATCTTGTGACTGAAAATGTGGAGGATGGTCATATTATTTTCTGTGAAGATGCTTCTAATATTGTTTCACATCCTAATAAACCCAAACAAGTTAGTGTTCCTATGCTATCTGTTAGAATTGGTGATCATTGCTATTATGGTTTATGTGATATTGGTGCAAGTGTTAGTGCTATTCCTTATGAGCTTTACACGGAGATTATGCACGAAATTGATTCTTGTGAACTTGAAGATATTGATGTGGTTATTCAGCTGACTAATAGAGAAACTATTTCTCCAATTGGTATTGTTCGAGATGTGGAAGTTCTATGTGGTAAGATTAAATATCCTGCTGACTTTTTGGTACTTGGTTCTGCTGCTAGTGATCATTGTCCTATCATTTTTGGTAGACCTTTTCTAAATACTTGTGGAGCTATTATAGATTGCAAGAAAGAGAAAATTTTGACTAAATTTGCTGGTGAATCTTATGAGTTTAACTTCTCTAAATTTACCAAAACTCCTTATAAAGCTGATTTGCCTAGTGATGATTTTAAAATGGAGCAGTGTGCATCTATTGTTCTTGTTCCTAATAATCCTTTGCAGCAACATTTGGAGAATAGCGAGAGTGAAGTTTTTAGGAAAGAAAGAGATGAGCTTGAGGAAATTTTTCCAACCTATTCTCAAGCATGATTTACCGGTGGAAGATTTGGGTACAACACCACCACCAAAGGAAGATCCTGTTTTCGATTTAAAGCCTTTACCTGATAATCTTAAATATGCTCATATTGATGATAAGAAAATATATCCTGTTATTATTAGTTCTAAGCTTTCAGAGAGATTGAGGAAGAAAGGTTATTGGAAATATTGAAGAAACACCGAGGAGCTATTGGCTACACTCTTGATGATTTGAAAGGGATTTCTCCTTCTATTTGCCAACATGCTATCAATATGGAAGATGATGCAAAGCCTGTTGTTGAACATCAGCGTCGTCTAATTCCGAAGATGAAGGAGGTGGTAAGGAATGAGGTATTAAAACTTCTTGAAGCTGGTATTATATATCCTATTGCTGATAGTAGATGGGTTAGTCATGTGCATTGTGTTCCTAAGAAAGGAGGAATGACTGTTGTGCCTAATGATAATGATGAGCTCATCCCTCAAAGAGTAGTTGTAGGGTATAGAATGTGCATTGATTTTCGAAAAGTTAATAAAGTTACTAAGAAAGATCATTACCCTTTACCATTTATTGATCAAATGCTAGAAAGGTTGTCTAAAAATACTCATTTTTGCTTTCTTGATGGTTATTCTGGGTTTTCACAAATTGTTGTTAAAGCTAAAGATCAAGAGAAAACCACTTTCACTTGTCCTTATGGAACTTATGCTTATAGGCGTATGCCTTTTGGTTTATGTAATGCTCCTGCTACTTTTCAAAGATGCATGTCCGCTATTTTTCATGGCTTTTGCGAGAGTATTGTAGAGGTGTTCATGGATGATTTTTCTGTCTATGGGAATTCTTTTGATAATTGCTTGCGAAACCTCGATAAAGTTTTGCAGAGATGTGAAGAAACTAACCTTGTTCTTAATTGGGATAAAATGCCACTTTATGGTTAATGAAGGAATTGTATTGGGACATAAAATTTCCGAGAGAGGTATTGAAGTTGATAGAGCTAAATTTGAAGCAATTGAGAAGATGCCCTATCCGAGGGATGTTAAAGGTATTCGTAGTGTTCTTGGTCATGCTGGGTTTTATAGGAGATTTATTAAATATTTCTCTAAAATTTCAAAGCCTCTTACTAATCTTATCCAAAAAGATGTACCTTTTGTTTTTGATGATGATTGTAAGGAAGCTTTTGAAACTCTAAAGAAAGCCTTAACAACTGCTCCTGTAGTTGAACCTCCTGATTGGAATTTGCCTTTTGAAATTATGTGTGATGCTAGTGATTTTCTGTAGGTGCTGTTCTTGGACAGCGAGTAGATAAAAAATTAAATGTTATTCATTATGCTAGTAAGACTCTTGATGCTGCTCAAAGAAATTATGCTACAACTGAAAAGGAATTGTTAGCTGTAGTCTTTGCTTGTGACAAGTTTAGACCCTATATTGTTGATTCAAAAGTCACGATTCATACTGATCATGCTGCAATTAGATACCTTATGACAAAGAAAGATGCTAAGCCAAGGCTTATTAGATGGGTACTTCTTTTGCAAGAATTTGATTTACATATTATAGATAGGAAAGGTGCTGATAATCCTGTTGCTGATAATTTGTCTAGATTGGAAAATATTGCTTATGATCCTGTTCTGTTAATGATAGTTTTCCAAATGAACAATTGGCTGTAATAAAGGTGAGCTCGCGAGAGCCCTTGGTATGCAGATTATGCTAACTTTATTGTTTCGAAGTATTTGCCTCCAACCTTTTCAGCTCAGCAAAGGAGGAAATTCTTTTATGATTTGAGGCATTATTTTTGGGATGACCCACACTTATATAAAGAAGGAGTAGATGGTATTATGCGAAGATGTGTTCCTGAATATGAACAACAGGAGATATTGAGTAAATGTCATGGTAGTGTTTATGGAGGACATCACGCTGGAGATAGAACCGCACAAAAGGTTCTACAATCAGGTTTTTATTGGCCAACACTTTTCAAAGATGCAAGGAAGTTTATCTTATCTTGTGATGAATGTCAAAGAGTTGGTAATATCTCCAGACGTAATGAAATGCCTATGAATTATACTCTTGTTATTGAACCATTCGATTGTTGGGGATTCGACTTCATGGGTCCTTTCCCTTCTTCAGAAGGTAACACTCATATACTTGTCGCTGTTGATTATGTTACCAAATGGGTAGAAGCTATACCTACAAAAAGTGCTGATGGTGAGACCTCTTTAAAAATGCTTTTAGATATTATTTTTCCTAGATTTGGAGTACCTAGATATATTATGACTGATGGAGGTTCTCATTTTATTCATGGAGGTTTTAGAAAAACTCTTGCTAAGTATGGTATTAATCATAGAATTGCTTCCGCTTATCACCCTCAAACTAGTGGTCAAGTAGAATTATCAAATAGAGAGATTAAATCTATTTTGGGAAAGACCGTTAATAAATCTAGAAAGAATTGGGCTAGTAAATTGAAGGAAGCACTATGGGCTTATAGAACTGCTTATAAAAATCCTATGGGAATGTCACCTTATAAAATGGTTTATGGAAAAGCTTGTCATTTACCTCTAGAACTAGAGCACAAAGCTTATTGGGCTGTTAGAGAACTAAATAAAGATCCTAAACTAGCCGGTAATAAGAGGTTGCTGCAATTAAGTTCTCTAGATGAATGGAGAAGTGAAGCTTATGAAAATGCTAAACTCTTAAAGAAAAAGTTAAGAAATGGCATGATAGAAGGATCATCAAAAGAGAGTTTAATATTGGGGATAAAGTCCTATTGTATCGGTCTCGTCTCAGATTCTTTGCGGGGAAATTACTCTCGAAATGGGAAGGACCATATGTTGTTGAGGAGGTGTATCGTTCAGGAGCAATTAAAATTAGCTCTCTCCAAGGCAATGCTACGCAAGTGGTGAATGGACAAAGACTCAAGCATTATATCTCGGGTGATTCTTATAATGTTGATGTTGATATTATTCAAGTGGAAACACCGGAGGCTTTCATTAAAGGACAAATTGACAGTCCGCCAGAACTCGACTTTGAATAGGTAACAGTAGGTAATAAAAAGTCCGTGTTTAGCTTTCCGAACAATATTTCTGCTTTTTTGGAAAATATGAAAAATTACGGGATCGAAACGGAGTGGAAGAGACGCGCGAGGGCCCGTCACCATAGGCCGGCGCGGGCCCCACCCTGGCCGCGCCGCCCTATGGGACAGCCCTCGGCGTCCCTCTCGTTTTCGGCCTGGAACCTTCCTTTTGTTGTAAAAATATTTGCTATATAATCCCCCGCCCCTGGAGGTCCGTATATCGTTTTCTCGTCGTGTTTTGTTTCGAGCTGTTTTCTGCCAGGATCTGGGATCTAGATCCACCATGTCTTCGTCGGGAACTCGGAAGGACAGCTTCTTTGAGGACGTCGTCAACCCGTACATGAACGAGCTGAAGATGCACCCCAAAGAATTGCTGCTCGTAGATGGAGAGTTGCGGATCAAAGATGTCCAGGGTCCTAAGGGAGAAGGAAGTTTGGAAGACAGGATGGAGAAACTGGAACAAGAGGTCTTCAACTACAAGAAGATGGCTGAGCGTGAAGTGGACATCTTTCACAAGATTGTGTCTGAACTCATTGATGGACACAAGAAGGAGACTGCAAAGTTGTGGGACGATATCTTCTCACTTCACGACACCACCAACAAACTCCAAGCTCAACTCTATGATGTTCATAATCAAAACTGTGAGTATGAAAACAGGTTTAAGCGCATAAGTCATGCTGCTAGTTTCAGGTTTCCGGAGACCAAGATGTCTTTTGTTGATGGAGAGCCTCTTCCATGGAAGTCTGATGATGGCAAGGATTCGCCATCATCACCGAAGGAGTAATTCATCATCGGTATTGGCATCCCCTTGGTTTGTTCCAAGCTTGGGGAGTGTCGCGGTATCACATCATCACTACCTTTATCTTTTACTATCAAGTAGTGTCATATCATGAGTAGGAAGTTATCATATGGAATAGTATGCAATGTGGAAGTATCTCTCTAGGTTGGTTATCTATGTATCCGTTGGTATGAGTTATCGTTATGGAATATTAATGAGAAGTCTTATCATTTACTTTTTGCACACCTTATTTTAGTTTGCAATCTCCATCATATGATTGCTCTTGACATTAGTATTGATATCACTTTGGGAGCATCAAGTAAATCTATTTGGTTTTGGCAAACTTAGCATTGGTCAATAGCAACAACACCCTGATGTTTAAATAGAAGAGAGAAATACACTTAGATATATTACTCTATTATCTCTATGCTAATGAGTTTAGTATTCTGAAGTTAAAATTGCTTGTGCTTATGAGAAAGATGCATGATTGTTTCTATCATATGTATATTTGTTTGTTTCCTTCAACCTTTATGCTTGCTATCAAACCTTTCTAGCCAAAGACCTGTATTGAGAGGGAATGCTTCTCATACATCCATAACCTTAGACCAAACCTATGCCAATTGTGTCCACCATACCTACCTACTACATGGTATTTTCGCCATTCCAAGTAAATACTTCATGTGCTACCTTTAAATAATTCAAACTATACTACTCCTTATTTGTGTCAATGTTTTATAGCTCATGAGGAAGTATGTGGTGTTTTATCTTTCAATCTTGTTGGGCGGACTTTCACCAATGGACTAGTGGCACATCCGCTTATCCAATAATTTTGCAATAAGAGCTGGCAACGGGGTTCCCAGCCCCAATTAATAACTTTCATTAATAATTCTCTTCACATGTTTTGCCCTGATTTATCAGTAAGCAACTTAATTTTGCAATAGACACTCCTCCATGGTATGCGAATGTTGGAAGGCACCCGAGGATTCGGTTAGCCATGGATTGAGAAAGCCAAGGTTGGGGGAGTGTCATCCTTAATAAAACTAAAATACATGTGTAAACAAAAGAGAAGGGGGATGATCTACCTTGCTTGTAGAGATGCCGTCCCTCATGGGAGCCGCTCTTGGAAGGTTCGTTTGGCAAGGGGTTAGAGTGCCCGCTACCATTCGTTGACAACAACAAACACCGCTCAAAATCTTACTTTTATGCTCTTTATATGATTTCAAAACTTGAAAAGCTCTAGCACATGATTTAATCCCTGCTTCCCTCTGCGAAGGGCCTATCTTTTACTTTTATGTTGAGTCAGTAAACCTATTTCCCTCTGTCTTAAGCAAGCAATTGAGTTGTTGTGAACCAACCATTTATGCTATGATCGAGCTAATTATGTCCTTTATACTTTCTTGCTTAGTACAAATTTTATCTGAATGAATATGACTTTGAAGTTATGAATGATTATGAGGAGATTGTTATGATTGAATATGAAAGCCCTGCTATATAAGTTCTAATATGAAAGCCTTGCTTATTAAATAAGAGCAATCCGTTAGTAGTTCTCTGACCAAGAACAAAGTTTGCCATAACCATTTATGATTTCCTATGCACCTTTACTTGTGATTTCTCTTTACTTATTTCAAGTTGACTTATATGAAGAGAATGTTTACTAGAATGTCTTGTGTGAATCAATATGATGCTTCTTGTTCGTATTTTATTTATCGACTCTTCACTCCATAAACATGTGGTCTTGTTTATTGAGCTCAGTTTCGCTTGGGGACAAGCGAGGTCTAAGCTTGGGGGAGTTGATACGTCCAATTTGCATCACTATTTTGTATCATAATTTGCTGTTATTCATTGATATATTTCATATTGGGACACAATACTTATGTTATTTCATCTATTTTGCATGTTTCATCATTATTGGAGGATCAAGCACCGGAGCCAGGATTCTGCTGGAAAAAGCACCGTCAGAACGCAATATTTCGGAAGATCAACTGTGGAAGGAAATTACACGTAAATTCCTATTTTTCCAGATGACGAAGGAAGCCGAAGGGGGAGCAGGGACCCAGTGGGCCCAGACATCAGATGCGCGCCCATGGCCTGGCCGCGCCACCTGTTGTGTGGGGGCCCCACAGCCCCTCTCGCCTCCTTTCTTCGCGTACTCCTTCGTCCCGAAAACCTAAGCCACAGAGGGTACCTCACAAAGTTACAGCCTCTCGGGGCGGAGAACACAGAGAGAAAAGAGCTCTCCGGCGGAATCCGCCGGGGAAATTCCCTCCCGGAGGGGAAATCGACGCATCGCCATCGTCATCGAGCGGACATCATCTCCACCATCATCGTCATCATCTCCACCATCTACACCGCCATCACCACCGCTGCACCTCGTCACCGCTGTAACGATTTGGGTTGGATCTTGATTGTTTGATAGGGGAAACTCTCCCGGTGTTGATTTCTACTTGTTATTGATGCTATTGAGTGAAACCATAGAACCAAGGTTTATGTTCAGATTGTTATTCATCATCATATCACCTCTGATTGTATTCCATATGATGTCTCGTGAGTAGTTCGTTTAGTTCTTGAGGACATGGGTGAGGTCTAAATGTTAGTAGTGAACTATGGTTGAGTAATATTCAATGTTATGATATTTAAGTTGTGGTGTCATTCTTCTAGTGGTGTCGTGTGAACGTCGACTACACGATACTTCACCATTTATGGGCCTAGGGGAGTGCATCTTGTATTCGGTTGCTAATTGCGGGGTTGCCGGAGTGACAAAACCTAAGCCCCCGTTAGTATATCGATGCAAGAGGGATCGCAGGATCTCAGAGTTTAAGGTTGTGGTTAGATTTATCTTAATTACTTTCTTGTAGTTGCGGATGCTTGCAAGGGGTATAATCACAAGTATGCATTAGTCCTAGGAAGGGCGGTGCATTAGCATAGGTTCACCCACACAACACTTATCAAAACAATGAAGATTACTTAGCTACATGAAGCGAAAGCACTAGACTAAATTCCCGTGTGTCCTCAAGAACGTTTGGTCATTATAAGTAAACAAACCGGTTTGTCCTTTGTGCTAAAAGGATTGGGCCACTCGCTGCAATTATTTCTCTCGCACTTTACTTACTCGTACTTTATTCATCTGTTACATCAAAACTCCTTGAATACTTGTTTGTGAGCATTTACGTGAATCCTTCATTAAAACTACTTGTCAACACCTTCGCTCCTCGTTGGGATTGACATTCTTACTTATCGAAGATACTACGACACCCCCTATACTTGTGGGTCATCAGTGAAATATTCTCAATCGGACGAAATCAACGCCCAACATCTTAGGATCACGCGAAGCTTCCGAACACCCGAGAGAGCCGAGGGTCCACAGGCCACGGACACTACCCCGGCGCGGCCCAGGGGGCGCCCTCATGTGTCGTCGCCTTGTTGACCTTCTCGACGCCGCCTCTTCGCCTATATAAAGGTCCCTGACCTAAAACACGATACGAATAAGCCACGGTACGCGAACCTTCCAGCCGCCGCCATCGCGAAGCCAAGATCTGGGGGACAGGTTCTATTCCGGCACGCCGCCGGACGGGGAAGTGCCCGGAAGGCTTCTCCATCGACACCGCTGCCATCTTCACCGCCATCTTCATCCGCTGTTGCTCCCATGAGTAGTTCTCCATCGAGGCTCGGCTGTACCGGTAGCTATGTGGTTCATCTCTCTCCTATGTACTTCAATACAATAATCACATGAGCTGCCTTACATGATTGAGATTCATATGATGATGCTTGTAATCTAGATGTCATTATGCTAGTCAAGTGGGTTTACTTATGTGATCTCCGGAGACTCCTTGTCCCACGTGTGTAAAGGTGACAGTGTGTGCACCGTGTGGGTCTCTTAGGCTATATTTCACAGAATACTTATTCACTGTTATGGATAGCATATTGAAGTGCTTATTTATATCCCTTTATGATTGCAATGTGTTTTGTATCACTATTTATCTATGTGCTACTCATGTGATGTTATTAAAGTAGTCTATTCCTCCTGCATGGTGTAATGGTGACAGTGTGTGCATCGTGTAGTTCTTGTCGTAGGCTATGATCATAATCTCTTGTAGGTTATGGAGTTGATTATCGCTATGATAGTATTGATGTGATTTATGCCTCCTTCATAGTGTGATGGTGACAGTGTGCATGCTATGTTAGTACTTGGTCTATTTTGCAAAGATCTATTATACTCTAAGGTTACTTAAACATGAATATCGAATGTTGTGGCGCTTGTTAACTCCGGCATTGAGGGTTCGTGTATCCCTACACAATTAGTGGTGTTCATCATCCAACAAGAGTATATGTAGCACAAAGGAAAGAGAACTTATTTATTATGTGATCAATGTTGAGAGTGTCCACTAGTGAAAGTATGATCCCTAGGCCTTGTTTCCATCACAAAGAATTGCTTCCCTACGCCAGCAAGCTATTTTCTGGCCCCTTGTTTACTGTTTTACTGCATCTTTACTTTCTGCAATATTACCACCATCTATACCACATGTGTTTTACTATCTCTTCGCCAGAACTAGTGCACCTATACATCCGACAAGTGTATTAGGTGTGTTGGGACACAAGAGACTTCTTGCTTTGTGGTTGCAGGGTTGCTTGAGAGGGATATCTTTGACCTCTTCCTCCCCGAGTTCGATAAACCTTGGGTGATCCACTTAAGGGAAACTTGCTGGTTCTACAAACCCTTGCTCTTGGAGGCCCAACACTGTCTACAAGAATAGAAGCACCCGTAGACATCACGCGACCGTCGCAAAGCGTAGTTTGATGCCTACTTCGTCACAATATGCCTTGAACTCTTTGGAAGTGAAGTTGTTGCCGTTGTCCGTGACGATGCTGTTCTGGACACCAAATGAAAAAACTATTCCTTTGATAAAACTCACCACTGATGTTGCATCTGCCAAAGTTACTGGTACTGCTTCGATCCACTTGGTGAAGTTACCGATAGCTACCAGCAAATATACGTATCCTCCTGGACAGGCCTTGTGTAGTTTTCCTACCATGTCGAGTCCCCATTGTGCAAAGGGCCAAGATAATGGTATTGGCATCAGTTCTGCTGCTGGAGAATGAGGTTTTGCCGCGAATCTTTGACACGCATTGCACGTGCGAACTATATCTTTCGCGTCCTCTATTGCTGTTAGCCAGTAAAATCCTGCCCTAAAAACTTTGGCTGCTATTGCTCGACTACTTGCGTGGTGGCCGCATACTCCTTCGTGCACATCCTTCAGTATGATCTGTCCTTCCTCGGGTGTGACGCATCTTTGCAATACTCCCGAAATACTTCGTTTGTATAATTCCCCTTTAACCACGGTGAAAGCTTTAGATCGTCGGATTACTCGCCTTGCCTCGACCGGATCCTCGAGTATCTCCTTTCTTTTGATGTATGCCACATAGACCTGCATCCAAGGAACTTCTATCATCATAACTTCGCGTGGATCTTCCTCATCCTCTGACATATTTGTTTCTGACTCTGCCGTAGCCCCCGAGTCTTTCTTTGATTTCTCCTTCTTCTTCGGTTGCTTTGGTGCTTTCTTCGGCTTCGTGGATCTTTCACTTATCTCCTCCCAAAACACGCCAGGTGGTATCAGCAGGCACTGCGACCCGATATTTGCCAAAATGTCGATTTCGTCATTGCTGAGTCTGCTGATATGGTTAACTTCACAACCGTCGAAGAGTTTTTAGAGTTCATTGTACAATTCCTTGTATGCTATCATGCTGCCGTTGACTGTGTCGCACTTGTTCATCACCTGTTGAGCTACTAGCTAGGAGTCGCCAAAGATCTTTAGGCAAGTGGCACCGCACGCCTTGGCCATCTTCATCCCGTGTATAAGTGCTTCATATTCTGCTTCGTTATTGGACGCGTGAGAGAACGTCATCCGCAGTATGTACTTCATTTTGTCGCCTTTGGGTGACACAAGTATCACGCCTTCTCCAGCTCCTTCCAACCTCTTGGATCCATCGAAGTTCATAGTCCAGGTACTCGATAGATGTGGAGGTCCTGTGTTTTGCAACTCTATCCACTCTACGATGAAGTTTGGCAGAATCTGTGACTTTATTGCTTTTCTTTTTTCGTAGGTGATATCCCGAGGGGAGAGCTCTATGCCCCAAAGGGAGACACGCTCGGTGGCTGATGTCTACGGGTGCTTCTATTCTTGTAGACAGTGTTGGGCCTCCAAGAGCAGAGGTTTGTAGAACAGCAGCAAGTTTCCCTTAAGTGGATTACCCAAGGTTTATCGAACTCGGGGAGGAAGAGGTCAAAGATATCCCTCTCATGCAACCCTGCAACCACAAAGCAAGAAGTCTCTTGTGTCCCCAACACACCTAATAGGTGTACTAGTTCGACGAAGAGATAGTGAAATACAAGTGGTATGAATGAATATGAGCAGTAGTATGGCGCCAGAAAAAGTGCTTGGGCGTGCGCTGATGGTAGTAATATTGCGGAAGTAAACATGCGAGTAACCAGTAAGAGGCACAAGAAACGGTAACAAGCAGCGACCAAGATTTTAGGAACAAGGCCTAGGGAATAGACTTTCACTAGTGGACACTCTCAACTTTGATCACATAACAGAATAGATAAATGCATACTCTACACTCTCTTGTTGGATGATGAACACATTGCGTAGGATTACATGAACCCTCAATGCCGGAGTTAACAAGCTCCACAATTAAATGTTCATATTTAAATAACCTTAGAGTGCAAGAAAGATCGAAACGACTAAACCAAGTACTAACATAGCATGCACACTCTCACCTTCACGCTTATGTAGGAGGAATAATACACATCAATATTATCATAGCAATAGTTAACTTCGCAATCTACAAGAGATCATGATCATAGCATAAACCAAGTACTAACACGATGCACACATTACACCATTACACCGTGTAGGAGGAATAAAACTACTTTAATAACATTGCTAGAGTAGCACATAGATAAATTGTGATACAAAACACATTGCAATCATAAAGAGATATAAATAAGCACTTCACTACGCCATTCATAACGGTGAATAAGTATTCTGTGAAATATAGCCTAAAGACCCACACGGTGCACACACTATCACCTTTACACACGTGGGACAAGGAGTCTCCGGAGATCACATAAGTAAAACCCACTTGACTAGCATAATGACATCTAGATTACAAGCATCATCATATGAATCTCAATCAAGGCAGCTCATGAGATTATTGTATTGAAGTACATAGGAGAGAGATGAACCACATAGCTACCGGTACAGCCCCGAGCCTCGATGGAGAACTACTCCCTCTTCATGGGAGCAGCAGCGTTGAAGATGGCGGTGGAGATGGCGGCGGTGTCGATGGAGAAGCCTTCCGGGGGCACTTCCCCGTCGGCGGTGCGAACAGAGACTCTGTCCCCAGATCTTGGCTTCGCGATGGCGGCGGCTCTGGAAGGTTTTGTGTACCGTGGCTTCCTCCGTAAGGGTTTTCGATGCAGGGGCTTTATATAGGCGAAAGGGCAGCGTCAGAAGGTCGAAGAGGCGACGACGCCATAGGCCGCGGCTGTGAGGCGCGGGTTCAGAGCCTATCATGACCTCGTGTGTCCCCCGCGGGTTTCTCGGGTGTTACTGGATGCTTCCGGGCAAATAGGAACCTGGGCGTTGATTTCGTCCAATTAGAGAATATTTACTAGGACTGAAACCAAAAACGAGCAGGAACCGGCACTTCGGCATCTCGTCAATAGGTTAGTTCCAAAATGCGTAAATACGACATATAATGTGCATAAAACATGTAGGTATCATCAATAAAGTAGCATGGAACATAAGAAATTATCGATACGTCGGAGACGTGGATGATCCCCAAGCTTGGTTATGTCAGGTCCCGAGCAGGTAAACGATAACAAAGATAATTCGAAGTGACATGCCATCATAAACTTGATCATATTGTAAACATATGTAATAATGCAACGATCAAAACAATGGTAATGACATGAGTAAACAACTGAATCATAAAGCAATGACTTTTCATGAATAGCACTTTCAAGACAGGCATCAATAAGTCTTGCATAAGAGTTAACTCATAAAGCAATAATTTAAAGTATAGACATTGAAGCAACACAATGGAAGATTAAGTTTCAGCGGTTGCTTTCAACTTTATAACATGTATATCTCATGGATAATTGTCAACATAGAGTAATATAACAAATGCAATAAGCAAGATCAATGCACAGTTCACACAAGTGTTTGCTTCTTGGGATGGAAAGAAATAGGAACTGACTCAACATAAAGGTAAAAGAATGGTCCTTCAAAGAAAAGCATCGATTGCTATATTTGTGCTAGAGCTTTGTTTTGAAAACATGAAACAATTTTGTCAACGGTAGTAATAAAGCATATGAGTTATGTAAATTATATCTTACAAGTTGCAAGCCTCATGCATAGTATACTAATAGTGCCCGCTTGTCCTACTTAGCTTGGACTACCGGATCTTTGCAATGCCATGTTTCAACCAAGTGTCACAAAGGGGTACCTCCATGCCGCCTGTACAAAGGTCTAAGGAGAAAGCTCGCATTTTGGATTTCTCGCTTTTGATTATTCTCAACTTAGACATCCATACCGGGACAACATGGACAACAGATAATGGACTCCTCTTAAATGCATAAGCATGTAGCAACAATTATTATTCTCATATGAGATTGAGGATATATGTCCAAGGATGCAGTCGTGGATACTCAGTTTAAGGCGTTGTTGGCACAGGATCCCAAACAGTCTGATCAAGATTCTACAGATTCCCACTCTCTGGCTTATGCTGCTCTATTTAAAGATCTAGATTTCTCTCATGGTATAAATTTTGCCAAAGATGTGAAGAATAAATTTCGCAAGGAAGTGCATCCATCTTCTTCCTCTGGTCATTTTCTTATGGTGGTAGCTTTTGGTCGGGCCACTTTCAAGCTTGAGGAGGATTTGGTTGGTATTGCCTTAGAAGCTGCTATTGGTGGGATTTGTGGGCAACTAAAGGTATCTATGATACAGGATAGGGTTTTCTCTTTCACTGTATCTTCTAAGGAAGTGGGCTTTCACATTCTCAAGCTTCGGAAATTCTCTTGTAAGCTGTTCAAGTGTTTTTTCTTTTTGTGGGGAAGAGGAGGGCCCAACTGGACATGGGAATTTCAGAGATGGCAGAGGGAAATGGAGGAAGAATGGACTTTGGTAAGTCCATCTAAGAGAACCATGCAGCATGGTTTAGCAGCTCTCAAGAAGCAAGCACCTAAGCCTATTTTAAACCCTAGGAATAGGGCTAACAAGAAATTGGAATTTGCTAAGAATATTGGGTATGAGGCTTGCTTGGGCTATCAAAGTACTGTTCATAGGGGCACAGGGTCAGCTGATCCACCTGTCACGCTTGTTACTTCCTCTACACCGCCCATTACTTATTCTACTACTAAGCCTCTTCCTGCTGAGAAGATTGTTGATTCTGTTGAGCATCTCAATTTGGAAGAGCCTAAGGACTTTCAAGAGGATATGTCTAAGACAGATCAGGATGATTTTGGGGAAATGATTGATGACATGGCGTATAAGGTTTGGAATTGTGGTCGGTGTCTTAGTATGGGTCATCGTACGCCTGATTGCACCAATGAGATCCGATGTCGGTCCTGTTTTAGTTATGGTCATGTGAGGAAGAAGTGCTTGGCTAATAAACAAAGAGGGAAAGTTTGGGTGCCTAAACGGGTACAAACGGGTACCGGTACGGATAAGGAAGTTGCTACTTCTGGAGTTGCCGCCTCGGCTTCTGCTCCTATTAATGATGTACTAGATACCCCACAACAGTTCGAGCACATTAATCTGGTCTCTTCCTCTGTCTCGACGAGTTCGTCTTCCTCACAGACAATGGCGGTTTTCGAGGTAGATCCAACTCCATGGCTCCCGTGGGGGCACGAGATCATCGACGGCGGGCCGACTCGCCTACCGCGGACCTTCTACTTCGCTTCGCAGGATCCGCCACCGCGACACATGGATTACTGTATTGCGCTGGTCGACCCTCCACCGCCGCCGGCAGCGATGGCGCTTTGGAGGGAGCAAGTGCATAACTTCCTAGTTGGGCCGCTGCAGCGCAATGTGGTAACATCTCAGCCTAGCCTATTTGGTGTTGGTCTTTATCAGATGAGTAGTCCAAATTCGGTGAATGCTCTAGTTCAGCATGGTCAGTACCAGATTCAGAACAGATTGCTGCGGTTCGTGCATGTGGGTGAGGCGCCGCAGAATCATCGTGCGGCTTTGGGGTTTCGTCGTGGATGGTTGATGTTGCTAGGTGTGCACCCAGATTATCGCAATGACTTTGATATTGCACAGGCTGTTGCTACCTTTGGTCAGTATCACTCTTGGAACAACAATGATCCTGTCTTGGATAGGGTATTGGTTTATGCTTCCTTTCCTTCACCTCAGTTGGTTCCACGTGATGTGGTGTTTGGGAAATTTGCTACAGTGGGAGGAGCAAAGGAATCATGGACGGCTCCAGTATATATCCTCACAGCAGAGTTTGCTGAAGCCTTGCCAGCTGATGAGGATCAGATGCCCCCAGATGGTAATCCTCACCCCTTTCCAGGGGAGCTTCAGGCCAACAATAATCTCTTTGTTAATCCTCAATTTCCAGAGATTGGGTGGGATGCTGTGCAAGATGTTGGCCAAGATCAGCAAGGAAACCAGGGAGGCCCACATGGGCAACATGGTAATTGGGGTGTGGGGAACAATGTGCAACATGAGGGCTGGGGTCTGATGAACAATGAGCAACCAGGTGCTTGGGAGCAAGGTGAAGTGATAATCCATGATATGCAGGAGTCTATGGTGATCAACATGTCTGACAGCTCAGGATCCTCAGTTAACATGATGGAAGTGCAGCAACAGCAACAGGTGGAGGGCTTGCAGATGTTGCACAATGTGCTCAACATTGGGATGGTTCATACAGTTATTGGACCTGCATTACCACCTGAGATGTTATATGCACAAGCTTTGCAATTAGTTCTTCCTTCATGGCTCAGTATGCATGTGCCCAAGGGACTTTCTGTTCCTTTTGGTTTGCTCAAGAAAGTCATTGGGGCTGGGTCAGTGTTGGATTTGCAAAAGGGGGCACAGCACTTTGAAAGCTTCATGTACTCTGATTGGCTGCAAGTGCCTGTAATTGGTGGTGGTAGTGTCAGTAGTGTGGACAACAGACATGATCTGCAGGAAGTCTTGCAGCAGGAGATTTCTAAGGCCAGAACCAAGAAAAGGAGAGCAAAGACCACTGCAACTCTAGTGCAATCTGCAGAAAGGAGGTTTACCAGAAGCTGCCTCAAGATGGATGGGTATAGGCCAGCACCTGTGTTGGCAGTGCAGCCTAAGATTAGGAAGAAGGTGAGAGCTAAGAACTTACTGTTGACAATGGAACAGGAGGCAGTGGAGCAGGAGAAGGGTGGAGGAGGAGCAGAGGAATGAGGAACAAGCAACACCTGTGCCACCTATTCCTTTGGCTCTGTTGCAGAGGGTGGGTCACTCTTTGGGGATAGCACCTGATAGATTGAGCAAGGAGCAGCTTGAGGCTGGTCCTGATGGTGAGCAAGGAATGGAGTCACCCAATGAATAGATTGCAGATGTTAGTCAGTTTATGGCAGTGCTGCTGCTGCTGGTGGGATGCTTTTGGTGTGTGGGTGTCATGTGTTGTGTTTGTGTGGGTGCTATGGTGTTTTGGAAGTGAAGCTTCTGTTCTTATCAGTAATATGGCTATGGTGTATGAACTATTAAAGTACTCTTATATTATGGGTTATGTTGGCATTATGTGTCAGCTTGGTGAAGTTCTTTACTTTGTTCTTCATGACTGTGGTGTATAAGAGAAAATGGCGTGTGTTTTGTTGGAATGTTCGTGGATTAAACTCTGATAACAGACAAAGAGAAGTGAGATCCAAGATAGAGGAAAGTGAATGTGATGTGATTTGCCTACAAGAAACTAAATGTGAATCTTTTGACTGGTCCCTTATTCGAAAATTTTGTCCCAAGAGGTTTGATAACTTTGCTTATTCACCATCTGTGGGGGCTTCTGGGGGTATAATTGTCATTTGGAATTCATCTGTGTTCACTGGTATGTTGGTGCAATCTGTCAAGTATGGGGTGCAAGTGGAATTTACTTCTGTGCATAATAATGAGTCTTGGAATTTGATTTGTGTTTATGGGCCCTGCCAAGGGGAAGAAAGAGATAACTTTGTGTCTTGGCTTTATAATATACAAATTCCAGCTGAGGAAAACTGGATTATTTTGGGGGATTTTAATTTTGTGAGATCACAAGATAATAGAAACAGGCCTGGAGGTGATATTAATGATATGTTTCTGTTTAATGAAATTATTGGACACTTGGGGCTGCTTGAATTACCTATTAAAGGCAGAGCTTATACTTGGTCTAATATGCAGAAGGAGCCATTATTAGAGCAGTTAGATTGGTTTTTTACCAGTGCTAACTGGATAACAGATTATCCTAATACCATGGTGTTTCCCCTAGCTAAAATTGGTTCTGACCATGTGCCCTGTGTTTTGAATGTGGATACCAATATACCCAAAGCATCACTGTTCAGGTTTGATAACTATTGGGTTGATATGCCAGGGTTTTTGGAATGTGTTAAGAGATCATGGGATAAGGGATCTAAAAAGACTTATAGCTCAGCTATTTTGGCTAACAAATTAAAGACTTTAAGGCATGAGTTGAAGAAGTGGCATGTTAGCATGGCTAAATTGAAACAGATGATCAAGAATTGCAACTCAGTGATTTTATCAATGGATTCCTTGGAGGAACAGAGACCTTTGTATGTTGTTGAATTTAATTTCAGGAGAATTGTTAAGGAGCATTTGGATAGCTTACTTTTGGCTGAGTGTAATTACTGGAAGAAACGTTGCACTATTAGGTGGATTCAACTTGGGGAGGATAACACAAAAATTTTCCATGCCATGGCTACTGAAAGATATAGGAGGAATGCTATAGCTATGCTTAGAGATGTAGATGGAAATGAAGTAACTGATCATGATAGTATGGCAGGATTATTTTGGAGGGAGTATAAGGAAAGGATGGGCAGATCTGAGTCCATCTCCATGCAATTTGATTTGGATAGAATCCTGCATAGAGTGGATGGTTTGCAGGAATTGACTAGACCTTTTGAAGAGGCAGAGATGGATGAAATAATTAAGCACATGCCAGCAGATAGGGCTCCTGGGCCTGATGGTTTTAATGGTTTGTTCTTAAAGAAATGTTGGCCTATAGTGAAGCAAGACTTTTACAAGCTAGCTGCTGATTTTTATGATGAGACTATTCAGCTAAAGAATATTAATGGCTCTTTCATCACCTTGGTACCTAAGAAGCCTGTCCCAGTACAGGTCAATGATTTCAGACCTATCTCCCTGACTAGTGTGTGTGTGAAATTTCTTACAAAGCTAGCTGCAAATAGACTTCAAGATAAAATCCTTTCTTGTATTCACAAGAATCAATATGGCTTCTTGAGGGGTAGGTCCATTCAAGATTGTTTGGCTTGGTCTTTTGAGTATCTCTTTTTATGTCATGCCTCTAAGAAACCAATCATATTGCTCAAGTTGGATTTTGCTAAAGCTTTTGATACTATTGTGCATGAGGCTATTCTGCAAGTTATGAGGTATAAAGGTTTTAATGACAAATGGATAAATTGGGCTAGAATCATCTTGTCCACTGGTACATCTTCTATACTCCTGAATGGTATACCTGGGAAACAGTTTGAGTGCAAAAGGGGAGTCAGGCAGGGGGATCCAATATCACCTTTGTTTTATCTCTTTGGTTCTGATCTACTGCAGTCTGTGCTGAATGACTTGGTACAGCAAGGGTTATTATCACTGCCTATCTATACAAATGACCCAGACTTTCCTATTGTCCAATATGCTGATGACACTTTGCTTGTTTTGCCTGCTGACAAGGATCAGTTGTTGCTCATAAAGGATACTTTGAGAAAGTTCTCATTATCAACTGGGTTGAAGATCAATTTTGACAAGTCTCAGATGCTACCAATTAATGTTCCAGAGGATTTACTCCAAGAACTGGTGGATGTTTTTCAATGTCAGGTGGGTAAAATGCCTTTTACTTACTTGGGATTACCTGTTGGCACTACTAGACCAACAATCACTGAACTGTCACCTTTGGTGTGTCGTCTGGAGAGGAAGTTAACATCTAGCTCTAGTTTTCTATCTCAAGGGGCACGTTTGCAGCTGATCAACTCTGCTTTGTCTTCTATGCCACTGCACTTCATGTGCTCTTTGCAGCTGCCGATTGGGCTGACTAATCAATTGGATAGAATTTTAAGGCAGTGTCTGTGGAGAGACAAGGATGGTATGCCAAAACAGTCTTTGGCTGCATGGGAATTGGTATGTAAACCTAAATTAAAAGGAGGTCTGGGGATTGTTAACTTCCAAAAACAGAATGCTGCACTACTCATTAAATTCTTGGATAAGTTCTATAATAGGAAGGAATTGCCTTGGGTTGACCTGGTATGGTTTGCACATTATCAAGGTAAGGTGCCCCATGAGGAAAAATTGTGTGGTTCTTTTTGGTGGAGAGATGTCATGAAGCAGGTTGATAATTTTAGAGGAGTAGCAGCTATTATTCATGGTAAAGGTGATACTTTATTGTTCTGGTCTGATAATTGGAGGGTTAATGGTTCATCCTTGCCTTTGTGCCAAAGATATCCCAGACTGTTCTCTTATGCCCTATACCCCAATGCCTCTTTGGTGGATATGTATCATGAGGAGGATTTGGAGTCAAGGTTCTACTGGCCTTTGTCTATCCAAGCTTACCAGGAGTTGGGGGAGGTCAAGCAAATTTTGCAGGATAACCCTTTGACACAACACAAGGATCAGTGGGTTTATATTTGGGGAGAGCACTATGCTTCGGCTAGATTCTATCAGCACATTCATGATCACATACAGGTGCCTAGTGTTTATAAATGGCTTTGGAAATCATGTTGTATCATGAAGCACAAGGTATTTGCCTGGCTGCTGCTATCTGATAGGTTAAATACAAGGGACTTGTTAAAGAGAAGGCATTGGCATGTCACTGAGGATGAGCATTGTGTGCTCTGTCCAGGTAGGAATTATGAAGATCGTATTCACCTGTTCTTTGAGTGTAACTTCAGCAGAAGAATATGGAGCTATCTGCAGATTGAGTGGGTGGGTACTGATGACATGCAGCAGGTCCTGAATGGTGCAAGGAAGAGTTTTGCTAAGCCTTTTTTCATGGAAGTAGTCATATTGACTTGTTGGCACATCTGGTTACTTAGAAATGGGAAGATCTTCAGTGCTGAGGTTCACTCTTTCACTAAGTGGAAGGGGAAGTTTATTCATGACATCACTCTGTTGCAATATCGGATTAAAAAGAAGCATAAGGATAGATTGTTAGATTGGATTAGGTCTCTGCCTTAGAGCCTTTCTTCCTCTGTTGTACATATTTTTCAGTTTTTGGTTTGTTTCTGTTTGTACATAACTTCTTTTAAATTGGAGTAATAAATTGCTGTGGGGCTGTTGCCTCACAGTCTTGGCATATTGTAAACATTATAAGACTTACACCGTCACTCCTTGTTGTTCAAAACTCAATACTAGAAATTATCTAGACCTTAGAGAGACCAATTATGCAAACCAAATTTTAGCAAGCTCTATGTATTCCTTCATTAATAGGTGCAAAGTATATGATGCAAGAGCTTAAACATGAGCACAACACCAAGTATCACATTATCCAAGACATTTTACCAATTACTACATGTAGCATTTTCCAATTCCAACCATATAACAATTTTGAAGAGGAAATGAATATTAAGCTAAGAACACATGTGTTCATACGAACCCAGACGTGTCTCTCTCCCACACAAGGATGAACTTATTCAGAGAACTAAGATAACAAAACAAAAATAAAAGCACACAGACGCTCCAAGTAAAGTACATAAGATGTACCGAATAAAAATATAGTTTCAAGAGAAGGAACCCGATACTTTGTCGATGAAGAAGGGATGCCTTGGGCATCCCAAGCTTAGACGCTTGAGTCTTCTTAAAATATGCAGGGATGAACCACGGGGGCATCCCCAAGCTTAGAGCTTTCCTCCTCTTGATCATAGTATATCATACTCCTCTCTTGACCCTTGAAAACTTCCTTCACACCAAAAGCAAACTCATTAGAGGGTTAGTGCACAATTAATAATTCACACATTCAGAGGTGACACAATCATTCTTTACACTTCTGGACATTGCATAAAGCTACTGGACATTAGTGGATCAAATAAATTCATCCAACATAGCAAAAGAGGCAATGCGAAATAAAAAGGCAGAATCTGTCAAAAACAGAACAGTCGTAAACGAATTTTAAAATGGCACCAGACTTGTTCAAATGGAAAAACTCAAAACTAATGAAAGTTGCATACATATCTGAGGATCACGCCGTAAATTGGCAGATTTTTCGAATTTTCACAGAGACTTGTGCCCCAGTTCGTAATGACAGCACAATCGTTTCGCGGCACGATCCCAAATATAACATCAACTTTAACATAGAAACTTTACTTAGCACAAAAACATGATAAGGAGAGGTTGCTACAGTAGTAAACAACTCTACAGACTCAAAAAACAAAAAATTACTGTAGTAAAAACACATGGGTTATCTCCCAAAGTTCTTTCTTTTATAGCCATTAAGATGGGCCAGCAGTTTTAATGATGACTCGCAAGAAATAGAAGTTGAAGCAAAAGAGAGCATCAAGAGGCAAATTCAAAACACATTTAAGTCTAACATGCTTCCTATGCATAGGAATCTTGTAAATAAATAAGTTCATGAAGAGCAAAGTAACAAGCATAGGAAGATAAAACAAGTGTAGCTTCAAAATTTCAGCACATAGAGAGTGTTTTAGTAACATGAAATTTTTTACAACCATATTTTTCTCTCTCATAATAACTTTCAGTAGCAACATGAGCAAACTCAACAATATAACTATCACATAAAGCATTCTTATCATGAGTCTCATGCATAAAATTATTACTCTCCACATAGGCATAATCAATTTTGAGAGTGCATTTGCTACCCGCATGGGTAGCTACACACCCATGCATTATACCAATATGCAAGCCATATTAACTTGTTTTAGCTCGGTTTCCTAGTAGAACGTGGAATTCTAGTGTACAAAAGTGGTTTCCGAATTTTGATATGAATATTTTTTGATCAAAGTCAACTCACCAATGTATTTTCCATTGACTTTTTGAATAATGAGTTGACTTTTACCCAAAAAAGTTCAAATCAAAATTCAGAAACCACTTTTGTACACTAGAATTCCACGTTCTACTAGGAAAACACAAACAAGTTAATATGGCTTGCATATTGGTATAATGCATGGGTGTGTACACCATGCGGGTAGCAAGCCATCCTAATCAATTTTATTAGCTAGTGGAGTAAATTCAACAAAAGAAGCTTATCATTATTATTTCATCATCAAATATAGGAGGCATAGTGTCATCACAATTTTCTCCTCAATGCTTGGGACTAAAAATATCATGCTCATCAAAGCCAGCTCCCCAAGCTTAGAATTTTCCATAGCATTAGCAACAATAGTGTTCAAAGCATTCATATTATTATGTTCCATGGGTTTTTTAATTTTCGCATCAAACCATCCATGTCTTAAATCAGGAAATAGAATAAGAAGCTCATTGTTGTCCATTATGCCTAACTAGTGTAACAAGAAATCAAATGTCGTAATGTATCTAAAGGAAATAGCTTTGAGCACACAATAATGGCTACTGGGTGAAAAGCATCACATCTGAACCGAGTATAAGTGCTTTTAATTTCTCCTCATGAATTCGCCAGGTGCTTTGATATTCACGTGTGTTTTATTCTTAGTATTTGTTGGGCCTCCAAGAGCGTAGGTTTGTAGAACAGCAAGCAAGTTTCCTTAAGTGGATTACCCGTTTATCGAACCTGTGGAGGAAGAGGTCACATATCCTCCATGCAACCCCGCATGCAACCACAAAGCAGTATTCTGTGTCCCCAACACACCGCACAGGTACTAGTTCGGCGAAGAGATAGTGAAATACAAGTGTAAGAATGAATATGAGCAAGAGTATGGCGCCGTAGTGCTTTGTCATGCGCTTGATGGTAGCAATAATGTTAGCAAACATGCAGAAAACGCAACAGATAAAGACAAGAAACAAGAATAAGCAGCCATAGCAGTATTTATGGAACAAGGCCTAGGGAATAGACTTTCACTAGTGGACACTCTCAACTTTGATCACATAAAAGAATAGATAAATGCATACTCTACACTCTCTTGTTGGATGATGAACACATTGCGTAGGATTACACGAACCCTCAATGCCGTAGTTAACAAGCTCCACAATTAAATGTTCATATTTAAATAACCTTAGAGTGCAAGAAAGATCGAAACGATTAAACCAAGTACTAACATAGCATGCACACTTTCACCTTCATGCTTATGTAGGAGGAATAATACACATCAATACTATCATAGCAATAGTTAACTTCGCAATCTACATGAGGATCATGACTGTACAGATAACCCAGTACTAACAGTGCACACACTCAGTCACCATTACACCGTGTAGGAGAATAAAACTACTTTAATAACATTGCTAAAATAGCACATAGATAAATTGTGATACAAAAACATATTGCAATCATAAAGAGATATAAATAAGCACTTCACTACGCCATTCATAACAATGAATAAGTATTCTGTGAAATATAGCCTAAGAGACCCACACGGTACACACTGTCACCTTGACACACGTGGGACAAGGAGTTCCGAGATCACATAAGTAAAACCCACTTGACTAGCATAATGACATCTAGATTACAAGTATCATCATATGAATCTCAATCATGTAAGGCAGCTCATGAGATTATTGTATTGAAGTACATAGGAGAGAGATGAACCACATAGCTACCGGTACAGCCCTCGAGCCTCGATGGAACTACTCCCTCTTCATGGGAGCAACTGCGGTGATGAAGACAGTGTGAGGATGGCAGCGTGGTCGATGGAGAAGCCTTCCGGGCACTTCCCCGTCCACAGGTGCCTTTAACAGAGACTCTATCTCTGATTCCCTTCGCCTTTTCTTTCTCCCTGTTGCGTGATCGTGGTTTCCTCCGTAAGGGTTTTCGAGGGACCTGATATAGGCGAAAGGGCAAGGTCGGAAGGTCGAAGAGGCGACGACGCCATGTGGCCGCGCTGGGCCGTGCGGGTCACGCGGCTCATCATCCGTCCGTGTGGCCCCGCGGCTCTGCAAGCTCGGATGCTCTCCGGTGAAATAGGAACCTCGGGCGTTGATTTCTGGTCCAATTCCAGATTGATTTTCATTAGGATTTCAAACCAAAAATTGCGCAGAAAAATGAACGGCACTTCGGCATCTCACAATAGGTTAGTTCCGTAAAATGCGTAAAATACGATATATAATGTGCATAAAACATGAGGTATCACTACAAAGCAGAAGGAACATATGAATATCACACGCCTGAGACGCACGCGGTTTCCTGGCTCAAGATGAGGTGCTTCATTGACAAATCACTACTGACAGTCAGTGTGCCATGTCGGCACTCTTTCTTGCCGTTGTAAACACGCCATATGATAACTTCTGATACTGTGGGCAACGTTGCTTTTATGGCGACAAAACTTCACGGATGAAGTATACCGGTCGCTGGACTCCATGGATTTTTCCTTCTTCTTCCCTTTCCACCACGAGGACTGTGCACTGCTGACCACCTGAGGTGTGGCCGCGATATATAACAGGAGAGGTTCTTTTTTTCCTTTGGAGCCACCAGTATTGGGGGTGTCGAAATTGTGCTTTTAGGTCTTCGAAGGCTCTGTCTTCTTCCTTGTTCCCCTCGAACTTTTCCCCTTGTTTGATCAGCGCGTAAAATGGTAACGCTTTTTCTCCAAGCCTGGCGATGAATCTGCTCAAAGCTGCGACTCACCCAGTTAACTGGTGTATTTCCTTGAGCTTGGTTGGCCTCCTCATCATCACGATGGCTTGAATTTTCCCCGGGTTGGCCTCGATTCCTCTTGCTGACACCAAGTACCCGAGGAGTTCTCCCGCAGGAACACCAAAGGAACATTTTGTCGGGTTTAGCTTGAGGCAGAATTTGTCGAGGTTGTCGAAGGTCTCCTTGAGATCATCGACTAGAGACGAACTATGTTTCTTTGTTATGCGGACATCCTCACGTACACTGAATGCTTTTTTTCAACCAGGTGCTGAGGCAATTCTCCGCACTATCCGCAAGTGGCTCCCCTGGTGGATAACCAAGGGCATTGTTCTTCAGAAATAAACACTGTGAAGGGGCTATGGGAAAGCTATTTTTGACTTACCTTCTTCAAGCGGATCCGTTGTAACCAGAATACACGTCCAGAAGGGAAAGACGTTCTGACAAAATGCTGCGGGAATCGATAATCCGATCGATCATCTATGAGGGAAAGATCCTTTGGACAATCTTTATTGAGACACGTAAGCCTGGACTTCATGCGAAGGACATCAACTGTTTTCTTCTGACCAAAGATCAAGTTGGCGACCCATGTGGCCTCAGTGTGTAGCCCCTTGATCATGCTTCTCTAAGTCGATTAATCTCAGATAGCATTGCTTTAAGGCTGGCTCCTGAGTAAACGCGCAAAGGTTGTTTGATGTCCGGCTCGTGGATCCAAATCAGAGGGTTTCGTGTGTGTTCCCCGGTACTCCCGGCATGTCGCTGAACACCACAAAGATTTCCATCGCCACAGAGGAACTCGACGAGCACGCTTTCCTATGCGCTATCCATGTTCGTCATGAGAATTGTCGCCTTCTTAGGATCTATCTGGATCTACACTTCCTTGGAGTTCTTGGTGGTGTCTAAAGTTTGCTCCTTGAGTGGCCTTCCCGTTGGAGATATGCCCAAGAAGAATAAATGCTATTATAATATTCGCTCGAACGTTCTCACGACCGGTGTATACGTGAGCACGCGCTCATTGACTGCCACGTATCCAACGGACGTTTGTTGTCCGTGAGTGGAAAATTTCTCACCTGTGAGCACGTGAAGTACTAGATTATTTTGGCATATGCAATGATGATTCTGCTAATTACCTGACCTATACCACTTGGATGAGACAGGTCGATGTGTGCAGGAAGGAAGGAATAATTGATAACTAGTGGATCCCTGCAGACTTTTTTGGTGTCTTCCGACTCTGTCCGTTCGGCGAGGCGCGACGCGGCTAGACGCGCAGACACGTAGTTAATTTGGCAACTCGCATACTCAGGGTTGATCTGGCAGTTTTTTTTGTTTGGAAAAGCTGATTATCATCCGGGGATCCAGGTGTTGGCATCGTCCGCCTCGTTCGCTGGACACGCGTCCAGCGTCTCATGGGGCCCACTCCCCACCGACGCCTTTATTTCATCGTCTTCTTCCCCATGTGCATCTCCGCCCCAAATCCACTCGTAATTCATCAAAATCCTACGGAAGGGGCTCCCACGATGCCCAGCTGCTGGTCATGCCACTCGCGGCTTCGCCCTACCGGCACCCTCCACCAGCGTACGCCAATTCGACAAGCGCCGTCCCACGGAAATATCTCTCTCCGCCGCTGCCGCGTCTGCTTCCGATCTCGAGCTCCTTCCCCTCCGGTGCTGCTGCTAGGGGCTGTTGCAAACTACACGCCGCTGCGGAAAGGCATGATCCTCTGGACGGGCTGGTGCACGGTCGTCGGTGGCCCATCTTTCTCCACCTCCAGGAGCGTGCAACTCTCCCTCGGCGAGGAAGATGCTGGCGAGCGGCGGAGATAGGAGTCAGAGGAGGAAGGTCCGCCGTCAACCGCGCGCGTCGAGCACAGAGCCGGAGCTGGAGCACCCGGCGGCGACACGTGCAGGGGTCAACCGGGCGCAGGGGTTTCGGCGGCAGCGCGGCCCCGAGCTCCTCTCGCCGGACCTTGATGAGGGCGGGGCCATGGGGACGGTGCGGCCAGGCTCCCAGCGTCTTGCTCCCTTCACTCGAATTGGAGATGCGCGTCGGCACTGCAGGGCATCTGCCGCTGGTCTTTGGATCGATCGCTTCGCCCTCGAGTTCAGGGTGACCTCCGCCAAAGTCGTCCGGGCAAGATCGGCCAGCCTCCAATCCGCCGGCCGGGCAAGGAGGAGGGCAAGGAGAAGGGAGTGGTCGAGGACCTCCGGCTGCACGCCGACCGTGACCGGAAAGCTGGAGCATCAGCTGCGCGTTGTTGTTCGCCGAGGTCGAAGCCGCGTCGGGTCTCGGCCGTGGCTGCCTACTCGCTGCCTCCGACCGCCGTCCTTGGGGATTTATTTCTACCAGTCAAAGCTTAGTTGTTTCGGGTTGATTTTGCTTAAAGAATGAGGCCATGTAACGATGTTAATTCCTTAATTCCTACTGTACAAGCAAATTTAGTCCCGACGGACCAACTTGTGTGACGATGCAATTTTGGTTTCCCACGTAGCAACCTAGGAGCAACTTTGGTGTTTGCCTATGTAAATTTTGATGCTCTAAATAGCAACTTTGATGCATCAAAGTTTCTTTTAAGAAAACGTCGAAACATATTCAAGGGTGGTCTACTTTTGAAGATATCGCTGCTAGTATTCCAATGATAAAAACAGATCGTAATTCCGATGTTTCATTCAAAAGTTGTAGTGTTTTAAATTTTTCAAAAAATATTGATTACACGTGACAGGTATCATTCTGCTGCATGTGGACCGAATAGTGCATGATTATCGTTGATTGCACCACGTGGACTGTCAGGTAGTTATTTTCTCTCTTCTTTTGTTGAATTGCAGCGTGAGGTCTGCACACGACATCCAATGAGCGCTAACGCATGCGCTAGCGGACAGCAGCTGGCCTCGGGTCCACTCAAAGCAGAATCCACACCGTTAGGTAGCCGTGAGCATCCAGCGCATGGAGAGATAATCTCAAAGCAAATCGGACGATGCTGAGTGCGTGCTCACGTATACACCCGGTCACAGAATCCACTCTCCTCTTTGTGTTTATGATAAATGTTTATATACCATGCTATAATTGTATTAACCGAAACATTGATACATGTGTGTTATGTAAACAACAAGGAGTCCCTAGTAAGCCTCTCTTGTATAACTAGCTTGTTAATAGATGATCATGGTTTCGTGATCATGAACATTGGATGTTATTAATAACAAGGTTATGTCATTAGTTGAATGATATAATGGACACACACCCAAATGAGCGAGCATAAGATCAAGTCATTAAGTTCATTTGCTATAAGCTTTCAATACATAGTTGTCTTAATCCTTCGAACATGAGATCATGTAAATCACTTACACTGAAAGGGTACTTTGATTACATCAAACGTCATTGCGTAAATGGGTGACAATAAAGGTGGAAAGTGTGAGTTGAGGCATATGGATCAACAAGTGGGATTTGTCCATCCCGATGACGCATAGATATACTCCGGGTCCTCTTCGGTGGAATGTCATCTGATTAGCTTGCAAGCATATGAATAGTTCATAAGATATCACATACCACGGTACGAGTAAAGAGTACTTGTCAGGAGACGAGGTTGAACAAGGTATGAGGTGATACCGAAGATCAAACCTCGGACAAGTAAAATATCATGAGACAAAGGGAATTGGCATCGTATATAATTGTTCAACCGATCACTAAGTCATCGTTGAATATGTGGGAGCCATTGCGGATCTCCGTATCCCGCTATTGGTTATTGCTCCTGAGAGGAGTCTCACCATAAACCGCATAGTCATGAACCGTAGGTGACGCGCTTTATGCTCATGCCTTAGATAAGTAGATTTGAGTATGGTATGGAGACGAAGCTTGTTCGAGTCTCGGATGTGATCCAAAATGTCACGGAGGTCCGCAAGAGTCCGGAGAATAAGATTCATATAAGCAAAGTTGATTCCTGGGTTTTCGGAAATGTTCGGGATTGTTCTATTGTACCGGAGTTCTAGAAGGTTCCGGAAGGTCCACCATGGGGCCCACGACCCCGGGAGGCCCACCGTGGGCCGAGGATGCTCCCTGGCCCAATGGGCCAGGGGGCACTTGGCCCCCAAGGCCTAGGCCGGCCATACCCCTAGGTCGTGATCAACTTGGGGGAGGGGAAAGCCCATCTCCCCCCTGGCCGCCGCCCCCAACCCTAGATGGGGAAGGGGGCCACCTTGCCGGCCAGCCCCCTATATAAAGAGGGAGGGGTGGCCGGCCACACAATCCCCCCATTGCCTCCTCTCCGGCCGCCTCCCTCCACCATACGTCCGGCTAGGCGAAGCCCCAGCTTTCTTCCTCCACCATCACCACGCCGTCGTGCTGCTGGACGCTGGAGGTCTACTACACCCGCTGCCCGCTGGAACGGGAGACAGTTTAGCTCGACACCACAAAGCATCGAAGACTGTAAGGCTGGATTGCAAACATCAGGACGATCGCTTCATACACCAACAAATCGTAGATTAATCTCATAGGTTTAATTCTCGAGGTTAGTCTCATCTCCACCGTTGCTTAGATCTAGTAGATTAGATCTTGGTGTTCTAGATCCGTTGGTTTTATTCGCTTTGCGGTAGGAAATTTGTTTTCTATGCAACGAACCCATCGTGGTGAGGGACATGTGCTTATAGATCTGTTGCACGAGGAGAACACAATGGTTTGTGGGCGGTGATGTTTTTATTGCTTTAGTTTGTGTACTTTGCTTATGGATGGTGGATGAAGTTGCCCAAGCACTTTACATGACCGCGTCTCATGAGACTTGCTCCACGCTTAACATGCAACTTGTATTGCATAAGTGGCTTTGGGGGTGTCTGTCTCTCACCATAGTGAAGATTGTAATTTGCACTCCTATTGTCAACACTAGTATCACCGCTGTGTTCATGTTCGTAGGTAGATTGGATCTTACCTGAAAACCTAAACCACGTAAAAGATGCAAACCAAATTAGGAGGCTGCCTCTTAACTTGTTTTTGCGTGGTTTGGTGATGTGATATGGCCATAATGTGATGATGATTATATTCGATGTATGTCTATTGATGTACATGGGCAACGCAGGAGCCTAATGGTTGTCTTAATTTTTGTTAAAGACCTACGTGTCTATTCATCATGTAATAGCTTTATTCCAAGTAGTTGTTATAGTAGCTATAAGTGATGGACAACCATGAAGCTGCGCCACTGACCTTGACGCCATGCTCGTGATGATGGAGATCATGTCCGTGCTTTGAGATGAAGATCGAAGGCGCAAAAGGCCATAACATATCACACATTATGAATTGCATGTGATGTTAACTTTTTATGCATCTTATTTTGCTTAGATCAAGACGGTAGCATTATAAGATGATCCCTTTCCTGGCTTAAATATCATATTGGGTTGTTGTCATCTAGTGCAACTGCTAAGACTTGTCGTTTGGCGTCATCTCGTGATATCGCGTGATAGACTCTACATGTGCATACAACGGTGCAAGCCGATTTGCACACGCGGATATCAAAGTTGCCTGACGCAGCCTAGCATGTACGTACATGGTCTCGGAACACGGGATACCGAAAGGTAGAGCATGAGTCATATGAATGACATGATGAACACTTTGAGTGTTCGCAGCTACATCTTTTCTCGTGAAGATCGGACTTGGTGTAGTGGATTTGGTCCGTGTAATCACTAAGACAATGCGAGGGATGTTGTTTTGAGTGGGAGTTCACCTAGTTAATTTAAGAATTAAAATCAACTCATTTTATCATAAACTTAGTCTAAACTCTTGGTAAATATGTTGTAGATCATGGCGCCCTCCTCAATCAATTTTAACCAGTTCCAAAGAGCAGTGCTTTATGCTAAAGTAGTAGCAACTTCACCGACCGGTCCCCTCATGTGAGGATTTTCTCCTCATCGGCGCACATGCAATATGTGCTCGAAGCACCTCTAGGTCCCCCACCACCTCCCCCTGTAGTGTCCGAGGACATAAAGAATGTTTATAATCCGGTAACTCGGTACTCCGAAATTCAGTGTGCCATCTTGCTTAGAGGCAGAGCTCTAAAAGCGTTTTGAGCACCACGACCCATGAGATGATGCGTGAGCTCAAACTTATCTTTGAGACTCATGCAGCCGTGGAGAGCGAAGAGGCCCTCGAAAACAGCTTCTTAATCGCATGATGGAAGAGGCGCCTCCGTGAGTGACATGTTCGCTATGTCCTGGACATGCGAAGAAGCTCGTTGACTTGGGGATTGTGATCCTAACAAGCTGGGTATTCATCGTGTCCTCCAGTCACCACTGACACCAAGTTACAAGAACTTCTTGATGAACTACAACATGCATAACATGAACAAAGAGTTACCCGAACTCTTCTCCATTTGAAGTCTGCTGAAGTAGAAATTAAGAAGGAGAACCTCAAGTGTTGATGGTCAACAAGACCAACATTCCAAGAAGCAGGGCAAGCCTAACAAGGGCAACTTCAAGAAGGGCAACAAGAAGCAGCGCCTCCCGAGAAGCCTAAGGCTGGTCCCAAGCCCGAGATCGTGTGCTACTACTGCTGTGGTGCACCTGAAGTTTTAATCGCACCAAATACTTGGACGATTCAAGAGCGGCCACGCTAAGAAGAAAGGTATATTTGATATATGTTATAGATGTCTATCTTACTGGTCCTCGTACTAGTGCCTGGTATTTGATACTGGTTCGGTTGCTCACATTTGTAACTCAAAGCACTGCGGAATAAACGAAGCCCGGCGAGGGACGATGAGCGTTGGAAATGGATCCAAGGTCGATGCGATCGCCGTCGCACGCTCCTCTACATCTACCTTCGGATTAGTTTAAACCTTAATAATTGTTATTTGGTACCTGCGCTTGAGCATGAACATTATATCCTGGATCTTGTTTAATGCAAGACGGTTATCCGTTTAAGTCCGAGAATAATGGTTGTTCATTTTTTATGAAAATGTCTTTTATGGCCATGCACCCGAGATGAATGGTTTATTCTTGTTAAATCTTGATAGTAGTGATACACATGTTCATAACATTGATGCTAAGCGAATTAAATTGAATGATAATTCTAATTATATGTGGCACTGTCGTTGGCAAAGAACTTATGAAGAAACTCCATTCTGATGGACTTCTGAGTCACTTGACTGAGTCACTCTGGATGATGGAAGCATAAATTAATGGGAAAATGACCAAGACTCCATTTTCTGGCACAATGGGTTAGCTACAGACTTATTGGAAAATCATACATGCCCATAAAGTACCAATGAGGCATCGCGCGCAGCACGTTATGTTCAACCTTCACTGGACAGATCCGAGTAGATATGGGTATATTTACTTTATGAAACACAAGTCCGAGACTTTGAGAAGTTCAAGGAATTCCAAAGTGAAGTAGAAAATCAACGAATAAGAAGATTAAGTTTCTGCGTTCTGATCGCGGGCGAATATCCGAGTTATGAGTTTGGCATGCATTTAAAGAAATGCCGAATACTTCACAGTTGACACCACCGGGAACACCACAAAGAAACAGTGTGTAACGTCGTAATCCAACTCTCTTAGATATGGTTCGTTCTATGATGTCTCTTACCTCATTTGCTGTTTATCAAGTTTAAGTGCTTAGAGACGTATTCACTTTAAATAGGACTATCTAAATCCGTTAAAATCAGACACCGTATATTCATGTCAAAGAAACCTAAGCTGCTGCTCCTTAAAGTTTGGGGTTGCGATGCTTATGTAAAGAAGTTACAACCGACAAGCTAGAACCCAAAGCTGTGAGAAATGCGTCTTCATAGGATACCCTAAAGAAACAATTGTGTATACTACAGATCCTAAGGCAAAATCTTTGTTGCCAAGAACGGATCCTTTCTTGAGAAGGAGTTTCTAACTAAAGAAGTGACTGGAAGCAGGTGCAGAACTTCAATGAAGATGAACCTTCTCTCATAGATCGGAGTAGCGCAGTGCCGGAAGAAATTCCTGTGCAGCCTGCACCGATGGGAGAGGAAGCAAATGATGATGATCATGAAACTGCGAACGAGGAAGCAGACCTCGCAGATCGACGAGGGAACGTACCACTCCTGATTGGTATGATCCCCTGCCTAAATGTCATGATTGTGGACAACAATGATGAGGACCTCGCGACGTATGAAGAAGCGATGATGAGCTCAGATCTCCACCAAATGGCAAGAACCATGAATGAATATCCATGTATGATAACAAAGTATGAACTCTTTTCCACTTAATCTGCAAGCAGAAATTAAGAAGGAGAACCAAGTGGATGGTCAAGAGAAAACCAGCCGATGGTAATATAAGTCTAAAAGGGCGACCTGTCGCAAAGGGTTGCAAATTCAAGAGTTGACTACGATGCGAGACTTTCTCACCTGTAGCGGAGCTAAATCCGTGGGATCTTGGAGCAAGAGCTGCATTTTTATTTGAGATTTGGCAGATGTGTCATAACGGCTCCCTTAATGGTGACATTGAGGAAGAGTTGTATATGGTAACTCAAATTTTGTCGGAAAAAAGCTGACAAGGTTGCAAGGGACAGCGTTCCGATGGACGTTGCAATGGATCCCGGAGTGGGAACCTACGCTTTGATAGCTGATCAAAGATTTTAGTTTTATACGGACTATGGTGAGGCCCGCTTTACAAGAAAGTTATCGGGAGCTCTGTAGCGTTCCCGATATTATATGTAGATGAATAATATCATTGGGAATGATATAGAACTCTTAAGCAGCGATAAAGGTTATTTGAATAAGTCTTTTTCAATGATACACCTGGTGAAGCAGATACATATTGGCATCAGATTTATAGAGATAGATCAAGATGCCTTAGGCCTGACAAAGTCATATGGACAAGATTCTAATGGGAAGAATGGACTAAGCACTCCAGGGTTCTTGCATGTCCAGTAAAAATTGAGTAAGACTCAATTTCCGGCACGGCGGATAAAGAGAGAGGATGAGCAAAATCCCCTATGTTCTGCAGTAGGTTCTATCAGTACGCCATATTGTACTAACCTGATATCGCAATGTCGTAGTTTGACCAAATAGATATCAAAGTTCCAGGAAAACACTGAAGTAGTCAAGAATACCCGAAGTTCTTGAAACGACTAAGGATATGAGTTATGAGTTTGGCATGACCAAAAGCTCGTTGAACCAGTTACACCACACAAGCTGGAACACCGACTCTAATCTGTCCTGGGTACGTGTTTATATTGAATGGTTCGGCAAGATGTCGAGTGCCCAAGCAATGCACGTGGCGAAATCTTCAATGAAAATGCAAAGAGAAGGTCAGAGTAAATCGGTTGCAACGATGAAGAGGTTCATTGTTGAGTTTGGTGTGGTTCCCAGTTTGTACCCGAAGTCTTATGTGAAACAAGGGTGCAATCGCAAGCAAAGGAACCAAAGCTAAAGAATATGCGTTTTCATTCGATCAGCAATCGAAGGGGAAGTACTTTGTATCACAGGATCCGAGGTTGCAGAATTGTTGACTAAAGCTCTCCAAGGGAAAGCAGACACTAACAGAAATGCCGGGTGTTAGGTAGAGTACAAGTAATCTAGATTCTTGATCTAGTGCAAGTGGGAAGAAATGGTGAGATATGCCCAAGAGGCAATAATAAAGTGGAATTATATATCTTTGAACGATGGAAAATGTCATATTGTGCTGAATTGTATGAACCCATTGATACATGTTGTTGTGTAAACAACAAGAGTCCCTAGAAGCCATGAATAACTAGATTGTTGATTAACAAATGGCTGGTTTCGTGAAATGAAATTGGATGTTATGATAACAAGGTATGTCAAGTAGAATGACAAATGCCAACCAAATTGAGCGTCATAAAATCAAGTCATTAAGTTCCGCTATAAGCTTTCAATACATAGTTTCTTACCTTCGAGTTGACTCTGTAAATCTTTACACTAGAGGGTACTTTGATTATCAAATCATTGCGTAGAATGGATGACAAAACGGCGTTCCTTAATGGTGACATTGAGGAAGAGTTGTATATGGTACAACCCAAAGGTTTTGTCGATCCTAAAAATGTCGATAAGGTATGCAAACTTCAGCGTTCCATGGATGACTGAAGCAAGCATCCCGTATTGGAATACGCCTGATAGAGTGATCAAAGATTTTGGTTTTATACCTTTGGGAACGAGTTTTTACAAGAAATGGGAGCATGATCAAACCCTGACAATATAATATGATGACATATTATTATGGGAATGATATAGAACTATTAAGCAGCATTGAAGGTATTTGAATTAGTCTTTTTCAATGAAAGACCTTGGTGAAGCAGCATACATTTTAGGCATCAAGATTTATAGAGATAGATCAAGACGCCTAATAGGCCTTTCACAAAGTACATATCTGGACAAGATTCTAAAGAAGTTTAGAATGGATGAAAGCAAGAAAGGGTTCTTGCCTATGTTGCATGTAAGGTCTTGAGTAAGACTCAAGGTCCGGCTACGGCAGATGAAAGAGAGAGGATGAGCAAAATCCCCTATGCTTCGGCAAGTAGGCTCTATCATGTACGCCATGCCGTGTACTAGACCTGATATCGCACATGCGTTAGTTTGACCAGTGTATATCATGATCCAGGGATGGAACACTGGACAGGTCAAGAATATCCCGAAGTACTTGAAAAGGACTAAGGATATGTTTTTTGTTATGGCGGTGACCGTTGTAACAAGCCACACCGATGTGTTGGAACACCGACCCCGATGATTCCTAAGTCTCAGTGGGTACGTGTTTATATTGAATGGTGCGGCAATAGATGGAGCAGCTCCAAGCAATGCACATGGCGAAATCTTCAACAGACCGAATATATAGCGGTTTCCAGGCTTCATCGAAGCGTATGGATGAAGAGGTTCATTGTTGAGTGGTGTGGTTCTAGTGCATTGGACCATAGTCATTTATCGTGGACAACACGGGTGCCATCGCCAATGCAAAGGAACCAAGGTCACACAAGAAGTTGAAGCATATCAAGGTTTCATTCGATTCGCGAGTACATCGAAGATGGTGAAGTAGAGATTTGCAAAGTACACACGGATCGAATGTTGCAGATCCGTTGACTAAAGCTCTCCCTAGGGCAAAGCATGACCAACACCAGAATGCCATGGGTGTTAGGTACCTTACAATGTAATCTAGATTATTGACTCTAGTGCAAGTGGGAGACTGTTGGAGATATGCCAAGAGGCAATAATAAAGTGGTTATTATAATATCTTTGTGTTTATGATAAATGTTTATATACCATGCTATAATTGTATTAACCGAAACATTGATACATGTGTGTTATGTAAACAACAAGGAGTCCCTAGTAAGCCTCTTGTATAACTAGCTTGTTGATTAATAGATGATCATGGTTTCGTGATCATGAACATTGGATGTTATTAATAACAAGGTTATGTCATTAGTTGAATGATATAATGGACACACACCCAAATGAGCGTAGCATAAGATCAAGTCATTAAGTTCATTTGCTATAAGCTTTCAATACATAGTTGTCTTAATCCTTCGACCATGAGATCATGTAAATCACTTACATTGAAGGGTACTTTGATTACATCAAACGTCATTGCGTAAATGGGTGACAAAAGGTGGGATTAAGTATTTGGAAAGTGTGAGTTGAGGCATATCCAGTGGATTTGTCCATCCCGATGACGGATAGATATACTCCGGGCCCTCTCGGTGGAATGTCATCTCGATTAGCTTGCAAGCATATGAATAGTTCATAAGAGATCACATACCACGATACGAGTAAAGAGTACTTGTCAGAACGAGGTTGAACAAGGTATGGAGATACGATGATCAAACCTCGACAAGTAAAATATCGCGAGACAAAGGAATTGGCATCGTATGTAAATGGTTCAATCGATCACTAAGTCATCGTTGAATATGTGGGAGCCATTATGGATCTCCAGATCTCGCTATTGGTTATTGCTCTGAGAGGAGTCTCGACCATGTCCGCATAGTTCGCGAACCGTAGGGTGACGCGCTAAAGGTTCGATGTCGCATAAGTAGATTTGAGTATGGTATGGAGACGAAGTTTGTTCGGAGTCTCGGATGTGATCCAGGATGTCACGAGGAGGTCCGAAGAGTCCGGAGAATAAGATTCATATAAGGGAAGTTGATTGCTAGGTTTCGGAAAAGGATTGTTCCTGTTGACTGGAAGGTTCTAGAAGGTTCCGAAGGGTCCACCATGGGGCCCACGACCCGGAGGCCCACCGTGGGCCGAGGGGATGCCCTGCCTAATGGGCCAGGGCACTTGGCCCCAAGGCCTGTGCCGGCCATACCCTAGGGTTTCGTGATCAACTTGGGGAGGGAAAGCCCATCTCCCCCTTGGCCGCCGCCCCAACCCTAGATGGGAAGGGGGCCACCTTGGCCGGCCAGCCCTATATAAAGAGGGGAGGGGCCGGCCACACAATCCCCCATTGCCTCCTCCTCTGGCCGCCTCTCCCTCCACCATACGCTGTCCGGGCTTAGGCGAAGCCCTGCAGTTTTCTTCCTCCACCATCACCACCACGCCGTCGTGCTGTGGACGTTGGAGGATCTACCACACCTCCGCTGCCCGCTGAACGGAGAGGAAGGAGCTTCATCGACACCGTACGCGCGATCGAGCAAGTGTCGCTGGATTGCAAGACTGGGACGATCGTTTACACCAACAACGAGATTAATCTCGTAGGCTTTGGAATCTTCGAGGGTTAGTCTCATCTCCACCTCGTTGCTTAGATCTAGTAGATTGGATCTTGGGTGTTCCATAGATTAGATCTGTTGGTTTTATTCGCTTTGCGGTAGGAAAATTTTTGTTTTCTATTCGCTGTGAACGTCTTTCTATTTTGACTTCATCTTCTTCTTTTAAGCGGATCTGGTTGTAACCAGAATACACGTCCAGGAAGGAAAGACGTTCACAGCCTGCCGTGGAATCGATAATCTGATCGATCCTCGGGAGGGGAAAGTGATCCTTTTGGACAATCTTTATTGAGACACGTGAAGTCGACGCACATGCGAAGGACATCACTGTTTTTTCTTCGGGATCAGTATTGGGTTGGCGACCCATGTGGCCTCGGTATTTAGCTCCTTGATGAAGTTTGCTTCTCTAAGTCGATTAATCTCAGATAGCATTGCTTTGCGGTTTGGCTCGGAGAAACGCCGCAAAGGTTGTCGGATAGGTCTGGCTCGTGGATCCAAATTTAGAGGGTGCTCGGCAAGTTCCCTGGGTACTCCTGGCATGTCAGTTGAACACCATGCAAAGATTTCCCATCGCTCACAGAGGAACTCGACGAGCACGCTTTCCTATGAGCTATCCATGTTTGTCGCGATAGTTGTCGTCTTCTTAGGATCTATCGGGTAGATCTGCACTTCCTTGGAGTTTTTGGCGGCATCGAAAGTTTGCTCCTTGAGTGGCCTTCCTCCGTCAGGTAACACATCATAATCAGTTGTTAACTTCGAGGCTGCGTACTCAGCCTGCATCCCGAAAGTTTCAGACATCCTGTGGAAATCCTTGTCGCACTTATCTACCAGAGCAAAACTTAATTTTACCGTAATTGGACCCTTAGGTCCAGGGATCCTCCATAGCAGGTACGTATAATGCGGCACTGCCATGAATCTAGCATAAGAGAGTCGTCCTAATAGAGCATGATATTGCGATGGAAGATCTACAACTTCGAATTCCAACTTCTCTCTTCTGTAGTTTTCTCGAGTTCCGAAGTGAACGTCGAGATCGATCTTGCCTAGTGGATAGTTCGGCTTCTCAGGTGTGATTCCATGGAAACGTGTGTCTGTTGGTTTCAAGTTTGACAGAGATATGTTCATCTTCCTCAATGTGTCTGCGAACATGAGGTTCAAATTGCTTCCTCCATCTATGAATATGTGCGAAACGTCGAATCCTGCGATTACAGCTGGAAGAATCATGGCTAATTGTCCTGGCCTTGGAACTTGGGGCAGATGATCCGCTTGGGTGAACCCGATGTCCTGTCCCGACCAATTCAGATACTCGATCGTTGGTGGAGGCATCTTCTCTGCCATGAATACTTGTCGCGAAATCAACTTTTGGGCCCTGTTCGAGGGCTTGCCCTTCTGAATCATCGCTACTGATACATTTGTATCAATGTAAGGACCATTCTGCGGGTTCACCGCTAGTTGCAGCTGATGTCGATTTTCATTGGTGATTACGGGTGGAGGTGGAAGGTGAATCTCACTCCTTGGCCCCTGCGGGTGCCCTCTGTCTGTTGCATGTGCATTGGCATTTCCTGCATACCTGTGCAAAGCTTGGAAAGTTCGACAGTCTTTCTGGAGATGGCCGGACTGTCTCTTCCCGTCATTGCCGAGATAAAAATGCATCGACACGTCCGTTCAGCATATCTTCGGGTGATATATTGTATGGCCTCCGAAACTCGGCTTATTATTTTGCCTCTTGAACTTGGCGCATCTCTGTAATCAAAGCGTTGCTCGCTACCTTTTTGGTCTCCTCTCGATTATTTCCTCCACTACTTCCTCGGAACCCGCCGCCACTTGGCGGACCGTCAGAAGTCCGAGTACTGACGAGCATATCGTCGCCTATTTTGATTATTATTTCTGTTACGATCCTCCTCGTGACATGTGCCGTTTATTATGCACGACATCTTCCATCTGCCCAGCGATTTGCTATGTCCATAAGATCAGCAATTGTTCTCGGGTTGGTTTGACCTAAATCCTCGATTAAATCTTTCCTTTGGATTCCTCCGACATATGCGTCGATCGCTCTTTCATCGGATACATTCTCTACCGAATTTTTGATGATGTTCCACCGCTGGATGTAAGCTCTCATTGATTCACCATATTTCTGCTTGCAAACCCTTAGTTGCTCTATGGACTCGGATTTCTTGCACGTGGAACGGAAATTCTTCACGAACAAGTCCTCGAAGGTTTCCCAGCTGTCGATGGATCCTACTGGCAACTTTTTTATCCAGGATCTTGCGGCTCCACTAAGATGAACTTGGACGCTCTGCATGGCTGTTGCTCTGTTCCACCCAACAGTTTCACTGTTTCCAGTAATCGATTAGCCAATCTTCTGGATCTTGCAAACCATCAAACTTTTGTAACTGTCTGGCAAACTTGAAGCCAGATGGAACTTTCGTCCCGCGAACTCGTCGAGTAAAGCAGGGAGTCCGCACATATCTTCTTCATCAACTTCTGCGAGTGTCGCTGGATCTATTTTCTCGTGCTCTGTCCACTCGATCTTGTGCCTCTGTATCTCACCACGTCTGCTCGTGGAGGATCTCGCGCCACCACGGTGGGTCGAGGGTTGTTTCGCCTTGGGGCACTTTCAGGTTGTGGTGTGCTTGGACTTGCGAATGCGCTTCCATGACTCCAACTCCCGCCATAGCCATCTGATACAATGGTTCTCTTGGGTCTCCTACCGGTGGCTTTGATACTAGTATAAAAGCTTGTGTTGCCATATACCCAGTTTCCGGTGTTTTTGGGATGATATCCCCCCTTGTATCTATCGACATAAATGACATGTCGAGATTCTGGATCAGTTGTTCTCGCTCGTGCTCAGGTAAGTGCGCCAGGCGAGATCTTCCCCTTGTGCGTGCTGCTCTGTGGTTATCTCCCGTGGTTCCTGACTGTCGACTTAGATCTGCCCTGCGCGCGCTCGACACAGAGGCTGCAGCTCTTCTCCGATCAATTTTGATTCTCTGTTTTTCGAGTTTTCGTCATGCACGAGCGTGTTTATATTGGTATGCTTGTAGCTCTTCTGCCGTGGCTGTGGTAGTCATCGGCTCCGTGCCATTCATGGCTCTTGCTGCTCTGTCCCACGCTTCTTGTGGAAGTTGTAGCCTCTGGCGAGGATCGGTCCCGACATATTTGGTTCCCAATCCTAGCGTAAGGTCAGCGGGATCGATGTATGGATTTCCCAGATCATCGAAAGCCTCTGAAGTTTCATTCGCTTGACGGCTTGAATCTCCAATTGCACAGACTTGATGATATATTGGATTTTCATCTTCCTCTTCAGGGTCGGTGACACCGTCGTATAGATCGGCGAAGACCTCTCGAATAGAATTAGATCTGTCGATGAAGTCGAAGTTGTCGACGCTCTCTGAGTCGCTGCTTATGTTTGAGTCCGCAGGCGACCCGAAGGACATGCTGCTGAAGATATCGATGAGTTTTCCGCTTGAAGCAGGCTTGGTGAAGCTTGACGGCGAGATCTCTTCGTCGCCTGACTCGAACGATGATGACGATCCCGAAAAATCGGAATCGACCGCGAACGATCCCGAAGAATTCGGTATCGCGAGACGGTGTGATCCTTCTTTTCTGACGCGGAAGTGGAATTTCCGAACGTCGTCTCCATGGGCTCCTCCGATACGCATATGCATCCACACGGGAGGGCGGGTGAGGAACAAAATCAACGAGACCAGTTTCGATCTGTTTACCTCCGTCCATCGCGTTGCTTGCCACCGAAGATGTTGATGATGTTGTCGAAGATGTTGACGATGCCATCGAGATCAGCTCCTTGTCGCCTCTAGTTCCCCACAGACGGCGCCAATTGACAAGGGATTAACTTGTCAATGCCTACAAGTTGTAGACTTGGGTTTCGCGGAAGTAGAGGGCAAGTAGATCTCGAAGGTTTCAGCCGAAAAGGTGCTCGACTGCTAAAAACTAGGCTTATGTTGACAATGAGATTGATCCTTTCCCCTCGACTCCCTTATATAGGAGGCGGAGCCGAGGGCTTCGTATTACACAAGTTACAAACTCCGGGAGACTCTTTGAATTTGACTCGTAGAGTTACAAATCTCTTTATTCCTAATCTATCTCTCCTTGCCATAGCCAACGCTTTAATGGGATTCCGGGCTTCATAATCTTCGGGTTATGGGCCTTCAGTAAACCCCGGGTACTACTTCGGCAGGCCCATCCGGGATGCCTATGTCAGAGACACCCTCTATACTTGTGTTTCATCACCAGGTAGGCTCTCGAACGACGCGAGCAGAGCCCGCTGGTCGCCGTCGAACTCGAAGCGGATGTGGTCATCCTCGTCGTCGGTGGCGATGTCGTGGATGACGGTGTCCGCGGGTGGGGCCGCCGGCAACAGAGGAGCCGCCGCAAGGGCGGCACTAGCCGCCGCCATCTCTGCCTGCGCCTCGGCGAGCTCCGCCCGGAGTTCCGCCCTGGCGTTGACGATTTCCTTCATGGCCGCTTGCCACTGACGCTCTAGCGCGTGCCCTACCGGCTCCGCCTCCGCGCCTCCCGGTCCAGCTGCTCGGCCTGAAGGGCGTCGGCTGCGAGCTGCTCCTCCTCGAACGCCTCTGTCGCTGGCGCTCGGCGAGGTCAGGCTATCCGGGTGGACTTCGTGGCACATGTGAACAACTTGATCCCAGCTAAGGTTGTGCTCGGCAATTGATGGATGCTAGGGTTTAGGTTGAGGTGTGCCCGTCACCCCGCCGGCGTCCACCATATATAGCCACGACGGGGCGGGAAACGGTGTTCGCGCGCAGGTCGTTTCCCGCGCGCGCGAAACACCAGCCAAACGCGTCAATCTGTTGGGCACGCACGGGAACCGGTAATCGCCGGCGGCAAGCCTTGACAGGACGTTAAACCGCCATTACCGACCTTAACGGTGTCAATGCTAAAAAAAAATGTGACCGCACCGCTGGAGATACCCCGACGCAAACAGATGCGCTGGACAATTTGGGCATCTGAAATGCGTCGGCCCGTTGGAGATGCCCTAAGGCCATTTTTATAAAACCGAAGATAGCATACATGTAGTGTTGTTTTATGATTATGATATCTGCCTCAGCTCAAAACTCTGTAGCAGTGGGTATGTTAACTTAAATAAGCTTCTTCCATAACGTCAACAAGATCCCAATTCCATATCCATCAATTTAAAGTGTGAAATTTTTCTTGAACATGTTAGTAGAAGAATATGGAGATTGCCCAACTGTCAATACTCAAATTCTACGTAACTAATAGATCCTGATGGCAAAAGTTTGCATTTCTTCTAATAAATAAGAACGAAGGTTTGGATCTCCAAAACTATATATCATTCTAAAAATACATAGAAGCAAGTGGCCATAAGAAACGAGCGATATTATAGAGCTGCAACATAAACAAGTAGAATAGTTGTTTATTATTTTATCATTGAATATATGATGATCTGGAGTAGGTACTCGTACCAAGCAACTAAGCAAGCATGCATAAAGCCAGCAACAAAAGGTTGTAGTACAAGAATTAAGAAAATGTACACTGACAGGGACTGGTTGTGGGGAAAATCAAAGAGCTGCAGCAGCTTGGTGCCGTGTCAACTCTGCCACTGGATGGTTGCTTTCATCGATCACCAAAAGCCAAGAAGAAATCGGTTTCATCATGTTCAGGTGAATGGAGTTCAGGTAGCTGTAACATCACACTGGACTAGTTTACTGAACAAATGAAAACGCAGTAAGACTGCATACACACAACACAAGCATGGAGGTGGTACTCTGCAGATGCCAAACATTGTTGACATTCACAGACCAATTAGTTCAACAAAGACATGGCTGTGTGCAACGCGAGCTTGCTGGTACCTTCCCTCCTCTCCATCTTGATGATCGCCGTGGCAAGTGATGAGGCCGCCCTGCTTGCCTTCAAGGCAGGGCTTAGCAATTCCAGCGCGCTAGATTCTTGGAATGGAAGCACTGGCTTCTGCAGCTGGGAGGGCGTGACATGTAGCCGCAGGAGGCCGACGCAGGTGGAAGGGCTGAGCCTGCCCTTCCTTGGGCTCGCCGGCACCATCTCTCCTGCCATAGGAAACCTCACCTTCTTACAGATTCTCAACATGAGCTCCAACGAGCTCTACGGCGAGATACCACCAAGCATTGGTCGCCTCCGACGACTGCAGACCCTCGACATGGGGAGCAACATGCTCTCGGGTATGTTTCCTGCCAACCTTAGCTTCTGCACCAGCTTGACAACTCTCATTCTCCACTACAATCAGCTCAATGATCAAATCCCAGTTGATATTGGCAATACTCTGACACACCTACAGAGACTATCTCTGATGAACAACACTTTCACCGGGTTTATTCCAGCGTCGCTGGCTAACCTGTCATCACTGAGTGCCGTGTCTCTCAAGGGAAATCGGCTCCATGGCCCAATCCCAGAAAACCTTGGCAAACTAGCTGGCCTGCAGTTCCTCAACTTTGAGAATAACGACCTTTCAGGACTGATTCCACCCTCTTTGTACAACTTGTCGTCATTGGTAACCTTTGCGGTTGGAGGGAACAATCTGCATGGCAACATTCCTGCTGATATCGGAGACAAATTTCCTAGAATAGAAGGATTTAGCCTTGGTGCTAACCAGTTCAGTGGAGTCATTCCTTCTTCGATCTCAAATCTCACCACACTGAAAGGGTTATGGCTCTCAATCAACAGATTTAGTGGTTTTGTGCCTCCTAATCTGGGGAGGCTGCAATCTCTTAGACGTTTGTTCCTGCATGAGACCGATGTTGAAGCAAACGACAGGGAAGGCTGGGAGTTCATCACTTCAATGGCAAACTGCAGTCAGCTGGTAACCCTACTTATCGCCAACAACTCTTTCAGCGGAAGGCTGCCAAGTTCAATAGTGAATCTCTCGACAACTATCGAATACCTTTATTTAGGTTACAATAACATCTCCGGACATATACCCTCAGATATTGGCAATCTTGTAGGCCTTAACGTACTCGAGATAGAGCATAGTTTCATGTCAGGATTGATCCCAGAGAGCATTGGGAAACTAGTGAACTTAGTTCAGCTATACTTGGAAAACAATAACTTTTCAGGCCTCATACCTCCTTCTATTGGTAATCTCACACAACTAGAATGGCTACTTGCACCCAACAACAACTTACAAGGGCCAATTCCAGCAAACCTTGGAAAACTGAAATATCTTCAGATTCTTAATCTGTCCATGAATTACAACCTGAATGGCTCGATTCCCAAAGAGATTCTGGGGTTGACGTCCCTTTCTTCTTACCTAGACTTGTCATACAACTCATTATCTGGACCTATTCCTTCAGAAGTCGGTGAATTACACAATCTTAACAAGCTTGTTCTGTCAGGAAACCATTTTTCTGGCGAGATACCTGCCAGTATTGGAAACTGCATAGTGTTAGAATTCTTGTTGCTGGATAGGAACTCATTTGAAGGAAGCATGCCAAAGTCTTTGGGGAACATAAAAGGGCTCCGCGTATTGAACCTGACCATGAACAAGTTTTCTGGTGGGATACCCGATACTCTTGGAAGCATGGATGGCCTAGAAGAATTATATCTGGCACAAAACAACTTCTCAGGGCCGATACCGTCAGTTATTCAGAATTTGACCATGCTGTCAGAAATAGATGTATCCTTCAACAATTTGCAGGGTGAAGTGCCAAAAGGAGGTGTTTTCAGGAATTTAACTTATGTGTCAATTGCTGGAAATAGCATGTTATGTGGTGGAGTGCCTCAGCTTCACTTGGCTTCATGCTCTATGACCAACACAGGCAAGAATAAAAATGGGTGGTCGAAGTCAATCATAATAGCTCTTGCAACAACAGGATCAATATTGTTGCTCATTTCACTGGTTGTCCTTACTCATATTTTCTGCAAGAAGGCAGGAAGACAGAAGGACCAAGAACCGCCTATGCTTATGGAGGAAAGATATCCGAGAGTCTCTTATAATGCATTATCAATGGGAACTGATGGATTCTTGGAAGCAAACTTGCTTGGGAAAGGAAGATATGGTGCTGTCTACAAATGCACTATGGATGACGAAGATAAAAGTACAATTGTGGCTGTAAAGGTGTTTAACCTTCAACAATCAGGATCATCCAGGAGTTTTGACATCGAATGTGAGGCGTTGAGAATAGTGCGTCACCGTTCCCTTATGAAGGTTATCACATGTTGCTCGGGCGTCGACCCCCAAGGGCAAGAGTTCAAGGCGCTAGTTTTTGAGTTCATGCCTAATGGTAGTTTAGAAGGTTGGCTTCATCCAGAATCTGAAGAACTCACTTTGAGTAATACACTCAGCCTAGGTCAGAGGCTAGATATTGCTGTTGATGTTGTGGACGCAATTGAATACCTTCACAGCCACTGTGAGCCACCAATCATCCATTGCGATCTCAAGCCAAGCAATATTCTTCTTGCGGAGGATATGAGCGCCCGTGTTGGAGATTTTGGCATCTCAAAAATACTTGGCGAAAAAATAATAAGTAATCAAAATAATTCAAATAGCACAGTTGGGATAAGAGGTACCATTGGTTATGTTGCTCCAGGTAACTGGATTTTTGTATTGTTTCCTTCTAGTTCGCTGCGAGTCATAGATGTGCTTTATGATCAATTTTTGTTGCAAATATTGTAGAGTGTGGGGAAGGCTCTGCAGTCTCAACTGCTGGCGATGTGTACAGCCTAGGCATATTGTTGCTTGAGATGTTTACTGGAAGGAGCCCCACAGATGACATGTTCAGAGATTCACTGGATCTGCATAAGTTTGCCGACGATGCTCTTGGCGAGAAAACCTTGGAGATAGCTGATTCGACAATTTGGCTGCATGCAGAACCAAAGGATGACACTGCAAGTAATAGAATCAAGGATTGCTTAGTTTCCATCTTCAGGCTTGGCATATCCTGCTCAAAGCAACAACCCAGAGACAGAATGCTGATAAGAGATGCAGCAGTAGAGATACATACAGTCAGAGATGAATACCTCATGTTTTCAACTTATGATACTTAACTTACGGCTGAAGCCACCACTTCTGCATTTGTTTGCATGATCAACAAACAATCAAGCAGAAGACAGCATGTAAATGCCAGAAATAATTGCAAGTCCGAAACCATGTGTGGGTCAGAATATCTTCCTGGTATGTAATTATTTGTATAATGTCAGAAAAATGCGGACTTTATATAAATGTTACCCCTATGAGGCATGCACATTATCAAGATTTCATGACCTGAGGTACGTTGGAAGAACTCAAAGCCCCTACGTTGTCCAACTAAATCTAATAAATCAACAGGACAACCATCAGATTCATATGTACATACAGGCAACACAAATTTCATATCCCTACAAAACTGAAGCAAAAGATGGAAAATGGCTTCTCTGAGAAATGCGCATTTGCATGCCAATTAAACATTACCTGTTCAGAGCAGACACTAAATATGCAGCTTGAACAAAACTGAAATAAATTTCATGTAGAAAACTTCATCGATCCTGAAGCAGGCAACAACCATAGCTCAATCCACAATCTGGATGCGCACAGATGCCAATGATAGCGTTAGAATGGAATAGTATTTGGATTCATGGATTGAGTTAGGCTTTCATGTCCTCAAAGCGACTATTGAACTTGACATTGAACTTATGGATAAGTTACTTTAAGGAGACTGACTAATGACTGGTACTAACCGATGGACAACCAGTGTTAACTACCATTCATAAACTAGAAGCACAAAATAAGAAAAATAATGGCAATGCAAACCATGAGAGTGCTGGCATTCCTCATCTTCCTTCTGATGATCAGTACATGAGCACTGACGGAAGCAGCAATAATACCAATGCTGGACTTCAAGGCAGAGCTCAGCTTAAGAGAGAACAGAAATTGCTTATGCACCTGGTAAGAACTTGCATGCAGTCCTGAGAATCCATTGCACATGGTAGAGCAAAGTTCGTCTTCATCAGCATCGGAAGCCTGTCAAGATCACTCCAAATGTTCAGACACATTGTAGTATAAAGTATAAACACAAATAAGGCCATCACATGACATTATGACAAGTATCAGCCAGATAGTATAGTATTACCTCTGTTCCATAATATAAGAAATTTCGGTAGGCTATTTTAGCAATATTGGCATTTTCAAGCACTGGAAACGTGAGGCAACAATTTCCTGAAAGCAGCACCACGTGGTTCTTCTAATTTCACAATGCCAGGCAGTTCAACTATCAAAGGATTGTTCAAGAAAATTCCGCAATCATGTAAATTTTCCCCACAACCTCCAGTTCGCAGTCAAGCAAAATCCATGTAAAAATTAACCAAATCAACATAACAGAAACCATATGGGAGTGGAAAGCCAGCACTATTGTTCCAAATAGCAGCACCGAGTAGTTCCTATTTACAACTGCCCAACTATACACTAACCATCATCTACCCATTCCAATTAACCCTGCTACAGTTCCAACTTCGAGGTAACCAGAGTTCGCTACAGTTCCAGATAACCATAGTTCCTGCTACAGTTCTAGATAACCAGAGTTTCGACAAAAATTAACAACTGCCACTGTTCTATGAAACCTAGGAGGAGCTAAGCTTCATGGCGAGGGTGACCATGATGCTAACCTTGAGCTTCTCGGATGTGGCGCTGATGGAGGAGCTTGCGATGGGCATGCGGCCTCGCAGAAGAGATAGATCTCTCGCCCCTTCTCCGGGCTCCTCCTCCACAGAAGATCTGCTCGACACCGGCTTCTATCTCGCGTTGGGCACCCTCCTGACGGGGCCTTTTCGGCCTCCTCCGCCGCCGCGGCTGGTTCCTCCTCCGGAGCTCCTCTCCTCCATGTGCGTTTGTACCGGGAGAAACGGTGACCGTCGGCCTTACTGAAGAGGCCAGTTCACTTGACAGTGAGCATATGCAGGATAAACAGTAGGTGCATGCCAGCCCGTGCTATACATCCTCCTCAGACCTCAGCAGCCACGGACCCTCTCAGGCAATAACACAAACACCCCTCGCGCTCACGAGCAACGCAACGTCGCAGCGGCGCTGAGGAACCCAGCCGGGCCCAGAGCCGACTGCCGCCAGGACGGTTAACATGGTAACGGAAGCAGCGACGAGACCGGGCGAACCAAAGCGCGGCGAGCTGGGCACCGCCTTCGCCGCCGGCGGCGAAAAAAGCTGCGCTTACGACCTGACCGATGTGGTTTTGGGAGGGGGAGACACTGTTTGGCGCTATATCCATCCCACCAGCCTGTTCTAAACTGAAATCCCGCCCAAAAATTTCGTGTGCAAATTGCAATTCTGATGTGCCGCCGAACACTACAGGTTGAAGGACCATGGCGCGTAACGCATTGCAAACTGAAATAAAATCCCAAATTCTTCGTGTGCAGATCCGACAGTTGCCAGATCGCAACTGCAACGGGATGGTTTCTGCGAGCGCAGGGAGACTGATTCGTCTCATTTTGAGGCCGAAACAACTGAATTGTGGATCTGAACTGAACGCTCGTGAATTTCGCTTCGGATTTGCAGCGCAACAAACAAGCCGATTCATCAGCAGATACAAACCGCTTGCGACCAAAGCTTCGGAATGGAGACGCGGACCAACACATCTACAGAGATTCAGAGATCGACGGATATAGATCAGAACAGATTACGTCAGAGGGTTGATGGGCACAAAGGAGCACATTTTAGGGAATCTAGAAATCAAATGAACAGAGATCTATACAAAAAAAAATCTAAATAGATGGCACAGCGATATGTGGAACATTAGTAACTTTGGGATTGAAATAACAGTGCTGCTACAGCGAGCAGCACATTTTCTTACAACACCACACGGTCATGAGTAATGACACAATCGAGCACCTAACTACAGAATACCGCAGCACATGGAAGTAACACTAAAACAGATGAAGCAGGGGACTCTCCAAGAACATCAGAACAATCTAAGAAGAGGTGAACTTGGTGACGGCCTTGGTGCCCTCAGACACGGCGTGCTTGGCGAGCTCGCCGGGGAGAACAAGACGAACAGAGGTCTGGATCTCCCGGGAGGTGATGGTGGGCTTCTTGTTGTACCTGGCGAGCTTGGCGGACTCGCCCGCCAATTTCTCGAAGATGTCGTTGATGAAGGAGTTCATGATGGACATGGCCTTGGAGGAGATGCCGATGTCGGGGTGGACCTGCTTGAGCACCTTGAAGATGTAGATCTTGTAGGTCTCGACGGACTTCTTGGCCTTCTTCTTGCCCTTCTTCTCGCCGCCCTCCTTGGCGGCGGTCTTCCCGGCGGGCAGGCTCTTCCCCGCCTTCGGCTTCTTGGCGGCGGGGGTCTTCTTGGCCTTCTCGGTCGCCGGCTCCTCCTCCACTGGCTTCTTCTCCGCCGGCTTCTTCTCGGCCTTGGGCGCCATGGATGCTGCTGCTGCTTCGACGGGGAGAGAGGTTGGATTTCGCTGGAGATGGGGAATTGGTTGCAGATGAGATGTGTGGAAACCAGGAAGGGGGCGGAATCCTTATATAGAACAGAGGAGGTGGACGCTGATTGGTGGAGAGGTGGGTGCCGCGGATCGGTCACTGGAAGTGATTCCAGCCGTTCGCTGCTGTACGCGATGGACGGGACGGATGCGTTTCGACGCGGATCGCTGACGTGGCGAAGAAGTGGGCGGGGAGCAGAAGGCGGGCGATGGATTTCGTTTCGGCCGCGCGCATGTGCCGCAACTGGATTACTAGAAGGACTTCTCTCTGGCGGGAATTGACATTTTGGAGGTACTGCACCGGGGACCCAGCTGCCGGTGCTAGAAATTCTATGATGCCAAACCGTAGGCCTTTTCAGTGACACAGTAATTCGTGCTTTGGTTCAAACAAAACGCGATTTTAAGCACGATTTAGGTGCCATAACTTTTGGGAGTACGTCCGAATGATTATGTCTATACTTTGATTCGGGTACTAATTGTGCTACATTGTGTCTAAACAAGGCTGGAATCGAACTCCAGCTTTTGTTACGAAGAATATGTTTGTGAATGTCTAAATGTTGTACGTGCAGATTGCCCATTAGTATGTTCAAAATACTAACTATCTTGCATCTACAATGATGTGAGGTTGGCACCCCTCGAAGCACACGGAGACGACCGCACCTTCCGAGAAGCTGTCCAGCCATGCGTCGGTTATTTATGATCGGAGAAAATGAAGGGGGACACCGACCTCACCAGAGGTGTCCGTCTCCGACGCTAGCAGGCCCACCACCCACACGCGCTTGAACCCTAGGCCCTCGAGCGGCGAGATCAGGTAACTCCCTTCCAGCGCACAGAGGGTGTTAGACAGAAATCCCCATCTCTCTAGGTTCCAGGAATTGGGTCGAAACTTTCTCTTGCTTGAATCGCACCAGCATAGTGAATGGTCTAGGCTCCTTCTCTAAGAGTCGATGGCGCCTTCTCTCCCGGAGCCCGAACCTTTCCCAGCCACCTGACACCGCACCACCGCCTAGCGCCACCGCCGCAACCGAAGTCTCGTCGCCGCTGATTAAATGGAATACGTCGATCATATTTGCTCGAGATGGTTTTATCTCGCGTGGAGCAGGTTTTGTTCATTGCGATAGCTCTGGAGTTCATCTTTTGGATTGCTCCCGGAGTTTGATCGGATCTTCTACCAAAGTTTCGATTGATTCGATTGAGTTTGGCGCCTTACGGAAGATTAATGGATTTCGTGTCCATGTCGGGCCAGAGTCAAAATCTCGTTTGGTCGATTGAGAGATGTGGCAGAGCCCATCGTTATGTACCGCGCCTCAGCGCGCATATGCGGCGTGGTGTGACTGGACCAGACACAGGTCGACTGCTTTGGTCCGCCATTAATGGCGGTTTCGGACACACTTCCCAGATCTGGGCTTCAGCCCGTCACTGTTCATAAAACGAGTGGGGCTCGTGCTACTAGTCCAATACCGTACATATTTCCTACCATGCCTTTTCGAGTAAACCCTAGATCCAAAGTGATGGGAGGAGTTGTGTTTGTCTCTCAGATCCCGTCCACCAGGTCCCGATCCCCACCTACCGTCCACCCCAAATTTGGCCACGGATCGTTACCGGCGATCAAAGATCCTTTGCTCCCCTTATTCCTTATGTCAATAGTTGTGATAGATGTGGAGGTAGTATTGACGTGTCCATTTGTCAAGATCGTGATCTGTGGGAATATATTGCACATTCCTTTGGCTGTGAGGAATTTGGCTCTAGCCTCTATTCCATCCTTGTACCTGATGTAGATGCTCAGACAGTATATCAGTTAAAATATGCTCATATCACTCTCGAGAAAGGGGGAGTCAATCGCAGGAATATTGAACACGAATTCAATGTGTGGGTTGAATCAATGAAGATAAATTGGCGCTTATTCACCAAAGAAGTTTCCCCATCTAAGTTCTCATGAATAATTTACCACAGTGTGCCAAGTCCTCAATTGGCGCTTATTCACCAAAGAAGTTTCCCCATCTAAGTTGAGAATCAGATTCCCTTCAGCAAAAGCAATTGAGGACTTGGCATTCAATCTGTTCTATTGCATTTTATGTGGCTAGTTTGGTTGGTAAACCCTTGGCTCTGGATAAGAATTTCATGTGACACTTTTCTTATATCAGAGTGAAAATTGGCTGTCATGATTTTTCACTTCTTCCTAATACCAGAATTGGTGAAATCAAAATAATATTTTATGAACTTTAGTATACTAAGGAGTTGTTTGAACCTACTCCTAATCCTGGAACTAAAATTGGTGTCACGGATACTACTCAAGGTGGAGAGGGTAATCAAGGTACCCCAATACGCCAGAGGAGTGGGATGAATGATGTTGACGCTGGTTCTCAATCTGCTCCCCCTAAAGTATCAAATAATTCACATTCTGATTCTCAGAGACAAGTTGCTCCTCTTGTGATTGTTCAAGTTTGCAAAGACTCGGGCAAAAGGAAACTTTTTGAAGCAGAAAACCCTGGTTCTATGTGTTAGTTCTCTGAGGGAGCTTCTAGTTCTTCTTCTATTCCTTCTAGTGTTGTTCCTCATGTTCTATTGGAAGTGCATAAATTTGTGGTAGATGCTCTTGCTCCTGTTTATGTAAAGAATGTGGGGGATTCTTCCAGAGTCAGACAGCTTATCCCACCTTTAATTGATTTCTGAATACTTCGGGTTGATCTAACAGTGATAAAGCCTTCATGATTCAGAAATCTTATGGTAGGATTCTTGATCCCATATTAGAAAATGTTAATGAGGAAGATGGTCAATCAGATAAGAGAGTTGACTTTGGTAGCAGTGACTCTGAAGATAGCACAAGTCAAGTCTCTGATGTTCCATACATTAATCCTGGCCAAGGCATTCTTGCACTTGCAGCTCCTTCACTAGAACATGAACATACTGTTGGTGTGTCCCAGTGGATGGCTCCCAACTTGAGTTGGATTGAACTTAGGAAGAATCTCTATCACAAATTGATAATCCTCCAATTGATGGCGATTATCAGGAACTTGACAAGATCCATAAGTTAATCTTGGTCTCCATGCATCAAGGACTGAATCAAGGGCAAGGGCTAATCTGGAGACAAGAGATATATCTGGTACTAATCTAAATACTCATAATTCCTTTGCTTTATTAAATGCTGATGTACATGCTAGAGCCTTGGAAATGGTTGTTAATTCTGAATCTTTATCTCTTGAGAAAATTAATTACTTAAGAGATTTGGAAATTTCTAGACATGCTATTGTAGACAGGTCTTGGGGGGCGGATGGTCGGCCCCTCCCCTTAAATTCGAGTTGCTAGCTTGCAGAATGAGGGCAGGACGTAAAAACCATCCGCCGCCCCCGAAAAAATTTGACATAACAACTAAAACTGAAACGACTATAACTTGAGTATCCGAACTTCGATTTTGATGATCTTGGGCTTATTTTGAAGCTAGCAACAAGCTATGCAAGATAATGAAGGGAACCATGATATTCCAAGAAGTTAGGATAAAAAATAAGGAAAGGTTTGACATATCTATAAAAGACATACTAATAAACCTTCGAACTCAAAAATGCAATAGACTTTCCGTACGGAATCCGTTTTCGATGAGCTAGAGCTTGTAATAAGAATGATCAAGAGATATAAAACATAACATGGATAAAAACCAAGAAACATGATTCAAATCATGCAAGGGTTTGAGCTCTCTTCGAATGATACGACTAAGGTACTCATTCGAGAGCCCACTTGATTGTAGAGCCAACTATCCTACACACCCGGTCTCCCAACTACAACAAGAGACCGACAAGAGAGAAAACCTAGCAAGAAACATTGACCTTGCGCATTTAACTTAAGCTTGATGATGACGGTATTCACCGCTTCAATATGGAACGTGATACCTTCGATACAGATTGATTGTAGTATGATAAGCTTTTTCCCTAGAAGACCAAGGTTTAATCCAACCTTGTGAGACATTGCTAAATGGTGTGAATGAAACGTCTACAAGACTTGCTAGTCTAATTTATCTTCAGTTTAATGGACATATCTAGTTTACTTTTAAGGGGGTTGTGTTCAATGATGGAAATAGGCCAGGGTTAAGGTTTCACCTGCAGCTATGCATACATATATAATGGAAGCTCATATGTGTAACAAATAAAATAGAGATAAGAGATTTGTGAGTAGAACGTCCGTAAATACTCTTGCCCCTAAAGCTAGAGGTGACAAGAGGCTAATGGTTCAACCACTGTCCTTACAGCCGCAAGCAACAACAGTTATTAAGTAAATGAATACAGACCAAAGCCTTAAGCTAGATGATTGTGCTATGATCCCTAATGAATCACTAGACATGTACCGCTACTTTCCCCTTTATGTCATTGAGGTTTCCCGGTAGCACGTCGTTCTCCACTCATCCCACCTCTTCCCTTGATCGACTCGAATGATATGAGTACATGCAGATCATCAGGACGAGGCAAAGAGACAAGGATACAAGATTGCAAAACTCATATTTAATCCTTACAGATAACATAAGATTAGATGCACATGAACGCTGCGAGGATTCACCCCAACCCGCAACCCGTGAGGACTACTCACACATAATATCAAGATCAAATACAAAGATAGAAATCATTGTGCAAAATACTTAGATTGAAATCACAATATTCTTACAATGGTCGCCAATTCTCAAAGAAATCCCTATTACAATGGTGATGGCTATGGCTATGGAGGAGATGGGAGATGGGATGGATGAACTATGTTGATGGATCTCCTTCGGTGTGGTGCAGATGAATCTGGTGGATGGCGGCTATGTTTGGCGACGAATGGCCCTGTTTTCAACATCGGTCCCTTCACAACTTTTATAGGGTTTGACCTCGGGAACACATCGGCGCATGATACGGGTGGGCGGTACGGGCGGGGCTTGCCCGTACTGATGCCCGCTAAAGCTCCTGGAACCGCCTTTCCGAGTGTAGTCAACTTTTCCATGCTCCTGACGTGATTTTCTTCAGTAATTGCAGGTCCATTTGTCATTATGACGCGATTTCCTACACAACATCCAAAAATAGAAGAGATTGCACATCTTTGCATTGATTAGGCATTAGTGGCAAGTTGATAGGTAAACTTAGTCAATTTCTTGACTTAGCTAAGGGTTTAAACGCGAGAAAATATGGCGTATTTCATAGCCATCAGAATGCCTTCTTGATTTTGCTTGATTGATGAATATTACGAATATCTCCACCATCAACCATCATGAAAGTGCTTCTTCTTCGGCATATATTGATGTACCCATGAACACCATGTGGATGGAAAGTTACGTCTTCATCCCTCTTATTCAATGCATGCCTCGGTCTTGATCCATCTTCTTCATTGCACTCCACTGTCCTCATTCTTCATATTGGTGATGTCTTGAAGATGTGCATGATAACTTGCTCCTTCTTCTTCTTCTTCTTCAAGACATGCTCATCACTTGATATTCTTCATTTTCTTCTTCTTGCAACCTTGGAATCAACATATGGTTCAAGCATTGCCTATATATGGACAAAACCTATAAGAGAAACTAAATGCAACCATTAGTCCATAAGAATTATCTCAATCACCAAAACCACAAATGGGGCTCCATGTTCTTTCAGTATGTGCAAAGGTCATACTGGAGAGTGCATCATGGTTCTTGAAGTTGTCGCAGATTATGACATGTAGATTTGACATGTTTTTGTTGCATGGCGGGATCTCACAATGACATCAATGTGTTTAAATGCTCTTTGGTTTTTGCTAGACTTGTTGAAGGTTATGCTTTAGAGGCACTATGAGATCAATGCCCATACATATAACAAAGGGTACTATCTAGCCGATGCCATCTATCAAAAATAGTCGACATTTGTGAAGACAATCCGTGAACCTTTCACAAATAAGAAAATGTTTGTTTGCTAAGCTCCAAGAGAGTTGTAGGAAGGATGTCGAGCGACCATTTGGTGTTCTTCAATTTTGTTTTGCTATCATTTGATACACCACCCTCCAATGGTAAACACCTCAGATGTGGGAGGTTAGGAATGCTTGTGTGATCATACACAATACGATCATCGATAGTGTGCACGTTGATCCAATGAATGGTGATCATCTATACAATCGCCAGGGCCCTCTCGCCGAAATTGTTCACCACGTGTTAGCCCACTTTGGAGCTTTCTTTCCATGTATCACAAAATCCACAACAAACTGTAAGATGATCTAGTAGAGCATGTGTGGGAGAGGAGAGAAAACAGTCGCATTAGTCTTAACCTATTTGAACTTCTCCACTTTTAATTTATTTAAATTATTTTATGCACTATTTTATTACTATGTCTAGATTTGGTTGAATATTTTAATTATTTATTTGAATAATTTAATTTGATTGAATTGATGTTGCAAATTTGGATTGAAAGAAAATAGAAAATACTAGATATGGTTATATTATGGGCGCCTATTTAGGGGTGTCGATGTGGATTCGGTCCCAAAATGTTGGCAGAATCCGTCAGCGCCCCTAGACATAATATCCCCTGTTGTTATCGGACGTACTTACGGAGCGCGGCGTGGAAATACTCTTACCTAAAGGATCTAAAGTTTTTGCCACGTAAATATTTTTAATGATACAACATCTATTTAAAAATAATTGTCGCATATTTTATCTAGATACGTTTTTTTAGATTCATAAGGAGACAACCTCTCTGGTTCCATTTTATAGCATATACGAAAATGTTTAGGAAACAAATTCATCAACACAAACTGGGACGCTCGAACAAAACCGCACCTCTGAACCAGAGAGACAAGTTTTAAACCTAAAGCTACCAGCCCATATCAGGGAACTGAACCAAAACACCTTAGCTCAGCGCCAACAAAAAGCAAGCCAACTCTCTAGTCATCAGCTAAACAAAAAGCCACCACATTCATTACACCAGCACCAACACCAAAAGCACTACTAGCAAACTATTCTTGGAACGAACATCACATCACAACGTGGATCGAGGCATCTTCCTGTGGATGCTCCTTCAGGTAAGTCAGAGAAGCTCTCCCACCATGCTCGGTCTTTGAGGTAGGAGTCTAGGAGGAAATCCACTCGAAACTGGTGCACTTCAGCTTGACGTCAGTTTCAGGGGTGTTTTGATGAGTTTCACCAAGATCTCCACAAACGTATCCACATCCTTCCAAGTTTGATCCTTGAAAGGAACTTTCCAGTTCCTCAGGTATGAAAGAATTACTCTCTACACATGCTTCAAATCCATCCAAGTTAGTCTATTAAAAACTATACTATTCCTAGAATTCCAAATCCCCCACAAAATAGCAGAAGAAATGAAATTAAATTGCAAGAACCTCTTATTACATAAGCATCTACCAGCTACATCTAAGTATTTATCCACCCTATGCTTGAAACAATTCTCAACCCAACCCCAAATGCTTTTGGCTACAATGCAATCAAAGAAGAGATGATGCACGCTCTCAAATTATTTGCAGAAAGAACATTCCGTAGGATTTGGAATTCCCCTATGTATTATCCCTAGTCATGATCTTGTTCTGTGAAAATAACCACAAAAACACCTGGACTCTGGGAGGAATTTTCAAATCCCAGACTCCAGGAAGATAAATGGGAGTTATACCCCTAAAATTAACTGAAGCATACACATACTTGGAAGAATATAACCCATTAGTTTCATATGACTAGATAAGCTGATCTTCCGCAACATCTAAAGTTATGGTGTTAGCAATATCCACTAATTCCTGTCACTGGACCATCATTTCATTAGAGAAAGTCCTCCTACAATCACATCTCAGGTTTGTTCCATCCCACACCTTGAAAGGATCGTATGCCACACCTAGAGGAGGGGGGGTGATACGTCTCAATTTCTTATGTTCCTGATGGCGCGTGATGCACACGTCCGTTGGGAACCCCAAGAGGAAGGTGCGATGCGCACAGCAGTAAGTTTTCCCTCAGAAAGAAACCAAGGTTATCGAACCAGTAGGAGATGAAGGCCACGTGAAGGTTGTTGGTGGAGGAGTGTAGTGCGGCACAACACCAGGGATTCCGGCTCCAACGTGGAACCTGCACAACACAATCAAAATACTTTGCCCCAACGTAACAGTGAGGTTGTCAATCTCACCGGCTTGCTGAAAACAAAGGATTAAACGTATGGTGTGGAGAATGATGTTTGTTTGTGAAGAACAACAGAGAACAGAGATTGCAGTAGATTGTATTTCAGATGTAAAAGAATGGACCGGGTCCACAGTTCACTAGTGGTGTCTCTCCAATAAGATAAATAACATGCTGGGTGAACAAATTACAGGTGGGCAATTGACAAATAAGGATTCATATACATATCATGATGATCACTATGAGATTTAATCAGGGCATTACGACAAAGAACATAGACCGCCATCCTGCATGCATCTATGCCTAAATAGTCCACCTTCAGGTTAACATCCGCACCCCTTCCCGTATTAAGTTGCAAACAACAGACAATTGCATTAAGTATGGTGCATAATGTAATCAACACAAATATCCTTAGACAAAGCATTGATGTTTTATCCATAGTGGCAACAGCACATCCACAACCTTAGAACTTTCTGTCACCGTCCCAGATTCAATGGAGGCATGAACCCACTATCGAGCATAAATACTCCCTCTTGGAGTTACAAGTATCAACTTGGCCAGAGCCTCTACTAGCAACGAGAGCATGCAAGAACATAAACAACACATATATGATAGATCAATAATCAACTTGACATAGTATTCCATATTCATCGGATCCCACCAAACACAACATGTAGCATTACAAATAGATGATCTTGATCATGTTAGGCAACTCACAAGATCTAAACATGATAGCACAAGTGGAGAAGACAACCATCTAGCTACTGCTATGGACCCATAGTCCAAGGATGAACTACTCACGCATTAGTCCGGAGGCGGGCATGGTGATGTAGATCCCTCCGGTGATGATTCCCCTCTCCGGCAGGGTGCCGGAGGCGATCTCCAAAATCCTCCGAGATGGGATTGGCGGCGGCGTCTCGGCTTTTCGTATCGTGGCTCTCGGTACTAGGGTTTTCGCGACAGAGAGTTTAAGTAGGCGGAAGAGAGTCGGAGGAGGCTCGAGGGCCCACCCCATAGGGGCGCGCCCGCCCTTGGCCGCCCGCCATGTGGGGTGGGGCCCCCGGGCTCCCCCGGTCCCTCTCTCGCTCTCTGAAGCTTCCGTGGAAAATAAGACCGTGGGCTTTTGTTTCGTCCAATTCCGAGAATATTTCCTGTGTAGGATTTCGAAAACAAAAAACAGCAGAAAACATGAACTGGTGCTTCGGCATCTTGTTAATAGGTTAGTGCCGGAAAATGCATCAAAACACCATAAAGTGTGAACAAAACATGTAGGTATTGTCATAAAACTAGCATGGAACATAAGAAATTATAGATACGTTGGAGACGTATCAAGCATCCCCAAGCTTAGTTCCTACTCGCCCTCGAGTAGGTAAACGATAAAAACAATAATTTCTGAAGTGACATGCTACCATCATAATCTTGATCAACATTATTGTAAAGCATATGAGATGAATGAAGTGATTCGAATCAATAGATTGCTAACAAAAAGATAATGACTAAATAACTGAATCATATAGCAAAAACTTTTCATGAATAGTACTTTCAAGACAAGTATCAAAAAGACTTGCATAAGAGCTAACTCATAAAGCAATAGATTCAAAGTAGAAGGTTTTGAAGCAACACAAAGGATGATTAAGTTTCAGCAATTGCTTTCAACTTGTAACATGTATATCTTCATGGATAATAGTCAACATAAAGTAATATAATAAGTGCAATGAGTAAACATGTAAGAATCAATGCACACAGTTGACACAAGTGTTTGCTTCTAAGATAGAAAGAAGTAGGTAAACTGACTCAACATAAAGTAAAAGAATGGCCCTTCGCAGAGGAAGCATGGATTACTATTTTTGTGCTAGAGCTTTTATTTTGAAAACATAGAAACAATTTTGTCAACGGTAGTAATAATTCATATGTGTTATGCATAAAACTTCCTACAAGTTGCAAGCCTCATGCATCGAATACCAATAGTGCTCGCACCTTGTCCTAATTAGCTTGGATTTACATGGATTGGCATTGCATAACATATGTTTCAACCAAGTGTCACAAAGGGGTACCTCTATGTTGCATGTACAAAGGTCCAAGGAGATAAATCGTATTTGATTTCTCGTTTTTTTGATAGATCTCAACTAAGGACATCCATATTGGGACAACATTGAAAACAGATAATGGACTCCTCTTTAATGCTTAAGCATTCAACATCAGATAATATTCTCATAAGAGATTGAGGATTAATGTCCAAACTGAAAACTTCCACCATGATACATGGCTTTGGTTAGCGGCCCAATGTTCTTCTCTAACAATATGCATACTCAAACCATTTGATCATGATAAATCACCCTTACTTCAGACAAGACGAACATGCATAGCAACTCACATGATATTCAACAAAGGTGTAAAGAGTTGATGGCGTCCCCAGAAACATGGTTACCGCTCAACAAGCAACTTATAAGAACTACGATATATAGCTACATATTCATCACCACAATAGTTTTTAAGCTATTTTCCCATGAGCTATATATTGCAAAGACAAGGAATGAAATCTTAAAGGTAGCACTCAAGTAATTTACTTTGGAATGGCAGAAAAATACCACATATAGGTAGTTATGATGGACACAAATGGCATGAGTTTTGGCTCAAGGTGTTTGGATGCACGAAAAGCATTTCCTCTCAGTACAAGGCTTTGGCTAGCAAGGTTGTTTGAAGTAAACACAAGTATGAACAGGTACAACAAAACTTACACAAGAACATATTGCAAGCATTATAAGACTCTACACTGTCTTCCTTGTTGTTCAAACACTTTCACCAGAAAATATCTAGACCTTAGAGAGATCAATCATGAAAACCAAATTTCAACAAGCTCTACGGTAGTTCTCCACTAATAGATTTAAACTACATGATGCAAGAGCTTAAACATGATCTATGAGACCTCCAAACAATTGCCAAGTATCAAATTATTCAAAACCATATACCAACTACCACATGAAACATTTTCTGTTTCCAACCAAATAGCAATCAACGAAGCGGTTTTCAACTTCGCCATGAACATTAAAGTAAAGCTAAGAACACCAGTGTTCAATATGAAAAAGCGGAGCGTGTCTTTCTCCAATACAAGGATTGCTGGGATACGAATTTATTCAAACATAAACAAAAAATAAAAACAAATAGATGCTCCAAGTAAAGCACATAAGATGTGACGGAATAAAAATATAGTTTCACTAGAAGTGACCTGATAAGTTGTCGATGAAGAAGGGGATGCCTTGGGCATCCCCAAGCTTAGATGCTTGAGTCTTCTTGAAATATGCAGGGCATCCCCAAGCTTAGACTTTTCACTCTTCTTGATCATATTATATCATCCTCTTCTATTGACCCTTGAAAACTTCCTCCACACCAAACTTAAAGCAAACTCATTAGAGGGTTAGTGCATAATCAAAAATTAATATGTTCAGAGAGGACACAATCATTCTTAACACTTCTGGACATTACCCAAGGCTACTGAAAGTTAATGGAACAAAGAAATCCATTCAACATAGCAAAAGAGGCAATGCGAAATAAAAATGCAGAATCTGTCAAACAGAACAGTAAAGACGAATTTTTCTGAGGCACTTAACTTGCTCATATGGAAAAACTCAAAACTAATGAAAGTTGCGTACATATCTGAGGATCGTGCATGATTTGTCTCTGATTTTTTTGATTCTTCTACAGAGAGAAGGACGTGAATTCGTGATAGACAACAAATCTGTTTCTGCGCAGTAATCCAAATCTAGTATCAACTTTACTATCTGAGACTTTACTTGGCACAATAACATGATAAGGAGAGGTTGCTACAGTAGTAACAACTTCCAAGACTCAACAAAACAGTAGTAAAATAAAACCATGGGTTATCTCCCAAGAAGTGCTTTTCTTTAACGCCTTTCAGCTAGGCGTAGAAAGTGCAAATCAAGTAACATCAAGAGAAGAAGTATCAACATCATATTTTTTTCTTACAAACACAACTTGTTGCAGAGGGTACCTTAGATGCTCCATTATCTAAATTTCCCATGGTGGTACTAAGGGTTTTATCAATTTTAGGCCTATAATAATTCTTTGATTTAGGCACCTTAGAAACATACATGAATTTTTGCTCTTTACGCACATAAGCTTTCTCCTTAAACTTAAGAAAAAAAAATTGAACCCAAGGTTCTCATAGCTTCTTCAAGTTCACTAATCCTATTGGTTTGATTATCATGGATAACACAAGGATTTATCAAGTTTATCAGTATTATCAAGTAATATCCCCAATTTAGTCTCAACACCTGGAAGATTTTTCTCTATGGTTTCCAACTTTTTCATGACATCCTCGAGAGAGATTTCAATTTTAGCTTCATTAACAGGTGGTATTCCAACTAGACTCTCAATGATGCAACTAGCTTCTAAAGCAGGAGTACCTAGGAAATTACCTCCGAAAGAGTATCAAGAACATACCTATTCCAGCTAGAGATACCAACATAAAAGTTCCTAAGGAGGATAATAGTGGAGTGTTTCTTAGTGCACCTATGATGAGCATCACTAATTCTGTACCAAGCATCTTTAAAACTTTCTCCCCTTGTTGCTTAAAAGAACGAACTTCAACTTCAGGATTACTCATTTTAGCAATAGTAAAATTAAACTAAGCAGACAGAATAAAGTAAAAACAAGTAACTAATTTTGTGTGTGTTTTTGATATAAAGCAAACAAGACAGAAAATAAAATAAAGTAAAGCAAGACAATAAACAAAGTAAAGAGATTGGATGTGAGAGACTCCCTTTACAGCGTGTCTTGATCTCCCCGGCAACGGCGCCAGAAAACAGTCTTGATGGCGCATGATGCACACGTCCGTTGGGAACCCCAAGAAGAAGGTGTGATGCGCACAGAGAAGTTTTCCCTCAAAAAAAACCAAGGTTATCGAACCAGAGAGATGAAGGCCACGTGAAGGTTGTTGGTGGAGGAGTGTAGTGCGGTGCAACAAGGGATTCCGGCGCCAACGTGGAACCCGCACAACACAATCAAAATACTTTGCCCCAACGTAACAGTGAGGTTGTCAATCTCACCGGCTTGTCGAAAACAAAGGATTAAACGTATGGTGTGGAGAATGATGTTTGTTTACGAAGAACAGAGAACAATTGCAGTAGATTGTATTTCAGATGTAAAAGAATGGACCGGGTCCACAGTTCACTAGTGGTGTCTCTCCGAAAGATAAATAGCATGCTGGTGCACAAATTACAATGTGGGCAATTGACAAATAAGGATGCATATACATATCATGATGATCACTATGAGATTTAATAAGGGCATTACGACAAAGAACATAGACCGCCATCCAGCATGCATCTATGCCTAAATAGTCCACCTTCGGTTAGCATCCGCACCCCGTCCGTATTAAGTTGCAAACAACAGACAATTGCATTAAGTATGGTGCGTAATGTAATCAACACAAATATCCTTAGACAAAGCATTGATGTTTTATCCCTAGTGGCAACAACACATCCACAACCTTAGAACTTTCTGTCACTGTCCCAGATTCAATGGATGCATGAACCCACTATCGAGCATAAATACTCCCTCTTGGAGTTACAAGTATCAACTTGGCCAGAGCCTCTACTAGCAACGGAGAGCATGCAAGAACATAAACAACACATATATGATAGATCAATAATCAACTTGACATAGTATTCCATATTCATCGATCCCACCAAACACAACATGTAGCATTACAAATAGATGATCTTGATCATGTTAGGCAGCTCACAAGATCTAAACATGATAGCACAAGAGGAGAAGACAACCATCTAGCTAATGCTATGGACCCATAGTCCAAGGATGAACTACTCACGCATCAGTCCGAGGCGGGCATGGTGATGTAGAGCCCTCCATGATTCCCTTCGGCAGGTGTCGGAGGCGATCTCCAGAATCCCCCGAGATGGGATTGGCGGCGGCGTCTCAGTAACTTTTCTCGTATCGTGGCTCTCGGTACTAGGGTTTCGCGACGGAGAGTTTAAGTAGGCGGAAGGGCAGAGTCGGAGGGGGCTCGAGGGGCCCACCCCATGGGGCGCGCCGCCCCTTGGCCGCGCCGCCATGTGGGGTGGGGCCCAGGGCTCCCCTCGGTCCCTCTCGGCTCCCGTGGAAAATAAGACCGTGGGCTTTTGTTTCGTCCAATTCGAGAATATTTCTGTGTAGGATTTCTGAAACCAAAAGAGAAACAGGAACTGGTGCTTCGGCATCTTGTTAATAGGTTAGTGCCGGAAAATGCATCAACACATCATAAAGTGTGAACAAAACATGTAGGTATTGTCATAAAACTAGCATGTCACTTCAAAACTGAGAAATCAAATGCGATCTATCTCCTTGGACCTTTGTACATGCGGCATAGACGTACACAGGAAATATTCTCGGAATTGGACGAAACAAAAGCCCACGGTCTTATTTTCCAAGCTTCCAGAGAGCCAGAGAGGGACCAGAGGGAGCCCTGGGGCCCCACCACACAAGGCGCGGCGGGGGGCGCGCCCCTCTATGGGGTGGGCCCCTCGAGCGCCCTCCTGCGCTGCCCTTCCGCCTACTTAAACTCTCCGTCGCGAAACCCTAGTACCGAGATCTAAAGCCACGATACGGGAAAAGTTACTGAGACGCCGCCGCCAATCCCATCTCGGGATTCGAGATCGCCTCGGCACCCTGCCGGAGAGGGGAATCATCACCGGAGGGCTCTACATCACCATGCCCGCTCCGGACGATGCGTGAGTAGTTCATCCTTGGACTATGGGTCCATAGCAGTAGGTAGATGGTTGTCTTCTCCTCTTGTGCTATCATGTTTAGATCTTGTGAGCTGCCTAACATGATCAAGATCATCTATTTGTAATACTTCATGTTGTGTTTGGTGGGATCGATGAATATGGAATACTATGTCAAGTTGATTATTGATCTATCATATATGTGTTGTTTATGTTCTTGCATGCTCTCCGTTGCTAGTAGAGGCTCTGGCCAAGTTGATACTTGTAACTCCAAGAGGGAGTATTTATGCTCGATAGTGAGTTCATGCCTCCATTGAATCTGGGACAGTGACAGAAAGTTCTAAGGCTGTCGTGATGGGATTCGTAGCATAGAAAACAAAAAATTTCCTACCGCAAGAACGAAAACCAAGCCAAGATCTAATCTAGTAGACGGTAGCAACGAGGAGATGATGAGACTAACCCTCGAAGATTCGCAAAGCTTAACGAGATTAGATCTCGGGGTGGATGTAGTCGATCACTTGCCGCTTGCAAAAGCGCGTAGAAGATCTTGATCTTGACGGTGCCACAATCGGGCAGCACCTCCGTACTTCACACACGTTCGGTGTTGATGAAGACGACGTCCTTCTCCCCGTTCCAGCGGGCAGCGGAAGTAGTAGATCCTCCTCGGAATCCCGGCAGCACGACGGCGGGTGACGGTGGTGGTGGAGATCTCCGGCAGGGCTTCGCCGCAAGCGCTGCGGGAGAAGAAGGAGGAGGGAATAGCTAGGGTTTGGGCGCAGGGTGGTGCTGCGACTTGGGGAGCTAGGGCTGCGACTTGTGGTGCCCTTGGGGTGCCCCTTGGCCTCTTTAAATAGGTGGCCAAGCCCCTTGGGTCGTCCAAAAACCTGCCCCCAAGTTTGACTGAGTTCCGATAGGTTTCCGGTTCCGAAAACCTAGTCCTACTCGGACTCTTTTGCCAATTCCGAAATTGCATTAAGGAAAGACTCCTTTTCCCTTAAGGCAACGTGGTTGCACCTATTATGGAACCCTCCGGACTTCCTTAGACATCCCGGGTCATCCCGGACACTTCCGGAACCTTCCATAATATTCCGGACTATTCCGGTCCTTCCAAACCTTCTAGAAGCTCCGGTCAAAACACCGGACTTTTTCCGAACCCCGGAAAATGACTTCCCATATATGAATCTTATTCTTCGGACCATTCCGAACCTCCTCGTGATGTCTCGGATCCCATCCGAGACTCCGAACAACATTCGAGCTCCATTCCATATTCCATATCTACTTAAACGACATCAAACCTTAAGTGTGTCACCCTACGGTTCGCGAACTATGCGGACATGGTTGAGACTTCTCTCCGACCAATAACCAATAGCGGGATCTGGAGATCCATAATGGCTCCCACATATTCAACGATGACTTAGTGATCGAACGAACCATTTACATACGATACCGATTCCCTTTGTCTCACGATATATTACTTGTCCGAGGTTTGATCATCGGTATCACGATACCTTGTTCAACCTCGTCTCCCGACAAGTACTCTTTACTCGTACCGTGGTATGTGGTCTCTTATGAACCATTCATATGCTTGCAAGCTAATTAGACGACATTCCACCGAGAGGGCCCAGAGTATATCTATCCGTCATCGGGATGGACAAATCCCACTGTTGATCCATATGCCTCAAGCTTATACTTTCCGGATACCTAATCCCACCTTTATAACCACCCATTTACGCATGGCGTTTGATGTAATCAAAGTACCCTTCCGGCATAACTGATGATTTATATGATCTCATGGTCGAAAGGACTTGGTAACTATGTATCGAAAGCTTATAGCAAATGAACTTAATGACGTGATCTTATGCTACGCTTAATTGGGTGTGTCCATTACATCATTCACACAATGATATAACCTTGTCATTAATAACATCCAATGTTCATGATCACGAAACGATGATCATCTATTAATCAACAAGCTAGTTATACAAGAGGCTTACTAGGGACTCCTTGTTGTTTACATAACACACATGTATCAATGTTTCGGTTAATACAATTATAGCATGGTATATAAACATTTATCATAAACACAAAGATATATAATAACCATTTTATTATTGCCCATATCTCCAACAGTCTCCCACTTGCACTAGAGTCAATAATCTAGATTATATTGTAAGGTACCTAACACCCATGGCATTCTGGTGTTGGTCATGCTTTGCCCTAGGGAGAGCTTTAGTCAACGGATCTGCTACATTCAGATCAGTGTGTACTTTGCAAATCTTTACTTCTCCATCTTCGATGTACTCGCGAATCGAATGGAAACGTAGCTTGATATGCTTCAGCTTCTTGTGTGACCTTGGTTCTTGTGCATTGGCGATGGCACCCATGTTGTCACAATAAATGACTAGTGGGTCCAATGCACTAGGAACCACACCAAGCTCAACAATGAACCTCTTCATCCATACCGCTTCTGATGAAGCCTCCGAAGCCGCTATGTATTCCGATTCTGTTGAAGACTTCGCCACCGTGCACTGCTTGAGCTGCCCAGCTTACTGCAGCACCATTCAATATAAACACATACCCAGACTGAGACTTAGAGTCATCGGATCAGTGTTCCAACTTGCATCGGTGTAACTAGTTATAACGAGCTCTTGGTCACCGCCATAACAAAGAAACATATCCTTAGTTCTTTTCAAGTACTTCGGGATATTCTTGACCGCTGTCCAGTGTTCCATTCCTGGATCACTTTGATATCTGCTAGTCAAACTAACAGCATGTGCTATATCCGGTCTAGTACACAACATGGCATACATGATAGAGCCTACTGCCGAGGCATAGGGGATCCTCATCCTCTCTCTTTCTTATGCCGTAGCTGGACCTTGAGTCTTGCTCAAGACCTTACCTGGCAACATCGGTAAGAATCCTTTCTTACTTTCATCCATTCTAAACTTCTTTAGAATCTTGTCCAGGTATGTCTGTGAAAGCCCTATTAGGCGTCTTGATCTATCTCGATAAATCTTGATGCCTAAAATGTACGCTGCTTCACCAAGGTCCTTCATTGAAAAACACTTATTCAAATAACCTTTATGCTGCTTAAAAGTTCTATATCATTCCCAATCAATAATATGTCATCTACATATAATATCAGGAATGCTACAGAGCTCCCACTCACTTTCTTGTAAATACAGGCCTCTCCATGACTCTGTATAAACCCGAAGTCTTTGATCACCTTATCAAAGCGTCGGTTCCAACTCCTGGATGCTTGCTTCAGTCCATAAATGGAACGCTGAAGTTTGCATACCATGTTAGCATTTTTAGGATCGACAAAACCTTGGGTTGTACCATATACAACTCTTCCTCAATGTCACCATTAAGGAACGCCGTTTTGACATCCATCTGCCAAATCTCATAATCGAAAAATGCAGCTATTGCTAACAAAATCCTCACAGACTTTAGCTTCGCTACAGGTGAGAAAGTCTCATCGTAGTCAACACCTTGAATTTGTCGGAAACCCTTTGCGACAAGTCGAGCTTTATAGACAGTAACATTACCGTCAGCATCTGTTTTTCTCTTGAAGATCCATTTATTCTCAACAGCCTTGCGGCTATCAGGTAGATCTACCAAAGTCCATACTTTGTTATCATACATGGATCCCATTTCGGATTTCATGGCTTCTTGCCATTTGTTGGAATCTGGGCTCATCATCGCTTCTTCATACGTCGCAGGGTCCTCATCATTGTTGTCCACAATCATGAGATTTAGACAAGGATCATACCAATCAGGAGTGGTACGTTCCCTTGTCGACCTGCGAGGTTCAGTAGCTACGAAGTTTCATGATCATTATAATTTGCTTCCTCTGTTACCGGTGCGGGCGGCACAGGAACATCTTCCGGTACTGCGCTACTCTGATCAACAAGAGAAGGTTCAGTAACTCGTCGAGTTCTACTTTTCTTCCAGTCACTTCTTTAGTGAGAAATTCTTTCTCAAGAAAGGTTCCGTTCTTAGCAACAAATATTTTGCCTTCGGATCTGTGATAGAAAGTATACCCTATAGTTTCCTTAGGGTATCCTATGAAGACGCATTTCTCCGCTTTGGGTTCTAGCTTGTCCGGTTGTAACTTTTTTACATAGGCTTCGCAACCCCAAACTTTAAGGAACGACAGCTTAGGTTTCTTATTAAACCATAATTCATACGGTGTCGTTGCAACGGATTTCGATGGTGCCCTATTTAAAGTGAATGCTGCTGTCTCTAATGCATAACCCCAAAATGATAACGGCAAATCAGTAAGAGACATCATAGAACGAACCATATCTAAGAGAGTTCGATTACGACGTTCGGACACACCATTGCGCTGTGGTGTTCCCGGCGGTGTCAACTGTGAAAGTATTCCGCGTTTCTTTAAATGCATGCCAAACTCATAACTCAGATATTCGCCTCCGCGATCAGAACGCAGAAACTTGATCTTCTTGTTACGTTGATTTTCTACTTCACTTTGGAATTCCTTGAACTTCTGGAAAGTCTCGGATTTATGTTTCATGAAATAGATATACCCATATCTACTCAGATCATCCGTGAAGGTTAGAACATAACGATAACCACCGCGCGAGGCTACACTCATTGGTCCGCACACATCGGTATGTATGATTTCCAATAAGTCTGTAGCTCGCTCCATAATACCAGAAAATGGAGTCTTAGTCATTTTTCCCATTAGACATGCTTCGCATCTGTCAAGTGACTGAAAGTCAAGTGACTCAAGTAGTCCATCTGCATGGAGTTTCTTCATGCGTTTCACTCCAATATGACCAAGACGACAGTGCCACATATAAGTAGAATTATCATTCAATTTAATTCGTTTAGCATCAATGTTATGAACATGTGTATCGCTACTATCGAGATTTAATAGAAATAAACCATTCTTCTCAGGTGCATGACCATAAAAGATATTATTCATAAAAATAGAACAACCATTATTCTCAGACTTGAATGAATAACCGTCTTGCATTAAACACGATCCAGATATAATGTTCATGCTCAACGCAGGCACCAAATAACAATTATTAAGGTCTAAAACTAATCCCGATGGTAGATGTAGAGGGAGCGTGCCGACAGCGATCACATCGACCTTGGATCCATTTCCAACGCGCATCGTCACTTCATCCCTCGCTAGGCTTCGTTTATTCCGTAGTTCCTGTTTCGAGTTACAAATGTGAGCAACCGAACCAGTATCAAATACCCAGGCACTAGTACGAGAACCAGTGAGATAAACATCTATAACATGTATATCAGATATACCTTTCTTCTTCTTGACAAGGCCGCTCTTCAGATCAGCCAAGTACTTGGGGCAATTCCGCTTCCAGTGACCCTTCCCATTGCAGTAATAGCAGTCAGTATCAGGTTTAGGGCCACCCTTAGGCTTCTCAGGAGGCGCGGCAGCTTTCTTGCCGCCCTTCTTGAGGTCCTTCTTAGGTTTACCCTGCTTCTTGAACTTGGTGGTCTTATTGACCATCAACACTTGGTGCTCTTTCTGTATCTCAACCTCAGCAGATTTCAGCATGGAGAAGAGTTCAGGTAACTCCTTGTTCATGTTCTGCATATTGTAGTTCATCACGAAGTTCTTGTAACTTGGTGGCAGTGATTGAAGAACACGATGAATACCCAGCTGGTTAGGGATCACAATCCCCAAGTCACTGAGCTTCCTCGTGTCCGGACATAGCGAACATGTGCTCACTAACGGAGCTGCCCTCTTCCATCATGCAGCCAAAGAACTGCTTCGAGGCCTCATAGCTTTCCACGGCCGCATGAGTTTCAAAGATAACTTTGAGCTCACGCATCATATCACAAGGGTCGTGGTGCTCAAAACGCTTTTGGAGCTCTGCCTCTAGGCTGCATAGGATGGCACACTGAACTTGAGAGTACACTTTAGCCCGAGCTTCGAAAACATTTTTTTCTTCCTCGGATACTACAGGAGGTGGTGTAGGACCTAGCGGTGCATCAAGCACATATTGCAGATTTCCGCCATTGAGGAAGATCCTCACATGACGGAACCAGTCGGTGAAGTTGCTACCATTGCTTTTAAGCTTTTCTTTCTCTAGGAACTGGTTAAAATTGATTGATGGGGACGCCATGATCTACAACATATATTTGCAATAGTTTAGACTAAGTTTATGACAAAATTGAGTTCAAATTTTAATTTAACAAAATTAAAACTAGGTGAACTCCCACTCAAAACAATATCCCTCGTATTGTCTTAGTGATCACACGAACCAAATCCACCACACCAAATCCGATCATCACGAACAAGATGTAATTTCAATGGCGAACACCCAAGTGTTCATCATATCAATCATATGACTCATGCTCTACCTTTCGGTATCCCGTGTTCCGAGACCATGTATGTACATGCTAGGCTCGTCAAGGCAACCTTAGTACCCGCGTGTACAAAACTGGCTTGTACCCGTTGTATGCACATGTAGAATCTATCACACCCGATCATCACGAGATGCTTCGAAACGACAAGTCTTAGCAACGGTGCATACTAAGGATGAACACTTTATTATCTTGATATTTAGTGAGAGGGATCATCTTATAATGCTACCGTCGCGATCTAAGCAATATAAGATGCATAAAAGGATTAACATCACATGCAATTCATATGTGATATGATATGGCCCTTTTGTCTTTGCGCCTTTGATCTTCATCTCCAAAGCACGGACATGATCCTCCATCATCAAAGAGCATGATCTCCATCATCGTCGGCGTAGCACCAAGGTCAATGGCGCCGTCTTCATGATTGTCCTCCATGTAGCAACTATTACAACTACTTTGAAATACTACTCAACATGAAATTTAAAGACAACCATAAGGCTCCTGCCGGTTGCCACAATACAATAATGATCATCTCATACATATACATCATCACATTATGGCCATATCACATCACCAAACCCTGCAAAAACAAGTTAGACGCCTCTAATTGGTTTGCATATTTTACGTGGTTTAGGGTTTTCGCATAGATCCAATCTACCTACGAACATGAACCACAACGGTGATACTAATGTTGTCAATAGAAAGAGTAAGTTGGATCTTTACTATAGTAGGAGAGACAGACACCCGCAAAGCCACTTATGCAATACAAGTTGCATGTCGAGCGTGGAGCAAATCTCATGAACGCGGTCATGTAAAGTTAGCCCGAGCCGCTTCATCCCACTATGCCACAAAGATGCAAAGTACTCGAACTAAAGACAACAAAGCATCAACGCCCACAAACAATTGTGTTCTACTCGTGCAACCAATCTATGCATAGACACGGCTCTGATACCACTGATGGGATTCGTAGCATAGAAAACAAAAATTTTCCTACCGCAAGAACGAAAACCAAGCCAAGATCTAATCTAGTAGACGGTAGCAACGAGGAGATGATGAGACTAACCCTCGAAGATTCGCAAAGCTTAACGAGATTAGATCTCGGGGTGGATGTAGACGATCACTTGCCGCTTGCAAAAGCGCGTAGAAGATCTTGATCTTGACGGTGCCACAATCGGGCAGCACCTCCGTACTCGGTCACACGTTCGGTGTTGATGAAGACGACGTCCTTCTCCCCGTTCCGGGCAGCGGAAGTAGTAGATCCTCCTCGGAATCCCGCCAGCACGACGGCGTGGTGACGGTGGTGGTGGAGATCTCCGGCAGGGCTTCGCCGCAAGCGCTGCGGAGAAGAAGGAGGAGGGAATAGCTAGGGTTTGGGCGCAGGGTGGTGCTGCGACTTGGGGAGCTAGGGCTGCGACTTGTGTTGCCCTTGGGGTGCCCCTTGGCCTCTTTAAATAGGTGGCCAAGCCCCTTGGGTCGTCCAAAAACCTGCCCCCAAGTTTGACTGAGTTCCGATAGGTTTCCGGTTCCGAAAACCTAGTCCTACTCGGACTCTTTTGCCAATTCCGAAATTGCATTAAGGAAAGACTCCTTTTCCCTTAAGGCAACGTGGTTGCACCTATTATGGAACCCTCCGGACTTCCTTAGACATCCCGGGTCGTCCCGGACACTTCCGGAACCTTCCATAATATTCCGGACTATTCCGGTCCTTCCAGAACCTTCTAGAAGCTCCGGTCAAAACACCGGACTTTTTCCGAACCCCGGAAAATGACTTCCCATATATGAATCTTATTCTTCGGACCATTCCGAACCTCCTCGTGATGTCTCGGATCCCATCCGAGACTCCGAACAACATTCGAGCTCCATTCCATATTCCATATCTACTTAAAACGACATCAAACCTTAAGTGTGTCACCCTACGGTTCGCGAACTATGCAGATGGTTGAGACTTCTCTCCGACCAATAACCAATAGCGGGATTTGGAGATCCATAATGGCTCCCACATATTCAACGATGACTTAGTGATCGAACGAACCATTTACATACGATACCGATTCCCTTTGTCTCACGATATATTACTTGTCCGAGGTTTGATCATCGGTATCACGATACCTTGTTCAACCTCGTCTCCTGACAAGTACTCTTTACTCGTACCGTGGTATGTGGTCTCTTATGAACCATTCATATGCTTGCAAGCTAATTAGACGACATTCCACCGAGAGGGCCCAGAGTATATCTATCCGTCATCGGGATGGACAAATCCCACCGTTGATCCATATGCCTCAAGCTTATACTTTCCGATACCTAATCCCACCTTTATAACCACCCATTTACGCAGTGGCGTTTGATGTAATCAAAGTACCCTTCCGGCATAACTGATTTATATGATCTCATGGTCGAAAGGACTTGGTAACTATGTATCGAAAGCTTATAGCAAATGAACTTAATGACGTGATCTTATGCTACGCTTAATTGGGTGTGTCCATTACATCATTCACATAATGATATAACCTTGTCATTAATAACATCCAATGTTCATGATCACGAAACGATGATCATCTATTAATCAACAAGCTAGTTATACAAGAGGCTTACTAGGGACTCCTTGTTGTTTACATAACACACATGTATCAATGTTTCGGTTAATACAATTATAGCATGGTATATAAACATTTATCATAAACACAAAGATATATAATAACCATTTTATTATTGCCTCTTGGGCATATCTCCAACATGTGGATGTGCTGTTGCCACTAGGGATAAAACATCAATGCTTTGTCTAAAGATATTTGTGTTGATTACATTACACACCATACTTAATGAAATTGTCTGTTGTTTGCAACTTAATACTGGAGGTGCGGATGCTAACCCGAAGGTGGACTATTTAGGCATAGATGCATGCTGATGGCGGTCTATGTTCTTTGTCGTAATGCCCTAATTAAATCTCATAGTGATCATCATGATATGTATATGAATCTTTATTTGTCAATTGCCCACCTGTAATTTGTTCACCCAACATGTTATTTATCTTATTGGAGAGACACCACTAGTGAACTGTGGACCCCGGTCCATTCTTTTACATCTGAAATACAATCTACTGCAATGTTCTTTTGTTGTTCTTCGCAAACAAACATCATTCTCCACACCATACGTTTAATCCTTTGTTTTCAGCAAGCCGGTGAGATTGACAACCTCACTGTTAAGTTGGGGCAAAGTATTTTGATTGTGTTGTGCAGGTTCCACGTTGGCGCCGGAATCACCGGTGTTGCGCCGCACTACACTCCTTCACCAACAACCTTCACGTGGCCTTCATCTCCTACTGGTTCGATAAACCTTGGTTTCTTACTGAGGGAAAACTTACTGTGCTCATCATACCTTCCTCTTGGGGTTCCCAGCGGACGTGTGCTGTACCGTCACAAGGAAGCTTCTACGCGCTAGCAGGGGGTTGATTAGGTGCTACCCAATTTTTTATTTTTATTTCAATTTAGGCTTAACACAAAGGTAATTTCTCTAGATATGCAACTATGTGAATTCAACTAGATGACAAGAAAAACAACTAAGCAAGATATAGCTACACAAGATATAATAGAGCAATCAATGATAGAGGTAACCGAGAGTGGAGCACGTGGAGACACAGAGATGATCCCCGTAGTTCCTTCCAACGCCACGAAGGCCTCACTTAGGTCTCCTATGAGTAACACCACAAAGGCCTAGCCCACTTCCACTAAGGGATTTCCTCAAGGCGAAAACCGGGCCTTTACAAGGTTCTTGGGGCACACATCCACAACTGAAATAGGCTCCCAATAGTTGTAACAACACAACAACAACAACAAGAACAAATCAACCACAAGCAACTAGGGTTTCCAAATGGAACACTAGCAAAGGGGCCCTCAAGCAAACGCGGGGGAAATGTAAATCGCTTCGGTGAAGATGTAGATCGAGGTCTTCTCCTTCGATTCTCCAAATATCAAGAGCTTTGGATGGTTGGAGGAGGAGATCTAGTGAATCTTGTGTTTTCTTTGTGGCTCAACAATGGTGGATGAACTTGAGATGAAATGAGCAATCTGAGCTTGAGGAAGAAGGGGGTATTTATACCCCTCTCCAAATCGAGCCGTTGTAGGAAATTTGGGGGCAGATAATCCGGCCTAAGTATGGGCCGGATAACCCCCCCCGAATTATCCGGGGCAGATGTAAATGTCCGGCCTGGATCTAGTGGCCTCAACACTTAAGTCCTTATCCAATTTTCAGGGGCCGGATATTCAGCGAATATCCGGCCCCAGATTATCCGGCTTGGAGAAAGTTTCATGCTTCCTTATTTTTTGTCTCTCAACACAAATTCAACCACTAATAATTTTTGCACTATATCAACGCACATTAGTGTATCACACATATTGTCATCAAACACACAAAACTATAATTAGAGAGATGTTCTTTCACACCTCACAAACCGTTTTAGTTTGTTGGTTAGAGACAAAAAATATATATCCCAATAATGTGTAGCTAAGTTAGTATTTCCAAACCAAATGTCTTCCTAAAATCTAACGCTCATACCATTCCCAATTTTCCACTTGCAGCCAAAACTCATGGCCTCTGTAGCCCCCATCACCCCTTTCCAACAGGTTGATGGATGAGTATTGAAAGATCGAGATGTCGCCTAGAGGGTGGGGGGGTGAATAGGCAATTAAAAACTCTTACGGATTTGTCTTGTATGAATGCGGAATTAAACTATCGTTTAGTTTACAAGCACAAACCCTAGATATGCTAAGCTCAACTAAGTGTAACAATAACAACTAGAGCTAAGCAAGATAGGCACAAGATATATGTAGCACAAGTGATAGCAAGATATATGTACTTCAAGCACGATGGCTATCACAAGGAAAGAGAGCTCGGGTATAGAAATAACCGAGGCACGCGGAGACGAGGATGTATTCCCGTGTTCCCTTGCTTTGCAACAAGGTACGTCACGTTTGGAGGAGTGGAGGTCCCACGAAGGATTCCCCGCGCCACGAAGGCTCACCCTATTCTCCGAACCACACCCACGAAGGATAATGGCCCTTTCCTTATGGTTAGCTTTTCCTCCGCTCCGGAGATGGCAAGCTCCACAACCACTTCACAAGCTCCACGAAGGAGAAGCCCGGGCCTCTTCACAATCTTCTTGAAGAGATCACCGAGCACTGATACGTCCAAAACGTATCTACTTTCCCGAACACTTTTGCTATTGTTTTGCCTCTAATTTGTGTATTTTGGATACAACTAACACGGACTAACGCTGTTTTCAGCAGAACTGCTCTGGTGTCTCGTTTTTGTGCAGAAATCCAACTTTCGGGAAAATCCTCGGAATTTCTTCAGATGGCCCTATTTTACCAAAATATTGACGGAGCCAGAAGGGCAAAGGAGGTGGAGGCCCGAGGGCCCCACACCATATGGCGGCGCGGCCCAGGGGGCCCGCGCGGCCCTATGGTGTGGCCCCCTCGGCCGGCCTCCGACGCCCCTTCGGACTACTTATTGGTTTCGACCGAAAACGCACAGGGAGAAGTCGAAGTCGCCAAAACCCTCCGAACGCCGCCACATCGCGAAACTCCGTCGCGGGAGCCAAGTCTCCGTTCCGGCACTCCGCCGGACGGGGAATTGGAGGAGATCTTCACCGCCATCACCGCCAACGCCTCTCCATCAACCAGCAATGTTTCCCCATCCATGTGTGAGTAATTCCCCCGCTGTAGGCTGAAGGGGATGGTAGGGATTGGATGAGATTGGTCATGTAATAGTCATAAGATTGTTAGGGCATAGTGCCTAGTATCCGTAGATGTCACTTTTATGATATTGTTGCAACTTGTTATGCTTAATGCTTGTCACTAGGGCCCGAGTGCCATGATCTCAGATCTGAACATGTTATTGATTCATGAAGATATTCGTTGTTTATGATCTTACCTGCAAGTTGTATACACATGTCGCTGTCCGGAACCAATGGCCCCGAAGTGACAGAAATCGGGACAACCGGAGGGGATGGTAGTGATGTGAGGATCACATGTGTTCACGGAGTGTTAATGCTTTGCTCCGGTACTTTATTAAAAGGAGTACCTTAATATCCAGTAGTTTCCCTAGAGGCCCGGCTGCCACCGGCTGGTAGGACAGAAGATGTTGTGCAAGTTTCTCATTGCGAGCACGTACGACTAAATATGGAACACATGCCTATTGATTGATTAGTACTTGGATACCGTTTTATTATTATCTGCAAATGCCCCTGCTTTGATTGTTACATGAGTTTCTCTCATCCATGCAACGCCCGTTAAATCCGTCCCTGTGCCTACAGTATTTTAATCATGTTGTTTACTATAATCACTACTGCTGTCTTTATTTCACCGCTGCTGTTATTTCGCTATTTCCACTGCCATAAAACTGTTACTGATAAACTCTTGCGAGCAAGTCTGTTTCCAGTGTGCAGCTGAATTGACAACTCCGTTAAGGCTTACAAGTATTCTTTGTCTCCCCTTGTGTCGAATCAATAAATTGGGTAATACTTCCCTCGAAGACTGTTGCGATCCCCTATACTTGTGGGTCATCAAGACTATTTTCTGGCGCCGTTGCCGGGGAGCATAGCTTTATTTGGAAGTTCACTTGGATTGATATTGTTCGCTGCAAATTCTCCATCATGGGTAAACCTCGCGATACTAAGATCGCCATATTACCATCCACTACAAGAAAAGGTACAACTCTGAGTACCTCTGCTGCTCTTGATTCACCATCTGTGATTGATAAACTTGTTTCACCGCCACATGCTTCGCGTGCTGGTACTTCTGCTGAATCTGAAAATTCTCATAATATTGATAATGTTTCTGCTGTGCTTGATGATAGTGGTTCATTGGGATCTTTTCTAGATGCTACAATTGCTAAGTCTAGACAAATTGAAAATACTGAAACTCCTAATGTTGCTACACCTGTTAATTCACCTGAGTCTGTTGAATATTCTAGTGATGATCTTGATGAAGATTATGTAGAGCTTGATGATGATTTTATTGAAAAATGCAATGCTACTACTGATGCAAGAAAAATTAAAAAGTTGCTTGCAGAACATGCTGTTAGATATAAACTATCTCCTGATCCTAAATTTGCCACATCTCCTATAAACATTAGGGATAAAGATTATGATTTTTCTCTTGATCTATCTCATATAGCTATTGTTGAGAAAACACCCTTTTGTGGTACTGAAAAAGAAAGTGCTGTTGAACACATGACTGAGTTATCTACTCTTAGTGGCTTGTTTTCTGATGATATTAAGATGCGTACTTATTTTGTCGCTAAAATTTTTCCTTTCTCATTAAAGGATGATGCTAAAACTTGGTATAATAATTTGCCTCCTGGTTCTATTAAAAGTCCAAAAGAATTGCTTGATGTTTTCTTCCGCAAATACTTTCCTGCTAGTGCTCAACATGCTGCTTTGCAGAGAATTTATAATTTTGACCAGGAAGATGGAGAGAAATTGCCTGAGGCTTGGGCGAGATTTTGCTCTCTTATTAGAGCTCAGCCTGACCATGATTTGGAAAAGCATGATTTACTTGATATATTTTATAGTGGACTAACTATTGAGTCTAGGGCATACCTGGATAGTTGTGCTGGTTGTGTTTTCAGGAAAAGAACTCCAGACGACGCTGAAGAATTATTGGCTAAAATAGGCCGGAATCATGATGATTGGTCTACACCTGAACCAACCCCGACACCGATAGTGAAGAAGAGGGGTATGATTAAATTAAATGATGAAGATATGAGGGAAGCCAAGAAGTCTCTTAAAGAGAAGGGTATTAAACCTGAAGATGTGAAGAATTTACCTCCTATTGAAGATATATGTGAGACAATTCCCCCTTCATCCATGATTGAGGTACACTCGCTTCAACACTTTACTAGGGAAGATATTCCGTATTCAAAATCTCCTGCTCAATGCTTAGATGAATTTGATAATTATATTGTTAAGCAAGAAAACTTTAATATGAGAGTAGAGAATCATTTAATGGAAAATTCTCGAGCTATTAGTGAATTGCATGGTATTGTGGAGAGAACCTCCAATGATGTTAAGATACTTGTTAAACATTTTCAAATGGTTCAAACTCAAATTGATCAACTTACTAAAGTGCAAAATGACTTGTTGGGAAATAATTCTAAAGAAAAACATGCTTATGAAGTAACAACTAGAGGTGGTGCTTCTACCCAGGATCCTCTATATCCTGAAGGGCATCCCAAAAGAGTTGAACAAGATTCTCAACTAATTAAAACTAGTGCTCCATCTAAGAAAAAGAAAAAGAAACATAAGAATGTTGTAGAATCCTCTGAACCTGTTAATGATCCTAATAGTATTTCTATTTCTGATGCTGAAACTGAAAGTGGTAATGAACATGAGGAAGATAATGATAAGAATGATACTCCTGATAAAGAAGAAATTGAAAAGGAACCTGAAAAGCCTGCTAAAAATAAAAAGTACACTAAAGAAGACTTTATTACTGAGAAGCATGGTAATGAAAGAGAACCTTGGGTTCAAAAGCAAATGCCTTTTCCTGCTAAGAAATTAAAATCAAAGGAGGAGGAACATTATAATAAATTTTGTGATTGGATGAAACCTTTATTTTTGCAAATCCCTTTGACTGATGCTATTAAATTGCCTCCTTATTCAAAGTATATGAAAGATATTGTTACTAACAAAAGGAAAGTCCCCAATGAGGAAATTTCAACTATGCTTGCTAATTACTCCTTCAATGGTAAGATTCCAAAGAAGTTGGGCGACCCAGGTATACCGACTATTCCTTGTTCCATCAAGAATAATTATGTTAGAACTGCTCTATGTGATTTGGGAGCAGGTGTGAGTGTGATGCCTTTTTCTCTTTATAAGAGACTTGATTTAGATAAATTGATACCTACTGATATATCTTTGCAAATGGCTGATAAATCTACTGCTATTCCTGTTGGTTTATGTGAAAATGTTCCTGTTCAAGTTACTCAGCATTGCTTGATATTAACTGATTTTGTTGTGTTGGAAATGCCTGAAGATGATAATATGTCCATTATTCTTGGAAGACCCTTTCTTAATACTGCAGGGGCTGTTATTGATTGCAATAAAGGCATGGTTACTTTCAATGTTGATAATAAGGAACACACTGTCTATTTTCCCAAGAGGATTGATAAAGTATGTGGAGTCAATACAATTTTTAATGTGAAAACTATCAAAGTGGGATCCATTGATTGTCCTATATATGAGCCTAAAGAAGAATATCAAACTCTTGTGATTGGATCCATATCAATTCAATATAAGGTAACATGATTGATTTGAGGTTTATTTCTTCTTATGTCATATAAAATTTATTTGGTAGCAAGACTTGATCAACCTTGTTAACAAGTATATTTTATTGCATAAAAGAGCTAAACAACACTTCTTTCTTTCTTTCTCCCTCCACCTATTTTATTTGCTGTAGCACTTTTGTTTTGCAATATGCTTTAGTCATTTAAGATTTTAGAAATCATTTTCCTGCGCAGTAATCATTAATTTAATACCCAGAAATGTGCATTTTTCAAAGTTCTCTAAAAATTACAAAAATTATACCGTTGGTCCTATTTTTCGACGAGGCACCTGGGAGCACCAGAGGATGACCTGTGGGGCACCAGGGGGTGCCACACCATAGGGCGGCGCGGCCAGCAAGGGGGCCGCGCCACCATGTGGTGTGGGCCACCCCTTGCCCCACTACACCATCTCTTTCTCCCAGCACCTTCTCTCTCCCGAAAAAACTCGTACCAAGTTTCTCTCACTCGTGTTTCTGCTCAAGAACTCGCGATTTTTCGATCTCCTTGCTCAGCCCAGATTTCTGTCTGAAATTTGGCACATTTACTCCTTGGTATGTGACTCCTTTGATTGTCCAATTAGAATTTCATTTGGTTGAGTATATCTTGAATATTTTGCTGCTGTAGATAACATGTTTAGTGAGCTTGCATGCTTGTTCTAAGTGGTAGAAATTAGTTTTGATGCATGCTTAGTACTCTAGCAAGTTCCTATAGTAGTTCCCTTCAATTACACACCTTGAAATCAAATTTTATAATGATTGTTGAAAATTTCAGAAAATGGAAGGAGGTGTGCCCCAATTGAACCAAGAAGAATTGGAAGTCCAGCAAGTTACGAGAGTCAATCGTGAGGAGGGAGTATACCCCTCTTACTACCCATGCGTGGACTTTATGAGAAGTGCGGGGATTTTACAAGATGTGCAAACTCTAATCTCTCGTGCAGGGCTGAGTGGTTTTGTTGAAGGAGAGCCAAGACAATATGTAAAATTAACTATGTCTTTTGTGCAGGACTTCAAGTTCAATTGGTCGCGATCTGACCCCATGGTCCAGTATAAAATTTACAATAAAGCTGTCAACTTGCCATTTAGTGTTTTTTGTGCAGCAATTGGAGTACCGCAATGGGGATCCTGCGAGAAGATCAGGGGAACACCGCGGGAGCTCTCAGATCTTTATACAAGGATTTGTAATGGGAGGAGCCTCTCCAATGATGATGGTAAGATTAGTAGCATTCAACATCCAGCCATCCGCTACTTTGCCTATTTCATTACAAAGTGCGTTCTTGCAAGAAGGACTGGAGGTAAATTATCTGTCCCAGACTTGGCTTTCTTAGCTGCTGCTTTGCAACAGGATAGGACTTATAATTTGGGTGCTTTAATAGCTTGTAGACTTGCTACTAACCGTGAGAAAGGAGGAATTTGTGGAGGTCTTATCGCCTCTCGCTTATTAGCTATGCATGGTGTAGAACCTCACCATTTAGATATTCCGCTTTCTATAGAGAAGCTTGATGTGGTTTCCATGATTAGACATGAGTTTATTTCAGATGCATCTAGTTTGAACAACCTGCATTATAGGATAACTTTGTATAAGAAAAGTTGGAGTATAACTAAGAAAATTGAAAAACTAGTACGATTGCCTGCACCTGCTTTGTTTAACCTTGATGCCAGGAACGGGTGGTCGATCACAGAAAATGAGCTAAATGCATACATAGAAAGAGAAAGCCGTCGTGCGAGGGAAAATGTGGAGGAGACCGAGGAGCATCCCGACTCTTCATCCGATGCAGCAAGCTCCTCATATCAACATCATGGTCACGTGGAGCCTCCACGATATTCTTCTGCACAGGGGCCCTATTACCACTCCATGTATGATCCACCGGCGTGGAACTCCGACCCTCGTTGGGAATGAACTCCACTTAGGCCAAAAGCCTAAGCTTGGGGGGAGGTATACCGGCATCACTCATTCCTTGCATATTATGATTGCTGGATACTTGTACATACTTGTTTAGTCTCTAGAGTGGTTTTCTAATGAGAGGAAGATGATATTTGGGGAAGTGCTGTCCAAAAACAGATTCTGTGCTGTTACCGAAAAAATTCGTACGCACAGCCAGAACGTTATTTTGAGTTGCCAATTTTTGAGCATGTTCCCCAGGTTGTTATCTAACTTTCATTAGTTGAACACTTTTTGGTCTGAGCAATGGAAGATTTTTGTTAATTTCGATTTCTGTACTGCTGTCAGGATTTGGCAGATTTCTGTCATCCTGCTTTTCTGTGTTTCTGTTAGTTTGCATTCTTTTGTTTTCACTTTGTTTCTTTCCTAAAACACAAAAAGACCAAAAATATTTCTGTAGTTTCTCTTCACCATTTGTTTATTTGGTACCTTGCTCTTAGTTTGCTTTATTTGCTATCATTAGTTTGCTATAAGAAAACCCAAAAAGATTTTGCTTTGTTTGCTTGTTTTCTTTCGTTCTTGTTTCTAATTCGAAAACACCAAAAATATTTGCTGTTCTTCTTTGGTTTGTAAAGTTCATCATGAGTTCAATGGTCTTCGGTGGCTGGAGCGTGGTTTTCATTTCATATTATCCAAGCTACACAAGTGAAAAGGCAATAATGACGATCTACGACAATCTGATTGTGGTGAGAGGCTGGTATGAACTCTATTTGCTTTCATTTTTGTACATATACTCATCCATATGAGCATGCTTAGTTGGTTCATGTGAGGTATATGTTATTTGAGAAAGTCTAGTAGCTCATGATCTCTCATGTTTAGTTTCAATTTATTAATATGAGTAGCATGTCATGGATGTTTGCTTGCATTGTTTTATTCATAAGTAAGTATGGCATTGTGGTATCCTCCTCTGAATAATTCATTTATATCGACTTGGCACATGCTCACGCATGCATATGACTGAACAAAAAGTCAATTAAGCCTCGATGATTTATATTGCTTCAGAGTTATTGTATCACTTTTATGCCTCCGTTAATTTATTTTGCCGCAAGCATAATTATGACAGTTACTGCTCTCTTGATTTGTCGCTCCCTAGTCTTTTGCTAGCCTTCACTTGTACTGAGCGGTGACGCCGCTCGTGCTTCCAAACACCTGAAAACCAAGTTGTTCCATAAGTGTCCACCATAAATACCTATGCATGGCATTTCAAACCATTCCAAGTAAATTCTCATGCGCTACCTTTAAAACCTTCAAAATGCTTCTCAATTTGTGTTAATGTTTCATAGCTCATGAGGAAGTATGTGGTGTTTAGCTTTCGACCTTGTCATTTACTTTTGACGGACTCTCATATGGACTAGTGGCACATCCGCTTATCCAATAATTTTGCAAAAAGAGCTGGCAATGGGATTCCCAGTCCCAAATTAATTAACTTAAATAGACACTCCTCCATGGTTGTGATTGTTGGACGGCACCCGAAGGATTCGGTTAGCCATGGCTTGTGTAAGCAAAGGTTGGGGGAGTGTCATCATCATAATAAAACTTAAATAAAAAGGCACTCCTTCATGGTATGTGATTGTTGGCAGGCACCCGAGGATTCGGTTAGCCATGGTTTGTGAAAGAAAGGTTGGAAGGAGTGCCAACCAAAAATAAATAAATGGGAGCCGCTCTTGTGAGTCCGGTTGATGAGGTAGTTAGTGTACCCATTACCATTCGTTGACAACAACAAACACCTCTCAAAATAATTTTACTCCTGCTTTACAAATGAAAAGCTCTAGCGCATGTTAATCCCTGCTTCCCTCTGCGAAGGGTCAATCTTTTACTTTTATGTTGTGTCTCCATTCTTTCTTTGAGCACTGTCTTGAGAGCACAACTGTCATTCTTAGTATAATATGCTTGTCTCAAAATATGATTAATTGTGGTATAACTTTGATGCTTTTATCTTTGACAATCACTATTTCTAGTCTTTCTATGAACTCAAGAGGTGCCTCGGCATTTATGTTTTGCCGATCAAATACAGGCAAGCGAGATACCACTTTATCATATTCTCTTATGAACATTGCAATCCTGCTTATATACATGATTCATGGTGCTTATTATTAATTGTTGGTACCTCTCCATGATTGACATAGCTGTTGGATGATCTTATTTGCATGTATCTCATTATGAACTGCTTAAGTATTAGCCATAGCATGAGAATATATACATCATATGAGCAAATGTGTTCGTGAAAGTTCTTTTATCGCTCAGTTGTTAACTGAATTGCTTGAGGACAAGCAATAAGCTAAGCTTGGGGGAGTTGATACGTCCAAAACGTATCTACTTTCCCGAACACTTTTGCTATTGTTTTGCCTCTAATTTGTGTATTTTGGATACAACTAACACGGACTAACGCTGTTTTCAGCAGAACTGCTCTGGTGTCTCGTTTTTGTGCAGAAATCCAACTTTCGGGAAAATCCTCGGAATTTCTTCAGATGGCCCTATTTTACCAAAATATTGACGGAGCCAGGCAAAGGAGGTGGAGGCCCGAGGGCCCCACACCATATGGCGGCGCGGCCCAGGGGGGCCCGCGCGGCCCTATGGTGTGGCCCCCTCGGCTGGCCTCCGACGCCCCCTTCGGACTACTTATTGGTTTCGACCAAAACGCACAGGGAGAAGTCGAAGTCGCGAAACCCTCCGAACGCCGCCACATCGCGAAACTCCGTCGCGGGAGCCAGAAGTCTCCGTTCGGCACTCCGCCGGGACGGGAATTGGAGGAGATCTTCACCGCCATCGCCATCACCGCCAACGCCTCTCCATCAACCAAATGTTTCCCCCATCCATGTGTGAGTAATTCCCCCGCTGTAGGCTGAAGGGGATGGTAGGGATTGGATGAGATTGGTCATGTAATAGTCATAAGATTGTTAGGGCATAGTGCCTAGTATCCGTAGATGTCACTTTTATGATATTGTTGCAACTTGTTATGCTTAATGCTTGTCACTAGGGCCCGAGTGCCATGATCTCAGATCTGAACATGTTATTGATTCATGAAGATATTCGTTGTTTATGATCTTACCTGCAAGTTGTATACACATGTCGTTGTCCGGAACCAATGGCCCCGAAGTGACAGAAATCGGGACAACCGGAGGGGATGGTAGTGATGTGAGGATCACATGTGTTCACGGAGTGTTAATGCTTTGCTCCGGTACTTTATTAAAAGGAGTACCTTAATATCCAGTAGTTTCCCTAGAGGCCCGGCTGCCACCGGCTGGTAGGACAAAGATGTTGTGCAAGTTTCTCATTGCGAGCACGTACGACTAAATATGGAACACATGCCTATTGATTGATTAGTACTTGGATACCGTTTTATTATTATCTGCAAATGCCCCTGCTTTGACTGTTACATGAGTTTCTCTCATCCATGCAACGCCCGTTAAATCCGTCCCTGTGCCTACAGTATTTTAATCATGTTGTTTACTATAATCACTACTGCTGTCTTTATTTCACCGCTGCTGTTATTTCGCTATTTCCACTGCCATAAAACTGTTACTACTGATAAACTCTTGCGAGCAAGTCTGTTTCCAGTGCAGCTGAATTGACAACTCCGTTGTTAAGGCTTACAAGTATTCTTTGTCTCCCCTTGTGTCGAATCAATAAATTGGGTAATACTTCCCTCGAAGACTGTTGCGATCCCCTATACTTGTGGGTCATCAAGCACCAACCGCCAAGCCAACTAGGAGGTTTCCCTCCAAGAGTAACAAGCTCACGGTCTCTCACTCGAACTAATCGTGGTGGAGAGCTCAACACTATGCAATGATGCAAAGCAAGAACACTAGAGGTGTTCAAATCCTTCACTCTCAAATCCCACCCAAACAACAAATGCTAGGATGAGATTGGAGAGGAAGAACAATGGGGAAAGTCAACAAAAGACTCCAAGATCTAGATCCCAAGAGTTCCCCTCACTTAGAGGAGAAATGGATTGGTGGAGGTTGTAGATCTAGATCTCCTCTCTTAGATCCCTCAAGAATGAGCAAGAATCATGGGAGGGAAGGGAGAGGAAGCAAGCTCAAGAGGTTCAACAATGGTGGTCAAAAACATGCTCAAGAACCCTAGAAAACTGTTGGGGAAGAAGCCCCTTTTATAGCCAAACGAAATATGACCGTTTGGGGCAGATCTGGGAGTTTTTCGTGCAGCCTGGCGGAAAGCCCGGTCAGACCGGGCCAGGGACCGGGCCGCCTGGCGAAAACCCGGTCGACCGGGCCAGGGACCGGGCGCCCCTGAAAGCCCCCTGGAAACCGTCCGGATGGCACCGGTGTGGGAGCCGGTCTGTGCCGGACGAGCCGGTCAGACAGCCGGCGCCACCGGGCCAAACATGAAAACATGGTTTACAAAAACCATGATAACTTTTGCGTCCGGACTCCGATTTCGATGATCTTGGGCTTGTTGGAATCAGGACAACAAGCCCTACAACTTTATGCATAGAAACATCATTGTCCACCCACGGAATAAAAACCATAAGATGAATGTTTGACCTATCTATAAAAGAGACACCGGTAAAACCTCCAAGCTTGAAAACGCAATAGAAGATGCATATGGATTCGATGAACTTGGGCTTGTTGTAAAGCTAGCAACAAGCTCAAGAACCTCACATAGAGAAACACCAAGAAGCAATAGATTTATGGAATGCAAAGCATGCAAAGGGTTGAGCTCCCTAAGACGATGTGATCAAGTTACCCAACCGAAAGCCCCTCTTGATAGTGCGGCTATGTATCCTATAACCCGGTCTCCCAACAACCACCTTGAGACCGGTAAAAGGAAAACCTAGCAAGGCCATACCTTTGCCTTGCGCATCCCGCTTGATCTCGATGATAGATCTTCAAGCTCAACTCAAGCCGGAATGCCTCACTTGATCATTGTTGCTTCGTGAAGACTCACAAATGCTCCCCCATACACCATGATGGGAAAGCTCCATTGATGCACATCTTCATATGTCCATTATCACCAAAATGGACGGCAAGCTTCAAGCACATGATCCTCTTGAGATGCTCAGTCTTGAACTTGCCCAACTCAACCTTGATGACGATCACCACTTGACGTCATCCTCTCATGGGCTATATGAGATCTCACTTTTGATGCATGCCCATGGAAAGATACCTAACCCACATAGACAACACAAGGGAACATATATGATGGGTTAGTTCATAAAGCATAATTGACACGGCTTACCCTACCACATGACTTCTCGTGGCACATTCTTCATGCTTCATGTGTTGACCAAACTTGAATCTATTCTTCACTCTTTGTATTGGTCAACCTTGTATCTTCTCATGCTCTATCATACTATCTTGAGGCGTATATAGAATTCTTCATTTGCTTGCATGCTCTAAATCTTAGTCAACCATATCTCAACTTATGAGACTATCATGACACTGACTTAGAGCCATAACTTGAATTCTTCACTTGGAATCAAGCACTTAAGATCTTGATCATTCATTGCTTATCACATAAGCTAGAGCATGGCTAATACTGAGTTCCACATAAGAACTCCATCTTCATTTCTTATTCTTGATCATATCATATATATATCTTTAAATCGATGATCTTGATGCCAATACACAAGGTATATTTTTATCTTCATGGCATCCATACTTGAATCCAACACATGGACTACAAGTGGTACCTATGGAATATTCCTTCATATAAACTCAATGAAAACATTAGTCCATAGGGGTTGTCATTAATTACCAAAACCACACATAGGGGCAATATACCCTTACAATCTCCCCCATTTTGGTAATTGATGACAACCACAATAAGAGGGTTTATATAATGAATATTAGAGACAAGTACGCAACTTATCCGAGAATAAGTTGTATACAAGAGGTTGTATTTGATATGGTCAAGTAACACAAAGCTACTAACCCATATCAAAACCAACTCTACTCACACAACTACAACTAATGCAAGGGATGTGAGTAGAACCAATATATATAGAGCAAACTCCCCCACAATGTATGCACGTGTGATGAACATGAATTCATTGCATACATTGTCAAGATTAACCTTTGGGACAATTTCCACTATATATATACAACCATGCAAGACATATAAATATGGAATGCATGAGAGGCAAAACACTTAAGCACAAACCAAACTTAAGTATAAAACCATTCCCTTAAACCCTCTAAACTTCTCCCCCATTGGCATCGAGTGCCAAAATGGGTGAAAAATTTAGAAAGCCAATATAATGTGAGTTCCTCCCCAAGGTGTGCACTTCTCATAATTTGAGTGGAGTCAAATGCACATATCCAATGATGAATACTTGAAGGAAGTCAAACTATATTGAGGATCAAAGATTGCACAAGGATAACATGGTGAAGGAAGTTTGAACAAATAAAGCAAGCAATCAAAGATCCAATTGGACGAACAAAGATATCATGATAAGAGAGGTATAGTGCTCTAAATAAAAATAAGGAAGCTCCCCAAGGTTCGTGCATAATTTATAATGTTTGCATTCGAACACAATATGCATAAACATGGAATCCTCACTCCCTCTATATCATTTAGAACACAACCAAGATAAAGATAATATGCTTATCAAGAACAACTTGAGTCCAACAATTACGAGATATGAGTGCATGAAGAAACACAAATAAACCAAGCACTCATAAATATACTTTACCAACACCACTAAAATTAAAAGGGTAAAACATGGTTGGCAAAGAACAAGGATATCAAGGTGATGGATTAACGCTCTTATGTATATAAGTTTCTAAAGTGGACAAAGTGATCCATAAAGAAACATGCACACACAAAAGGTTAACAAAATAAATAAGACAAGATATCCAAATGAAGTCATAAAATATACCAAGAATGTTTGCTTAAAAAGCATATATAGCCTATGGCTTCCAATTTTCACTTATGGTATATAAATGAGCTTCAACCAAGAGAATCTCAAAAACATCACAACTAACAATAAGGGAAGTAAAGCTAGTTGGAATGTTTTGAGAGAGGCAACAAGTATCACAAATATGGATTTACTTCATAATTTCATCAAAATTGCACATAAGATCTTTTTGAGGAATTGATATGCAATAAATTGCTAGAGGGCATATTTGAGATAGGTGAATCATAAACATGATATATATATATATATATATATATATATATATATTCCTATCATATGCATCTTCTCAAATTACTCAAATGTTTAATAAGAAGTTTTCTTTAAAAAGAATTTTTCAAGAACCGCAATATTTTCGAAATAGATAATTTCATGCCAAGATGCAACCTACATGAGGTTGGATGCTATAGGATAATGCATGAATAAGATACTTGTTACCGAGATAGCAATGGCATGATGTAGTAGATAAGAGTTCATTCATCATCCTAGCTTGACTCCAATTATCATATGGTGACAACACCTTCCTTATAGATGAGACAAACCTCCATTGCATCTCCAATGTACCTAAAACAACATTCAAGTACATCTTGGTCCCCAAACTCATTGGGTCCAAAATGGTTAGACTAACCACAATATATAGGATACACTCCATATCAATATGTGCATATTTATAAATGAAGTTGGAATTTCATGCACATCTTAGCCATTTAGGATTTGATGGAGTATACCCTATATAATGGATCAAAGAAAGCAATCATGCTACACATATAAACAAATTACATATAAGTATGCACAAAGACTTTAAAGATCCAAGAAAGATACACTTTGGACAAAACACCAAATGAATTCAAAAAGGCATAAAGGTGTGACCAAACAAATTTGTTGTCCAAATTATATCAAGGAAGCAAATCACAAAAGATTTGTTCAACAAATTTCAACAAATGAACTAAGAAAAAACCTTTGAGCATAAAGGATGAGATAAAGCAAACATGCACAAAGATTTATCTCATTCAAGTAAATAAGACATGTAAGAAGGAATGATGTAGCAAACTCCCAAAAGAGCAAGGTTCGAACAAATAAACCAAACCCTCTACACTTTTCACAATGGCACAATGTACCGTAAGGAAAAGGTTTGTCTTCCAAAACAAACACTTGATATGAATCAAGAGAATTTATCAAAAGATTTTTCAAAGGAACAAAGAAGACACGTGGGAGCAACAAGGATTTCTTGGAAATAAAATAAGTAAATAAGAGGCAATCCAAGGTGAAGATGATCCATGAATTCAACCACATACAAGGTTATCAATTGTCAAAGACAATGAGTATATTGGAAATAATTTCCGGTGGTGAATTGACAATGATAGTAAGGATCAACTTCACAATAAAGGGCATAGGATAAGTATATAAAATTAAGCACTATGCACGGATGAAGATTCTTGATAGCTTCAATTAGTCAAACAATCACGCACGGCAATGATTAGAATAACTTGAAGCAAACGGTGTCCTAAATAAGATATAGAGATATGTATTTGAGGAAAACCGTACCAAGAATTTCTTAATCAAACAAGAGTCCATAAGATGAGCCAATAAAAGCTTTTTAATAGAAGTGGAGCTTGTTTGAGCAAACATGCCACCTAGGAACAAGATAACTAAGAGCATCAACTCTAAGTGGCATAACCTCATATGTTCACATTTTCTAGGCTTGTGATATGTACAAAACATATTACTCCCCCATAATGTGATAAAACATTTCTTCTAAACAAGAGGCAACTAAAATTCAACTAGAGATGATTAATGGACATTTAGAATTTGAATTTCTCATGAGTATGACACACCACATAGTGACTAGATAATCTTGCAATATCAATACTAAGTGGTGGTACCCACATACACACATTTTAAAGAAAGAGAGATGCACAATGCATATCACTCCCCCAAAATGGGATGTTCCATTAATCACTCAAAGAGAGCCAAATAAGATGTCATCAAGATGCATTAGGCTCAAAACATTACACAAGTATATGATGAGTCAAACAAGCATACTTGAATACACAAGATAGGCAAGTAAGATACAACATATACCAACACATATTTGATACAAAACCAAACATGCAAAGGGGCAAGTAACTTACAATAAACATGAAGAGTTGAAGTATAAGTTACCGCAAGGAGGAACATTGGATATAAGATATAGATGATGATCCATATGACTTGGCTTGGTCAAAATATAATATATGAAGATCCCTTAATTCTTCATGAAGTAGCCAAATCTCCAATGACCTCCACATGCACCTATTGATCAAGTTTGAGCTTGTTGGTCCCCAACCAAGTTGGGTCCTAAGAGGTTAGTCACAATAGGCTTGGAAACCCAAATGGTTCTTTTCTTAAAACCACTTTGAGTTCCAACAAACTTGGCAAACACATTGCCATCCTTATCCTTACCAAGAGAATAATCATTATCAACAATGATAGGGTTGGATAAGGTACCACTTAAACATGAAGAAGCAAAGTGCCCCTTCACACGGCATAAGTAGCAAGTGTTCCCCTTTCTCTTCTTTATTGATTTCTTCTCTTGGGGAACAATATGTTGATTCTTCTTGGGAAGTGGCCTATCTTCAACTTGAGGTCGAGCATGAGCTTGACCTTGACCTTGTGGCCGTTTCCCTTGTTGTTTCTCACTCAAGTGCTTCTTCTTCTTTAATGGGCATGATCTAACATGATGCCCTTCAACCTTGCACTTGAAGCAAACCAACTTGGCCGGATCCTTGACTTTGTCTTGGCCCTTATTCTTGTTGCTCTTGCTCTTGGACTTGTTCTTGTTATTGGAGTTGAATCCAAGCCCACTCTTGTCATTGGGGGATTGTTGCACACTTAGCATCTTGTCAAGTGCGGATTTCCCTTCATGACGCTTTTCCAAGTCTTTCTTTAAAGAAAGGACTTGGGCCTCGAGCTCTTTGATTTCCTCTACATGGTTAGTAGAAATACAAGTACTAGAGGAAGTAGAAGCTTCATTGTTAGAGTAACAAGGCAAAGCAAGTAATCCAACACAAGGTGTATCACTAGTTTGACTAGATGGATTACAAGGACTAGCACATGTCAATTTAGCATTTGTAGTAGAGATTGTGCTAATGTCCACATGAGGCTCACAAGATGTTACCTTAGTGATACTAGCCTCATGAGCTAACTTTAGCCCATCATAGGAAATTAGAAGGTCATCATGAGAGCCCGAGAGCTTTTTATGACTTTCTTCCAATTTCCTATAATTGCTAGTTAGCAACTCAAGTTGAGCTCTCAACTCAACATTTTCCTTTAGGATAGATGCTTCACAAGAAGTAGAGTTAGTAGCACAAGCATCAACAATAGTTTTCTCATTTTCATGCTTATAGGATTCAAATTTTTGTGTGAGCATAAAATTAGTATGCTTCTCATCTTTTAGCTCATGCTTGAGGAGAGTGAATCTCATTTCCCCATTTTCAACATGGGACTCCAACTCCACTATGGTTTCCCTATATTTACTCAAGGTATCCATAGAGTGTTCGAGATTAGCACGAGCTTCTTTATTACCATGAAGAGAAGCATATACCATTGCCATATTATGCACCAAGATATTATATTCTTCATCATTATCATCATCATCACTCTCATCATTAGAGGAAGTGTTAGGAGTCAAAGTAGGAGATACCTTTGATCCATTTGCCATAAGGCACATGTGCATACCGGAGGATGAAGATGAAGAAATTCTTGAATCCTCATTTGAAAACATGTCTTGATCCATAGAGTGTTCGGTTTCCTCTCGTGTCTTGCTACACGTTGGTGAAGTGGAAGAAGATGGGAACTCATCACGGCCGGAGGTGGAAGCAACTTGGAGCTCTTCATGATGTGAAGGGGAAGAGAGCTCCTCGGAGTCACCACCAACCAAATGAGAAGTGGATCCACCAAACATTTCCTTAAGCTTGATCCACATCTCATGAGACGATTTTCGCTTTATATATATCAAGAACCTATGAAAATCTGGTCTCAAAGAGAATACAAGCTCATTAGATACTAGAGCTTCAAGATGTAAGTTTTTCTCATCCTCTAAAGATAGATTTTGAGGGTCCATCGGAGGAGAAAAACCTACATCTAGAAATTGCTCAATGTTTGGACACAAGGTCCGAAGTTTGCAAAGCAAGCAATTTCGCCACAAAAGATAATTTGTGCCATCAAAGATAATTGTGTCATTGTGCACTAAGCTACTAGCCGACATCTTTACTCTCAAGGCGGTGAAGCCTTAAACAAGGAGAGACCTTGCTCTGATACCAATTGAAAGATCGAGATGTCGCCTAGAGGGGGGGTGAATAGGCAATTAAAAACTCTTACGGATTTGTCTTGTATGAATGCGGAATTAAACTATCGTTTAGTTTACAAGAACAAACCCTAGATATGCTAAGCTCAACTAAGTGTAACAATAACAACTAGAGCTAAGCAAGATAGGCACAAGATATATGTAGCACAAGTGATAGCAAGATATATGTACTTCAAGCACGATGGCTATCACAAGGAAAGAGAGCTCGGGTATAGAAATAACCGAGGCACGCGGAGACGAGGATGTATTCCCGTGTTCCCTTGCTTTGCAACAAGGTACGTCACGTTTGGAGGAGTGGAGGTCCCACGAAGGATTCCCCGCGCCACGAAGGCTCACCCTATTCTCCGAACCACACCCACGAAGGATAATGGCCCTTTCCTTATGGTTAGCTTTTCCTCCGCTCCGGAAATGGCAAGCTCCACAACCACTTCACAAGCTCCACGAAGGAGAAGCCCGGGCCTCTTCACAATCTTCTTGAAGAGATCACCGGAGCACCAACCGCCAAGCCAACTAGGAGGTTTCCCTCCAAGAGTAACAAGCTCACGGTCTCTCACTCGAACTAATCGTGGTGGAGAGCTCAACACTATGCAATGATGCAAAGCAAGAACACTAGAGGTGTTCAAATCCTTCACTCTCAAATCCCACCCAAACAACAAATGCTAGGATGAGATTGGAGAGGAAGAACAATGGGGAAAGTCAACAAAAGACTTCAAGATCTAGATCCCAAGAGTTCCCCTCACTTAGAGGAGAAATGGATTGGTGGAGGTTGTAGATCTAGATCTCCTCTCTTAGATCCCTCAAGAATGAGCAAGAATCATGGGAGGGAAGGGAGAGGAAGCAAGCTCAAGAGGTTCAACAATGGTGGTCAAAAACATGCTCAAGAACCCTAGAAAACTGTTGGGGAAGAAGCCCCTTTTATAGCCAAACGAAATATGACCGTTTGGGGCAGATCTGGGAGTTTTTCGTGCAGCCTGCGGAAAGCCCGGTCACCGGGCCAGGGACCGGGCCGCCTGGCGGAAAACCCGGTCGACCGGGCCAGGGACCGGGCGCCCCTGAAAGCCCCCTGGAAACCGTCCGGATGGCACCGGTGTGGGAGCCGGTCTGTGCCGGACGAGCCGGTCAGACAGCCGGCGCCACCGGGCCAAACATGAAAACATGGTTTACAAAAACCATGATAACTTTTGCGTCCGGACTCCGATTTCGATGATCTTGGGCTTGTTGGAATCAGGACAACAAGCCCTACAACTTTATGCATAGAAACATCATTGTCCACCCACGGAATAAAAACCATAAGATGAATGTTTGACCTATCTATAAAAGAGACACCGGTAAAACCTCCAAGCTTGAAAACGCAATAGAAGATGCATATGGATTCCGTTTTCGATGAACTTGGGCTTGTTGTAAAGCTAGCAACAAGCTCAAGAACCTCACATAGAGAAACACCAAGAAGCAATAGATTTATGGAATGCAAAGCATGCAAAGGGTTGAGCTCCCTAAGACGATGTGATCAAGTTACCCAACCGAAAGCCCCTCTTGATAGTGCGGCTATGTATCCTATAACCCGGTCTCCCAACAACCACCTTGAGACCGGTAAAAGGAAAACCTAGCAAGGCCATACCTTTGCCTTGCGCATCCCGCTTGATCTCGATGATAGATCTTCAAGCTCAACTCAAGCCGGAATATCTCACTTGATCATTGTTGCTTCGTGAAGACTCACAAATGCTCCCCCATACACCATGATGGGAAAGCTCCATTGATGCACATCTTCATATGTCCATTATCACCAAAATGGACGGCAAGCTTCAAGCACATGATCCTCTTGAGATGCTCAGTCTTGAACTTGCCCAACTCAACCTTGATGACGATCACCACTTGACGTCATCCTCTCATGGGCTATATGAGATCTCACTTTTGATGCATGCCCATGGAAAGATACCTAACCCACATAGACAACACAAGGGAACATATATGATGGGTTAGTTCATAAAGCATAATTGACACGGCTTACCCTACCACATGACTTCTCATGGCACATTCTTCATGCTTCATGTGTTGACCAAACTTGAATCTATTCTTCACTCTTTGTATTGGTCAACCTTGTATCTTCTCATGCTCTATCATACTATCTTGAGGCGTATATAGAATTCTTCATTTGCTTGCATGCTCTAAATCTTAGTCAACCATATCTCAACTTATGAGACTATCATGACACCGACTTAGAGTCATAACTTGAATTTTTCACTTGGAATCAAACACTTAAGATCTTGATCATTCATTGCTTATCACATAAGCTAGAGCATGGCTAATATTGAGTTCCACATAAGAACTCCATCTTCATTTCTTCTTCTTGATCATATCATATATATATCTTTAAATCGATGATCTTGATGCCAATACACAAGGTATATCTTTATCTTCATGGCATCCATACTTGAATCCAACACATGGACTACAAGTAGTACCTATGGAATATTCCTTCATATAAACTCAATGAAAACATTAGTCCATAGGGGTTGTCATTAATTACCAAAACCACACATAGGGGCAATATACCCTTACAAGTATCATGGCAACATAAAATGTTTGGATTCCTAGTGTTATATTTGCTATCTACCACTTTTCTCCACAGAGTTACTTCACCCTGTATATATCTCTTAACCCAAGATCCTAGCAAACAAATATTAAGATCTTGCATGTTAGGAATTCCTAAACCACCAAATTCTTTCCTTATACATACAGAGGACCAATTAGCTAAGTGAATCTTATTATTACCCTCCTCATCATTCCACAAACAATTTGCTAACTCGGTGCTAATGAGCTTCAAAGCCCACTTAGGGAATTTAAAGAAGGATAACAAACATATAAGAATACTAGATATGATAGATCTTACTAATTCTCTTTTAGCGGAAGAGGACAAAAGTTTTCCTCTCCAACCAGTCATTCTACCTAGGAGGGCATCAACTAAAGGTTGTAGATCCTCTCTCCTCAATTTATCATAGTGTAGAGGGATCCCAAGGTATTTAATTGGAAAAGAACCTAAGACACAACCAAAAGTTTCTAGAAAGGGGGAACACTTTTATATGTCTATATTAATATGGATCACTCACTTTTATGATAGTTCTGTTCAAAGCAGGTCAAAATCCACTTCATATTAGTTGCAATTCTACTATTTTTCTTTAGAAAAAGCAGGGTATCATCACCATATTGGAGGCAAACCACACCCCCATGGACAAAATCAGGACATAAACCTATGATTAGCCCCTCCCTACCTCCTTTAAATATACATTTATCTAGATATATGTATATTCATATCTACGACAAAGCTGAGATATTTATTTTGGAACGGGAACAAAAATGTGCACGAAGGGAAGAAAAAAGTGACCATGGAGGTCAAAGATGGGGCCAAGGCGCAGCCGGCCCCCAGGCGCCATGGGGGCCCACTGGACATACCTGCTTGTCAACACTCTACACTACAGGCCCGTCTCGTCGTCATTCCTCCAGCTGATAGGCCGCCACCAGCCGACCCGTCACGGAATCCGGCGGCCCTCACCGCCGGCTCGCCTGATGCCTCCTCCACCACGCCGGACCATCGCCGGCGATGCCAACCCCACGCCCACCACCTCCCATTCCGGCATGGTCAAGCTCCTCGCCGACATCCTGCACCACACCCCGCCCTCCACCTGGCCGCCGGCGCTCGCCTCGCCGGCGCTCCGCAGCCGCCTCGCCCCCGCCCACGTCTCCTCGCTCCTCCTCCTCCCGGCATCGCTCTCCCGCCCGGACCTCTCCCGCCGCTTCCTCCTCCTCCTCCCTCCCCACCTCGTCTCCCCGCTCTGCCTCTCCCTCCTCGCGCTCACCTTCGTCTCCGCCTCGCCGTCCTCCCCGCCGCCCTCCCCACACGCCGCCTCCCTCCTGCTCTCCCTCGCCTCCGCCGCCCCTTCCGCGTCCTCCTCCTTCTCTTCCCTCTCCCACGCCTCCTCGCTCTCCCCCTTCCCACCTGCCGCCACCGCCGCCGCTGCCACGCTTCTCGCCTCCTCCTACCTCCGCCTCCGCCGCGCCCGCGACGCAGCCGCCGTCCTTCACCTATCCCTATCCGCCGGCATCACTCCGAACCAATACACGGTTTCCCAGATATTGTTCTCCCTTGTCAAGATTCGTCAGTTCACCCTTGCCCGTGCCGTGTTCGATGAAATGCTTCACTCTGGTGTTCGTCTGGACGAGTATCTTTACACGGCTGGGATTCGGGCTTACTGCGAGGCCCGTAATATCGATGGTGCGAGGGGGCTTGTGGCTAGGATGCAGGATGAGGGGGTCAAGGTCAGCGTGGTGCCGTACAATGTGTTGATGTATGGTTTGTGCAAGAATCAGCGTGTTCAGGAGGCGGTGGAGGTGAAGAATAGCATGGTGGCGAGAGGAGTTGCAGCTGATGAAGTGACTTACCGGACGCTAGTGTATGGGTTTTGTCGGACAGAGGAGCTGGAAATGGCATTGAGAATGACATATGACATGGCGAGGCTAGGCTTTGTGCCATCAGAGGCCAATTGCTCATTTATGCTTGATGGGCTACGAAAGCGGGGGAAGGTGGAAGAGGCTTTCAGGTTGGCTTGTCGGTTGGGCGAGTTGGGCATGGTGCCCAACATATTTGCATATAATGCGTTGCTTGATAGTCTGTGCAAGAATGGTATGTTTGGTGAGGCAGATAAGCTTTTCAATGAGATGGTAGGCAAGGGTCTTGAGCCAAATGAGGTGACCTATTCAATATTGATACATTCATTTTGCAAAAGGGGGGTGATGGAGGATGCACTTGATATGTTTGATAGGATGAGGGAGAAGGGTGTCAAAGTGACGGTTTATCCTTACAATTCCTTAATTAACGGTTGCTGCAAACAGGATGATTTGGACAGGGCACTGAGCTTTCTGAGCGAGATGGCTGATATGGGAGTGACACCGAATGCAGCTTCATATTCTCCACTTATAGCTGGTTTCTGTAGAAAAGGGGATCTGTCCAGTGCTGCGGAACTCCACAGAGAGATGGCTGAGAAGGGTGTTGCATGGAATACTTATACGTTCACAACACTTATCAATGGCTTCTGCAAGGATAAAAAGATGGATGAAGCTTCTCGGTTGTTTAATAAGATGATTGACAGAAACCTATTACCAAATGAAGCAACTTTTAATGTCATGATAGAAGGGTATTGCCTGGTAGGTAATATACGAAAGGCATTCCAGTTATATGATGAGATGGTGGATAGGGGCCTTAAACCTGACAATTACACCTATAGGTCATTGATAAGTGGAATATGCCTGACCAGTGGAGTGTCGAAAGCCAACGAGTTTGCTGCTGATATAGAAAAGAACTGTTCTTTGCTAAACAAATTTAGCCTAGCCGCACTTATGCATGGATTCTGTAGAGAAGGAAGATGGACCGAAGCATATGGTGTTTGGAATGAGATGGCTATGCGGGGAGTCAAACTTGATCTTGTCAGCTTTACCATTATTGTATATGCAGCTTTGGAACAGCATGATGCGGAAAAATCCTGTATGTTACTGAGGGAAATGAAACAAAATAGTGTCAGGCCAGACAATGTGTTCCATACATGCATGATTAACATGCACTCAAAAGCTGGGAACATGATTGAAGCATTAAATTGTTGGGATAAGATGATTGCTGATGGCTGCTTTCCAAATACCGTCACGTATACAGTTTTAGTAAATAATCTCTGCAAGTCAGGGCATTTGAGCAGCGCAGAGCTCCTTTGTAAAGAAATGTTAGCCAGCCACTTCCTTCCTAACAATTACACTTATAATTGTTTTCTTGATTATTTTACAACTGAAGGGGACCTGGAGACAGCTAAAGATCTCTATTTTGCCATGCTTCGAGGCTCTCTTGCTAACATAGTGACAGTTAACACATTGATCAAGGGGTTCTGTAAGGTTGGGCAGATTCAAGAAGCAATTGACCTTATTCGTAAGAGTACTGAAAATGGCTTTTCTCCTGATTGCATCAGCTATTCTACAGTAATACATGAACTCTGCAAGAAGGGTGATACAAATAAAGCGTTTGAGCTTTGGAATGAAATGTTGTACAAAGGATTAAAGCCTGATATTGTAGCATACAATATTTTGATATGGTGGTGCAATATCCATGGTGAAATTGATATGGGTTTAGGAATATACAATGATATGATTACGCAAGGGGTGCAACCGAACTGGCGCACATATAGAGCTCTTCTTTTAGGAACTTCTGTGATGACCAGCAAGCAAGATACTATACTGCTGCTAACCTGATGTTGATGGTCACCCTTTTAATGGTATCCTTTACTCAAGTAGTCTGACTCACATCACACCGAGGAGCTCCCTGAGCAGTTGCTGCATGAAAAATCTGGGGCTGCCACAATATACAACTGCTTGTTTCAGGTGCACTATCTCACTCTAGGTCTTGTACTTGATGCCATATTTTAATAGTTACTAGATTTTAGTTTGACAATACTGTGTCAATTGCTAGAACTCTCAGTGTCATTTTTTTTGTCGTTTCTTGGTGGTGTTTCTTTTATGACAGTTTCCCTTTTTCATAGTAAAGATTGTCTGGCTACTCCAAAATAGTCTGATTGCATGCTTCATCTCAATGATTAATATGCTGCTTTAATTGTAACCGCAAGGAATGAAATAACAAAGATGAACACTTAAACTCTGAAAGCTTAACATTAACTATTTGCTGTTTCAGATCTAAAATTGAACAGAAAACTATCTACTTCCTCCGGTTCAAAATAATTGCCCAAAAATAGCTGTATCTACACACTAAAACATGTCTAGATACATCCATTTTTGGGCAATTATTTTAAACCGGAGGGAGTACGATTTTTCATAGTCAAATTATGGAAGAAAAATAAGATTAAATAATATTTGGACACTGTGTTATTCTGATCGAGTAACATGGACATTTAATTTTTGTAACAGTGATATGGCGATGCCTGAGGTTTTGAGCATGTAAAGCAAAATGGACGAAATCTTGATGGTTGGAGTGACTGATAAATCTGAATCATGCCGGATGCATGCCTCATTCCACATTTTCATGCTTCAGGACATTATCCATGTGCGGTTGATGAATCTGGACATGACATTGTTATATGTAGCTCCTCAAAATATAAGCTCAGCGACTATAAAAGGGTCTTGGAGTTATCTGCATGGTACACCTTATCCGCCATATTATATGCTTTAGTTTGAGTTTACATCTGCACTAAGCTAGCATGTTAACTGCTATGGTGAGAAAACTGAAGGTGTGCTATATACAGGAACATGGTGTATGTATATCACGGTCTGTACAACACAATCGGCACTTCTGATGGTGTGTCCATCTGTAAGATGCCAGTTTTGCTGGTTTCCACTACTGTTTATTCGCTGCGGAGCAACTGGGCAAGGTCTCATGTTTCTTGCAAACTGTACAGGTGATACTCGCAGTGCCATATCATAATTCATTTCCGTTTGTCTTTGTCTATTACGGTTGTAGCCTAGTGGACACTTCAGATATATAGTGTGATCTGATTGAATGTTTTTTGTTTGTTGAATTGTTACCAGGAACTCTGCTTTTATTTTCCCGACAAAACCAGGAACTCTGCTGGAAGCTTGGGTAATACAATTCTGTTATTGTGATACTTTGGTGCTCATCCACGGATCCGCCCAAGGACGAAGTTCCAGCAGATATCTAGCATCTGTTGTGGATGTTTTTCCCTTGTTTGCTTAGACCGTGCAGTTGGTTTGTTGTACAATAGGTCCATTACCTGTACAAACTATGGCTGTACCTCGGTGTATAGAAGCAAAACAAGAAATGATCATTCATACGCTTCAACAGCTTAACCCGGACAGGCATGGATGGTTCCATTTGTTTGTTCTTGGTGTCAGGCTAGCAACAGCATCGAGCAATCGTTTTTCTTCTCTTGTTTAGGAAGCAGACAATGTCTCCATTAATATGTTGTAAAGAAAACTGCGTGCGCCCTTGATGGTTCATAACCGTGCAGGCTCCAAGCCGTTTGGGATCTGTGGCCGTGTTGATGATTGGCTGAATGTACAGAAACAGTAGTACTCCGTAGTAAGAGCAACTCTAACATAGACCCAAAAGCAGGCGGAACCGTCCTTTTTCGGCGAGTTTACGGGTTCGAGTGGCCCAGAACAGAGCCCAAACTTGAGGCATGGCCCATAAACTTAGTTCAGGGCCCGAGAAAACCACCGGCAGCCCCGTATTTATACAGGCCGCGGAGAGAAGTTGTGTTCCGAAACCCTACTCCCCGTCGCCGCTGCCGCCGCGAAAAGGCTTGTTCTCCGACGAGCAATTTCTTTGTCGTCCTCGCCTTAGCCGCTCCGTCGCGACCACCCCTCCCTTCGCAATGGCGCGCGCACGACGGGCCAGTAGGGGAGGAGGCCGAATCGGTGGCGGAGGGTCGGCGCCGCGTCTGTCGGGTGTGCGGTCGGAGGCGGACCGCGCGAGGCGGGCGCGGTCCGACGGAGCGCGGAAGCAGGCGGCCCACAGGTGGCCGTGCAGGTTTGCGCGCCGGCCGACGCGCTCCGAGGCGTGCGACGGGAAAGCCGAGGCCCCGCCCGCCGGCTCGTGCAGCCCGCCTGAAAGAACATTTCCCGCCCTTTTGGGTTTTGTGTGTTTGATGTCAACACTAGGTATTTATTTATGTGTGTTGTTGTAGACAGGTACAAGTTTTCGAAAAACCTTGTCGATCGGTAAAGTGGAGTGGTTATTCTGAAGCTATGAAGGTTTTCTAGTTCTGGCGGAAGTTCCGGCGCCAACAGCCGGAAGTTCCGCCCTGTTGCTTCCTGCAGAAGGCCTTCAGCATCATTCTGTATTCAGTTTTCCTTCTCTGGCCGGAAGTTCCGGTGAAGATGGCCGGAAGTTCCGGTCAGCGGAACTTCCGCCCAACTTCCGGACAAGTTCAAAGTCGGCGATTGTGGCTCGTATGTTCCCGTAAGGTTTCGCGTTATTTCGGACTTGGCGGAACTTGGCGAACTTCCGGTCCCCGGTTCCGCCCTAGTTCCGCCCTAGTTCCGCCCTTACCGTTTTCTGACAGGTTGCCGACGAAGACGCTCCAGCGGAAGTTCCGGCTCTCAGCCGGTACTTCCGGTGCCGCCGAACTTCCGGCCCTCCTGCCGAACTTCCGTGTTACGAGATATGGTCCAAACGGTCAAATCTGAGAGCTCCAATCATATAAATAGCTCTCTTCTCCAACGGGACAAGTTGCTCAATTATTGCACAAGAAATCTGCCAAGCTTCACCACCATTAGAGCCACCTCAAGAAACACAAGATTTGCAAGATCTCCTTCCTCCCCCAACCAAAGCTCTTGATCTTTGGGGATTCGAAGGAGAAGCCACCGATCTACATCCTCACCGAAGCGTTCTTCATTTCCCCTCACTTGTTTGAGGGATCTCATGCTAGTGTTCCTATTTGGTTCCCTAGTTGATTTGTTGTTGATGTATTGTTGTTGATTGTTGTATTGTTACAGATTTGGGAGCCTCCAATTGTTGTGGATGTGTGCCCCAAGAACCTTGTAAAGGCCCGGTTTCCGCCTCGAGGAAATCCCTTAGTGGAAGTGGGCTAGGCCTTCGTGGCGTTGCTCACAGGAGATCTGAGTGAAGCCTTCGTGGCTGTTGGTTTGGCTTGCGTAGCAACCACACTCCTCCAAACGTAGACGTACCTTCTTGCAAAGGAAGGGAACTACGGGAATCATCTCCGTGTCAACGCGTGCTACACTCTCGGTTACCTCTATCCCACTCTATCTCCTATATATTGTGTAGCTATATCTTGCTTAGTTGATAACCTTGTCATATAGGTAAATTCACTTAGTTGCATATCTAGAGAATTTACCTTTGTGTTAAACCTAAATTGAAAAAGAACTAAAAATTGGTTAGCACCTATTCACCCCCCTCTAGGTGCGGCATACGATCCTTTCAATTGGTATCAGAGCCTCGGCTCTTATTTCGGGCTTAACCGCCTAAGAGTATGCCGAACGAGGAGCCCTCGGAAGGGGCCGCCAATACGGTCTCCATGGAAGAATTCAATTCGTTGAAGTCCTTCATGGAAGCCAAAATGGAAGCCCAAATGGAAAGCATGAAAAAGATGATTGCCGAGCTTTTGGCTCCGGCCCGTCCCAAGGCTCCTAGTATAGAGGTAAAGGACGCGGGTGTGTCCGAAGAGGGAGGTGCTTCGGCACCACCCTCTTCTACCAAACCCGTGGAAGGTGATAACTTAAACACTAACAAATCTCCCTTGCATCTCCTAGGGATACTAGTGGAGGTGAGAGCTACAATCGAGTAGCTCCACCTTTTCAATCTCCCGATATACCGGTTCCCCATCCTCATTTGAACATTCGGGGCGACCCACCTAAGTTTTCCATTGAAAATTACAATACTTGGCAATTTGAGTTTCGCTCTCATGTTTGCAGTGCCTCCAATGAACTTTGGAGAATCATCCAGGAAGGCTTCAAACCTTACAACCCCGACAAGTTGACTAGAAGAGAAGCGGTTGATAGTCAACTCAACAACACCGCCTTGCACATGATTCAAACTAGTGTGGGGACAAAGGATTTGCCTCGTGTTCGGAACTACACCACCGCCAAGGAAGCTTGGGATGGTTTGGCCGCTAGTTGCATTGGAAGTGAGAGCACGAGAAGGAACAAGTATAATGCTCTTAAGAATAAAGCCGAAGGATTCATGAGGCTACCGGATGAAGATCATCAAGACATGTATTCAAGACTCCTCATTGTTGCCGATGACTTCCGACTTATTGGTGCCACCCACATCAATGACTCTTGGATCAAGGAGAAGTACATTGAATGCATGATGCCATATGTACCCATTGATGTCAAGACCCTTGTTGGGAGAGAATGCTATTCCTCTCTCTCTTCTCAAGATGTCGTGCACGAGATGCAAGCCCTCAAGGTGCTCGAGCAAAACTCTCATGATTCTCTCAATCGTGCCATTGGTATGTCAAAAGGGAACAATCTTGCCTTGGTGGTCAACCCCTTAGATGAAGTGCACCCTCAAGAGCAATATAGGGCATCTTGGAGTATGTCCTATCCGGAAGATTTGGAATGCCACTATCATGATCACATGGCCTTCCATGCAAAGTCCTTTTGGGTTGATCCCTCCAAGGCCAAGGAAGACAACATCAAGAGAAACCACAAGAGTGGGTTCACTAGCTTTGGTCCAAAGACAAGATCATGCTACAATTGTGATGACAAGCGCCACTTCATTGCCGAATGCCCCTATGAAAATAGAGAGCTTCATAATGGAAGGCTCATTCCCAAGGACAAGAGCAAAGAATCAAAGGGCAAATACTCAAAAGCCCCCAACAAGAAGTTCTACAACAACAAGACCAAGAAGGGCAAGAGGCACCCAAAAGTTGTGCTAGTGACTAGGGAAGAATATTCTTCCGATGAAGTTGCGAGCTCTAGTGATGATGAAGAAGAAAGCTCAAAAGAAGTGGCCGCCATTGTCACTACCAACATTCCCTCTTCATCTCTCTTTGATTCCCCCAATGAGAATCCTCATATCAAGAATGCACATTGCTTCATGGCAACATCTTCCTTGGACACATCTATTGTGCTATCAACTCAAGAAGAATATTCCTCCGGGGATGATGAAGTTGATGATGAAGAAGATGCAACCTCTAATGGATTGGTCGCTCTTGCCTCCCTCTCCACTAACTCTTCATCACCAAGTGAGTCCCCCAATGAGATCATTCATGTGGAGGAAGAAAGTTGCCTCATGGCCAAATCCTCCGAGGTATCATCTCCTAGCCCCTCTATGCCTAACATATCAAGTGATCTAGGGGTTGATGATGCTAGTCTAAAATTAAAACAAGAAATGCTAGAATTTGATGAATTCTTGCTTAACCTACAAGGTATCAACAAAAAGCATGTTTCAAATCTCATGGCTCGTTTAGCTCAACAAAATGATATGCTTGAGAAAAAGGGTCAAATAGAGAGAGAAGACTCTCTTGAAATCCATGCTCTTAAAAATGCCCTTGAGGAAAGTCAAGAAACTATAGCCTCTCTTGAGGAGAGGCTAGAAAATCTTGAAGAGCCTCAAGATGAAATTAACAAGCTCACTAAAGCTAGAGATCATGCTAGGGCTAAGACTAAATTGCTTAAAAAGGAAAAGGCCCAATTTGGTGTTGATCATGAGAAACTTGTGAAGGATCTAGATGAACTAGACAAAGCTCACAAAGCTTTGAAGAGTGAATACTCTCTCCTATCCAAGTCAAATGAGCAACTTCAAATTAGGCTTGCTTCATATGATGTACCTAGTTCCTCTACCCCTTCTTGTGATCATGCAAATATTATTGAGGAAAATGCTAGGTTGAAGGATGAACTTGCTAAGGCCTCCTCTCCCCAAAGTAAACTTTCTTTGGATGATCTTTTGAGTAAGCAAAGATCAAACAATGGGAAGGAGGGCCTAGGTTACAATGCCAAGGCGAAGAAGGCAAACAAGCAAAAGGCCAAGCCCGCACAAGAGAAGAAGAAAGATATCACCAATGGTGAAGCCCCTAAGGGCAACACCACTAATGATGATAATGCGGGAAATGCTAACCCTCACTATGTTTTATTTAAAGATTATTATGGTGATGTTTATGCTAAATATGTTGGCCCATATGATGGTTATGTTGCTTGGTCTATTTGGGTCCCAAAGACCCTTGTTGCTAACAAAAGAGGACCCATTGTGAAATGGGTACCTAAATCCAAGAATTGATCTCATGTAGGACTATGCCGCCGGAGGTTCAAAATGGGTACTTGATAGTGGATGTACAAGTCATATGACCGGCGGCAAGAACCTCGTCAAGGAGTTGAGGCCCAACATAAACAATATCACCGTCTCCTTTGGCGATAATTCTACATCCGAGGTATTGGGTTTTGGCAAGGTTGTGGTTGCACACAACATAACACTTGTGGATGTCATGCTTGTCAAAACCCTTGGTTACAATTTGCTTTCCGTTTCCGCCCTTGGCAAGATGGGTTTCGCCGTCTTTATTGATAATGATATTGTGGTCCTCTTGTGGAGCAAGACTCTAAAAGTCGCTTTCGTTGGGTATCGCGAACATAACTTGTATGTGGTGGACTTTTCGGGGACCACCACTTCAAGTGCGATGTGCCTATTCGGAAAGGCGGATGTGGGTTGGTTGTGGCATCGCCGCCTAGCCCATGTCAACATGAGAACTTTGCAAAGTCTTCACAAGGGGAACCATATTGTGGGACTAATGGAAAGTGTTTCTTTTGCCAAAGATCGTGTGTGTAGGGCTTGTGTTGAAGGCAAAATGCATGACTCTCCGCATCCAAGCAAGACTATCATCTCTTCCAAGAGGATCTTGGAGCTCCTTCATGTGGATCTCTTTGGTCCCGTTACTCATGCAAGTCTTGGTGCGAAGAAACATTGCTTGGTGATTGTTGATGATTACTCAAGATACACTTGGGTCTACTTTCTCAAGACGAAAGATGAGACTCAACAAATATTCATTGACTTTGCCACCGAGGTGCAACGCCAACACAACCTCCTCATTATGGCAATAAGAAGTGACAACGGCTCCGAGTTCAAGAACTACACACTCAATGATTTTCTTAGTGATGAGGGGATTCGTCATCAATATTCCGCTGCTTACACCCCTCAACAAAATGGTGTTGCGGAGAGGAAGAACCGGACTCTTATGGATATGGCAAGGTCTATGATGGCGGAGTATAAATCCCGCTATAACTTTTGGGCCGAAGCCATCTCCACCGCTTGCCACTCTTCTAACCGGCTCTATCTCCGTAAGGGATTGAACAAGACTCCATATGAAATACTCACCGGCAACAAGCCTAATATCTCATACTTCAAGGTGTTCGGTTGTAAGTGTTTCTACAAAATCAAAGGAGTTCGTTTGTCTAAATTTGCTCCTAAAGCTTTGGAGGGTATATTTGTTGGTTACGGTGCCGAATCTCACACTTATAGAGTCTTTGATGTATCCTCCGGGATTATCATTGAATCTTGTAGTGTGAAGTTCGAAGAAAATGATGGCTCCCAAGTGGGGCAAGTTGATGTATGTGCAGGTGATGAAATACCTCAAGATGCCATAGTAAGAATGGGTGTGGGATTTTTCCGCCCCATTGAGGGACACGGTGTGGCGTCTCGGGAAGGACTATGCTCTACCACGGTGGAGCCCTCATCCTCTCAACATCAACAAACCCCATCAAGTGAAGCTAATGATGCACCAACCCAAGAACAAGAAGAAAACCCTCCCTCTCATGTACAAGATCAAGGACAAGATCAACCAAGCATTCAAGATCAACCATTTGATATTTGCACTTCACCAAACATTGTCCAAGATCAAGCACATGAGGTTGAGCATTCTCAAGTAATTGAGGAAGCTCAAATTGAAGGTCAAGACGGGGACCCAAATGATCAAGTTGATCAAGTGACACCTCCAAGGCCTAGAAAAACCAAGGAGGAGATTGAGGCCCGTCGTCTAGCAAGAAGAGATAGGATCCTTGAAATTCGTGGACACACTCATGACAAGGTCCTTGGTGATGTTCGAGCAAAGGTCTCCACAAGAAGGCAATTGGCTAACTTTAGCAATCATCATGCTTATATCTCCGTTGTGGAACCCAAGAAAGTTTTTGAAGCCCTTGAAGATTCGGATTGGGTGGATGCCATGCATGAGGAACTCAACAACTTCAAGCGCAACAAAGTGTGGACCTTAGTAGAGAAGCCAAAGGAGTGCCGCAATGTTATAGGCACTAAGTGGATATTCAAGAACAAGCAAGATGAGTTTGGGAATATTGTGAGGAACAAGGCAAGATTGGTGGCTCAAGGTTTCTCTCAAGTTGAAGGAATTGACTTTGGAGAGACCTATGCTCCCGTGGCTCGTCTTGAGTCCATCCGTATCCTTCTTGCTTATGCATCGCATCATAACTTTAAGTTACAACAAATGGATGTTAAAAGTGCATTTCTTAATGGTCCTTTGCATGAAGAGGTTTATGTTAAGCAACCCCCGGGGTTTGAGGATCTCAACTTTCCTAACCATGTCTACAAGCTTGATAAAGCACTTTATGGTCTCAAACAAGCTCCTAGAGCTTGGTACGAGCACCTTAAAGAATTGTTGGTAGACCGTGGGTTTGATGTTGGGCTAATCGATCCCACTCTTTTTACTAAGAGGGTTAATGGGGAGCTTTTCGTTTGCCAATTATATGTTGATGATATTATCTTTGGCTCTACTAACAAAGCTTTCAATGATGAATTTTCAAAGCTTATGACCGATAGGTTTGAGATGTCTATGATGGGAGAGATGAAGTTCTTCCTTGGTTTTGAGATCAAGCAATTGAGAGAGGGAACCTTCATCAATCAAGCAAAATATCTCCAAGACATGCTCAAGAGGTTCAAGATGACCGAGTTGAAGGGTGTGGCCACTCCTATGGTTACCAAATGTCATCTTGCACTAGATCCCAATGGTAAAGAGGTGGATCAAAAGGTATACCGCTCCATGATTGGATCCTTGCTTTACCTTTGTGCATCTAGACCGGACATAGTGTTGAGTGTTGGTGTGTGTGCAAGGTATCAAGCTTCTCCTAAGGAGAGCCACATGATAGCTCTCAAAAGAATCTTTCGATATTTGGTTGATACCCCAAGATATGGTATTTGGTACCCCAAGGGCTCAAGCTTTATTCTCAATGGATATACCGATGCGGATTGGGCGGGTGACAAGGATGATAGGAAATCAACTTCCGGGGCTTGCCAATTCCTTGGTAGGTCCTTGGTGTGTTGGTCTTCTAAGAAGCAAAATTGTATATCTCTCTCCACCGCCGAAGCCGAATATGTTGCCGCCGCAAGTGGATGCACTCAATTGTTATGGATGAGGCAAACTTTAAAGGAATACGGTGTCATTTGTGACAAAGTGCCTCTATTATGTGACAATGAAAGTGCCATCAAGATTGCCTATAATCCGGTGCAACATTCAAGAACGAAGCATATTGAGATCCGGAATCACTTCATTAGGGATCATGTTGCCCGTGGTGATATTGAGCTCATCTATGTTCCTACCAAAGATCAACTTGCCGATATATTCACGAAGCCTCTTGATGAAGCAAGGTTCTCTTATTTGAGGAATGAGCTAAATATCATAGATTCAAGGAGTATAGCTTAACCATCTTGCAAACACACCTTTGTCTCAAAACTTTATTTGGTTTAGATGTGGGCATGGAAATAGGGGGAGTGCGGTTTAAACTATTGAGCTATCCCTCCCCCCATAATGCCAACATTAAATAAAATCATTCTCTTTATATCATATAATGATATGTGAGCTTTAATGATGAGTAGTGGTTTTGGGCCCAAGATATATCTTCGCGGTGCCATGCCATAACACTCATATATGGTGGCCTAGGCCACCACACTCTTCTTCGTGAAGAGTTGGAGTTGTTTGGATTTTCATTGGATCTTTTTGACATCTCCTTGTTTATGGGAAATCACTCATTTTTGGTCTTTATTTGCATTATTTGCAAAAATGAGTGATCATGTACCATCTCACAGTTTGGCGTATCTATCCTAAGCCTATCTCATCTAAGACATTTCCTTCACCTCTCAAGTGCATCTTGTTCGTGTCAAAATCCTGCTTCTAGGCTCTGTTTTCTGCCCCTCCGGAAGTTCCGGTCGTCTGGACCGGAAGTTCCGGCTGGTATCCTTTCACCTGGTTCACCCGCTTTCCTAACTGGCTGGTTCCTGCGAGACCGGAAGTTCCGGCTCCAACGAGCGGAACTTCCGGCCTTAAGTGACCACTCTATAAAAGGGCCGAACGGGTGAGCAGTTCCATCTTCCTCAGTTCCCCACTTTCCAAGATCTATTTGGTGGTGCTCCTCCCCTGTGACGGCTGCTGCTCCTCCGGCCAGATCTCTCTCCTCCGGCGACCTCCGCCGGATCGGCTCCGTGGATCGGCATCCACTCCCTCTCCTCTCCCATGGCTCCTCCCGGTTTGTGCCCTCTCCCTCTCTATGTGTGGGTAGACCTCACTAGATGAAATATAGGGCATACTCTAGGCAATGCTATGGTAGAACATCTCTAGATGCCCTTCCCTGACTAGAACTTGCTTAGGATGTTGTTGTAATGTGGATTATCGAGTCATTGCCTCAGATCTGGTGAGAAGTTATGCTGTTTTTCGAACAGCCGGATGTTCCGGCTCCAATAGCCGGAACTTCCGCCTCGGGGCGGAACTTCCGCCGGTTCTCACCGGAACTTCCGGCCTGGCGAATTTTTCTGCTATTGCTCAATATCCTGTGCAGGCTCTAGTTCTTTGTTCTCCTTGTCCTTGTGCACTCATGTTTCATACCTATCATGCTGTCTCCATCCCAGGTTCTTCCAAGAAGAGGAACAAAGGTCACGTGGACGAGATTGAGGAAGTATTTGAGCAAACTAGGCCCACCAAGCTCACCGCTCGTCAGCAAGCATCTCAAAGGCAAAAGACACCCGCTGCTCGGGGCAAGAACATCCATGTATCCGTGAAGAACATGCAATATCTTGAGTACAAGGAGATCCGTGACTTGAACCCTTACCTCACTCCTCGGAGCAATCGGGTTACGGATAAGCGCTTCCACAACAAGACTCAAGAGGAGATCTTCTATGAGGTGTATGTGCCATTCAAGAAGGGGGTAACCCCTCAACATGCTATTGACACCGGCAAGATGGCCGCTTCGAAGTACTTTGCCGAAGCATATGCTATGTGTGGAGAGTTTGGGCTCTATCCCATAATGGAGCTCACCAAGGAGTATGATGTGGAGATGATCCATCAATTCTATGCCACCGTCCATTTTGACACGGATGAAGCTAAAACCTTCCGGTGGATGTCTCATGAGAAGCTTCTTGAGTCCAACTTGGCGAAGTTCGGGGATGCCCTTGGATACCCTCGCCTCCCGGGCGTTGATGCGAATGGTTGGAGGTGCCACGACAGTTCCTTTTCTCAACCAAGGGAAGTGTTGGAGCCCCTCTATATCAAAGGTTGGGGTATCCCGGGCAAGAGTGCGGATCTTCTCCCTACTTGGGACATCATGCTTAGGGTCTACCGAGAAACCATTGGACCAAAGGGTGGCAACCTTGATGAGCTGCACTTGTATGAAGTCGACCTTATGGCAAACTCATTTGCAAAGAGGGGCACCGGTGAGAAGATTGATGTGATGGACTACATCTACAATGAGATGTGGTCATGTGTTATGGAGAAGAAGCTTCCCGCCTATGCTCCGTACATTATGAAGCTCATTGAGGACACTTGGGTGGCTACTTGTCAGACTTCCCTCATCCACTCCATTCCTCTCAACGTCACCATGCATGATGTGAAGGTTCTGAGGACCAAGCGCCACAACACTCCTATTGAAGATGTGCCTCCCAAGGATGAGAAGCCACCTAGCTGGGCTTCTAAGCTAGCTCGCCGCATGAGACAGATCTTTTGCCTCACCGCTGCAGTCAACCGCCGCCAGTATCAGCAGCACGCAGAAGCCAAGAAGTCTCGAGTTCGTCAGAAGAGCATCATGAGGGCTCTTGAGGTGGAAGTGTCTCCTCCTGGATCCGAGGAGAATATCACTCCGGAGGCTGAGTGGATTTCTCAGCACGGTCTTCCTCTTCCTTCAGATGGGCTTGAGATCGAGTCTCCTCCACACACTCCACCTTACCCCGGCGCTCCATCGGATCTTCCTCCCGGCTGGGCTAACGCCGACCCTTGGGACGTGTAGTTGCTCCTTTCCCTTTTTGGTGCCTTGGTGCCAAAGGGGGAGAGTGAGACCTTCTAGGTTGCTCTCCGGTGGGTATTTGCATGGGGGGAGTCACAAGCTCGTATTTGGCTTTGTTTTTTATCGCTTGTGATTCTATTTGTCTTTGTGGTGTCTATCTATGTGTTTGAACTATGTCCTTATCTATGTGGTTGAACTATGTCCTTAGTTAATTTGGCTTGTAAAACTTTATCTATGTGGATGGTTATCTCCGTTTATGTGTCTTCCATGGTTATCTATATGTGCATGATTCTATTATCCATATGCTTATCACTATAATGTATTGCTAACCCTTGGAAGACGGATGCTAGGTATAGGGGGAGCTTCCTATACCCCTATGCTCATATCTAGGGGGAGCTCCTCTATATTCATTCCTTGCAAATACGTGTGTTGTCATCAAACACCAAAAAGGGGGAGATTGAAAGAACATTTCCCGCCCTTTTGGGTTTTGTGTGTTTGATGTCAACACTAGGTATTTATTTATGTGTGTTGTTGTAGACAGGTACAAGTTTTCGAAAAACCTTGTCGATCGGTAAAGTGGAGTGGTTATTCTGAAGCTATGAAGGTTTTCTAGTTCTGGCGGAAGTTCCGCGCCAACAGCCGGAAGTTCCGCCGTTGCTTCCTGCAAGGCCTTCAGATCATTCTGTATTCAGTTTTCCTTCTCCGGCCGGAAGTTCCGGTGAAGATGGCCGGAAGTTCCAGCGGAACTTCCGCCCAACTTCCGGACAAGTTCCGAAAGTCGGCGATTGTGGCTCAGATGTTCCCGTAAGGTTTTCTATTTCGAACTTGGCCGGAACTTGGCCGAACTTCCGGTCCCCGGAAGTTCCGCCTAGTTCCGCCCTAGTTCCGCCCTTACCGTTTCTGACAGGTTGCCGACGAAGATGCTCCAGGCGGAAGTTCCGGCTCTCCTAGCCGGTACTTCCGGTGCCGGCCGGAACTTCCGGCCCTCCTGGCCGGAACTTCCGGTGTTACGAGATATGGTCCAAACGGTCAGATCTGAGAGCTCCAATCATATAAATAGCTCTCTTCTCCAACGGGACAAGTTGCTCAATTATTGCACAAGAAATCTGCCAAGCTTCACCACCATTAGAGCCACCTCAAGAAACACAAGATTTGCAAGATCTCCTTCCTCCCCCAACCAAAGCTCTTGATCTTTGGGGATTCGAAGGAGAAGCCACCGATCTACATCCTCACCGAAGCGTTCTTCATTTCCCCCTCACTTGTTTGAGGGATCTCATGCTAGTGTTCCTATTTGGTTCCCTAGTTGATTTGTTGTTGATGTATTGTTGTTGATTGTTGTATTGTTACAGATTTGGGAGCCTCCAATTCAGTTGTGGATGTGTGCCCCAAGAACCTTGTAAAGGCCCGGTTTCCGCCTCGAGGAAATCCCTTAGTGGAAGTGGGCTAGGCCTTCGTGGCGTTGCTCACAGGAGATCTGAGTGAAGCCTTCGTGGCTGTTGGTTTGGCTTGCGTAGCAACCACACTCCTCCAAACGTAGACGTACCTTCTTGCAAACGAAGGGAACTACGGGAATCATCTCCGTGTCAACGCGTGCTACACTCTCGGTTACCTCTATCCCACTCTATCTCCTATATATTGTGTAGCTATATCTTGCTTAGTTGATAACCTTGTCATATAGGTAAATTCACTTAGTTGCATATCTAGAGAATTTACCTTTGTGTTAAACCTAAATTGAAAAAGAACTAAAAATTGGTTAGCACCTATTCACCCCCCCCCCCTCTAGGTGCGGCATACGATCCTTTCACCGCCTCTGCCGGCGCTTCCGCCACGCGGCGATAGCGACCACGACGACGAAGACGGGCCGGCTGCGGGAGCTCGGCGGAGGCGGCGCCGTTGGAGGTCGCCACAGTCATCGTCGCATAGGCGTCGCCGGCGCAAAAACCCTCCTCCTCCGCTGCGCGACGAGCCCCGGTGACTATCCTGGAGCCAATTTTGGACTGAATTAGCGCGCAGGGGTAGGATAAGTTAGTATTTTGATTCGTATTTGTAAATTATGTTCGAATGTAGCTCGATCGGATCAAAAACTCGTTTCATTTCGCATGGTTCCTTGGAGCAAAATTTCCCGCGAAGTTTGATTTCTATTTTTCACTTCGTGTTTTCAGTTTCTATTCTGCGCCGCGACTAAAATCATCGAAACCGAAAAATTCGGGAGACTGAACTTCGGGTTTTCGGTTCGTGGTTATACGGGCACAACTAGAGATGCTCTAAATATTGGAGTAACACCACAAACTGATCGTTGGCTGCTACTTCTGTGTCTATCTCTGATGTATTTGCTTCCTGCAGATCACCATGTCGGGTCTCTTCTTATATTGTTTTCCGCAAGACCTCTATGATGTACCTGGGTGCATGGGCTGATGAAGCGATGATGCTTTTCTGAGTGCAGAATGCATTGGTGAATTCGAGTATGTGGATGGTCACTGATCTGGTAAGACAATTGTGGAGCTGAATGGAAGACTGAACAGGCTGCTCCCCTCACGTCAGGTTAATTCGTTATATGAAACCAATGATCAACTCTGGAATTGATCTTTTAAGGAGTTGATCTGGTAAGATAGTTATGCGGCGACATCGTCCTCAGCACCTCTGCTGGCATCATGGACCATGATGAAGATGCCAGGAGAAAGAACGCGGGGCGCAGGGTTCTGGGTTTCTTATACTAGCAAAAATATTTGCTAATACGGTACACGGCTTCACCCGAAATATATTTGTACATGGTTCTGGTATTTTGAACTTTTGATCTGCATACATGAGCTATTTGATCAATGTTATTATTGATCACTGTTTCCCTGTGTATCATGGCCGGCCGCAGAGATAATTTGTACGTAGTACAGTATCTTTCAGTGTCTTGCTGCCGTTTGCCCGGTTGACCTGCTATCGTTGGCATGAAACTGTAGCGCACTATTGCAAGACATGACGAACGAATTGAGCATATATACGGCGTTCAGGCCGCCGAGGCTATCATTCATCGAGATGTGTGATCATGCATGTGGACAACTTGATGAGCAACGTGCTATCGTATCCTAAAATAATGGTCGGAAGGGAGGCGCTGGCCGGTCAACATGGCCATGTTCGCCCAGGCGCAACTTGTCAATTTGATTCTCGTCGCCGGCGGCCACGCACAGGGACGGATGCAATGTCTTCTTCACTTGTATAAAAGCCTCTCCTCTCACATCGAACCGCAGTTCCCCCGCCCAGCCAAACCCCATCACACCACGCCTCTCTCCTCGATCGGGCAGGCTTCCATGGCGCCCAAGCCGGAGAAGAAGCATCCCGCGGCAGAGGAAGCCGTGGCGAAGGACCCCGCCGGGGAGAAGGCCCCGGCTGGGGAGACGTCCATGTCCAACACTGACACCACGTCGGCGCTGCCGGCGGAGAAGCCGCGGCCGGCGCTGAGGAATGCCTTCATCAACGACGTATTCGAGAAGATCGCGCACTAGGCCTACTAGCTTCAATCGAGCGCTACGACAATAAACTAAAGCCCAGCACCAATTGCCTTTTGGACCGGGATATCCAAGTGCTGATTTGGCGCGTGTATTATCGAGTAATGTCATTTGTGATTTGTTGATTTGCTTCGATTCATCACTATACTTCTTAGGCTGAACAGTTCTTTTTTTTTTTCCTTTCCTTTTGAGGATTTTTTTTATAAAGACTAAAACGTATATATTAATATCGCAAATATACCAATTACATGTAACCTCTACACCAAAGTGTTACCCTAGTCAGTAAACAAAAAGTGTTACACTATTGGCAATACAGATGCACACACAAAAAAAGAATTATAATAAAAGAAAAGTCTCGCTAGAGTGATCATTCCCTTGTAGCCGCAACACTAACACCACCAAGACAACACTAGAAGTCCATCTTCTCTAAAAACGGCTGACAGTTATATTTGTACCACGGGTTTATGTGATAAACTTCTTGGAATTATGTCCACTGTCTTGGTCCTTGCCTTATTTTGGCATCTATTCAGTCAAAACCTTTTACGAGGTTGTCAATTATGGTTGTATCCCTGTCCAGTGTGGAAGATTGCTATTCCTCATAATATCCATGTTTTCTTGTGGTTGGTGTTCCATAATAAGTTGTTTACTAGAGAAAACATGGCTATTTGTCAACCTGTTGATGACAACACAAGTCTGTTCTGTTCTGAGTTGAAAGTGTGAATCATCCATTTTTTTAATGTGATGTTGCTCCGAATGTTTGGTCTATTTCTTATAACACCTTAAGAGTGTCACATATGAAATGATAAGATGTTCTATTTGCTCTAAATGGAAAAAACTGAAAGGCGATACTGCATTAATATACTGTATATCTGCAGTTCAATTTTCTATCTGGAAGTTGTGTAACAATCTCTGTTTTCAGGAAAACAATGCAGAGGTTTGAACTGCATTTGGGATCCGGTACATACACTCCTGGAGACCGCTATGCAAGGAAAAATACAAGTCTGTTGGATCGTTGCCTACATCTATTGGAAAAGATGCTGACATAATTATTCCGGGTTGCACCTGAAGACGCAAGCTGAATTCCTGGAGGATTCCTGGAGGCCAATACGAGTTGGTTATGAGAGAGGCCGCAGCAGCAAGCACTAAATAAAAGATGTCATGTAATAGACTAGAGGATGAAAAACTGCTTTATTTTTGCATTTGCCCCATGTAAAACTTCAAGTATCACACTGTTACTAAGTGGTTTCATGCATGCAATGAAATCAGGGGCGACCCTTTGATCTAAGAAAGTCCAGTTAAATGTGGCCTTTCCGCCATGATAATGTGTGCATCGTCGTATTCTATTTGGGCATTCTATATGAGGCATTCTCTATATGACACACCATCAAACCTTATGCCCAGCTGCTATAATGATTTATACCGCAAATGATAAAATGCCACTGCCTTCCGTCCGATGCAGTGATTCCCTATCTGTATAGTACACCATTAACACTTCGTGTTAGAACTATCATATATCGCAAACGATAAAATCCCACCGCCACACCCGGTCACGCGACATGAGCACCAGCAGACTAAACTTGCCATAATTCATTATCACGCAATGAGCGCCAGCAGACTAAACTTGCCATGGTTCATTATCACGCAATCCCCAAATGCAGAAACTGAATTTTACTACACGAAAACCTGAAAAATAGAAAATATTTGCACATAAACATATTCTGGGTGGATCTTCCAGAACAAAGTTGCGGACATAGTTTGCTGACCATATTCACAAACTTCTGTTTTACATATAGTAACACAATATAATTGTCACGGAGTTTCAAAGTTTACTTAACTTTGTTTATGTCTTTTTTGTGGGTAATGCTGCTTATGTCTAAGGAGAAGCAGTTATTTAGATCAAATGTAAAATTTAAATGTTTAGGACCTTTTCAAATAATTATCAAAACAAATGCCACCACGGGCGCGGCATGCCGCCGCGCCAAAACTTGCTAGTGTTAATTAGAGCTAAACATTTCTAACTGAAACAGATTTCGCAATGGTGAATGAGACGATCGATTCTTCAAATACTCCAGTACCAAGCGGAGCAAAAACAATATGGCGACGCAGGCAGATCAGACGAGATAACAACATACAAGGAGTTTTCTTCCCAACAACGCAAAACAAACATCTAAGTCGCAAACCAAACAGAAATATACCATATGATAGGAAGTCTTGCGAAAATAGACCGGTCGCAAACAGTAATGGTACCATAGGGAATTAGGGATAGGACTCCTATCTATCATACGACTACCTGCTCCAGTTTCATACATCCTACAGCATGGAGATGAACACGGTTATAGCACAACTTCTAATAAGGAAATGCAGCTCTGCTCTTCATTGATGGAACCCTTGTCACTGACATGCAAAAGCTAACTCATACCCTTCTCTTCACATGCCATTTCTGGTTCAGAGAAAAGAGAACAAGGATCAGCATGGAGATGATGAGGTGTCACCATATTTATGTAGCCACTTTAAGCAACAAATATCAAATGGATTAACATGAAAGTGTCTAGTAGGACAACAATCGAATGTTATGCGCTCCCAGAAATCAAATTAATGAACCTTGTCCAGAAATATAGTTATTTTCCAGAAAGCCACATCAGTGCAGGTTAAATGCCTTCCTATTGTGGATGGACATATTTACATTCTCAAGTTTGTACATCAATAAACCAAAACTCTGACCGTACAAGAAGAAATGCAAAATAAACACAGATTACCGACTCTTAGGTTGGAGCAGCCACTTGCCATACAAAAGGAAAATCATTACAGTGGTCTATCTGAATCACAAAACATGCCTAGGCTCAAGCGTACCTACGCAGAATCTACATTCCACTTGTGTTTGAGATTAAAAAAAACAATGATTTTTCAGTGCCACTACAAGTTGTTGTTATGATACCATATGAGGAGGAGAACAAGCTCTGGAACCATGATGTTTGGTGCCAACACAAGCTCTTAACTCCGCCTATGCCTTTTAGGAATAGCCGGTCCCAAGCCCGGGTAAAGGAGGAGGGTTGTGATAGGCTTGGCGAGCCAATGTAAAAACCATCCATTCCTATGGATATGAAAGCCAATAGAATTTCGTTGTTGTTGTAACCAGCACCCACGCTCAACACTAGCCTATTATGACCACAAGTAAACAAATTGTAATACAACCCTAGTACAAGTGATTTCAATTCATCTTACAACAAGCATCCTCTTAACTAGTACTGTCAAAATAGACTATGGAATCAATCATATACCTAACAGTACCCAGCTATACCAAACAGTGCAGTGAACAATACATAATACAAAACTAGGTAACCTCAACAAGAGCAATACATAGATTGTCTAAAGGCAAAAAAGACAAACCTTGCAGGACATTCCTTGAGGGCAGGGAATGTGGGCGGCCAGATCATCATAAAAGGACGGATACCAGCAAAGTATCGATCATCAAAATTATTCTCATACACTTTACACAGTGTCCTGGACTTAATATCCAAGTAGAATATCCATGGTTCCATCCGCAAGAATACAAACTGGCAATTATCTCCCGCCCGACTTATGTACACTTTATGAATATCCTCGTCCTCAAGCTCATCAGAAGTATACCCGCCCTCAAGCGAGAGATCTAACGTTTCCAAACAAGCACGCATCTCCTGCAAACAAAGGGTATCAACCAGCAACCAGTTGTCCCCCTTGTGGAGCCAGATGCGAAGTTGAAACTCCTTAACATGGATAAGATATACACCGGAAGCATCACCTGCTCGTGGCAACATGGTCATAGAATCGTCACACTTCACTCCTTGTGGGAGCTTAATCTTGGAGAAACTTGAGGCCGTCCAATCCAAGACCATAATTTCGTCACCAAAGGCAGTTGACATATAGATTTTATTGTCGACGAGCACATGCATTATGTGGAATCGTGTATAAGGGAGCTGGCATGTGACCGAGGCATGCATGCGCCACACACCGTCCTGCAACATATATACACTCGTCGTGGTGTTCACTAACCACTTGGTACTATCTTGTGACATATATCCACCCGTCATGGACTCCTTGGCTAGCTCCCCCATCAGATACAAGTAGGATGACTTGCCACCTTCTTGTTTTGATAGGATTGCAGTGAACAGTGGTGTGGTGCCGTGGTGGCCTTGTCCCTTGGAAGTGGCGGGACGTTCTCCGTGCTTCTCTCAGGGCACAGCGGTCGATGCAGTACATGTGCCAACACTATTCCTCCTTCACTGTGCCGGGTTAATATGCTGCCACTCCGGCAGTCAATGATCTCTACGCCTCCGAAGTTGTAGCTCTTTATGCGGCGGATGATAGCGGCGAGCTCTGGGGGCTGAGGCAGCATCTGAACAAAGTGTGTATAACGCTCCTCTGAATATTTCGACCCCTCGGTGATGTAGTAGCCAAGGAAGCGAGGCGGATGGAGCTTGCAGAAACGGCTTAAAAACTTGCGGTCAGAGGCGTGCTCAAGCCAGCGTTTGCAGACAAGGGCTGCGCTGACGAGGGTGGTGGGCAAGCCGAAGCGGACTAGGATCTCCCTGAGGAGGTCGTCGTCTTCGAGCACCTTGGATACGGCGTCCGTGGCCACCATCAATGTTGGGGAATGCTGCTGTGATTCGCCATCCACCACACACTGTTGTTTCTTCTCGGGATCGAACCTGGGGAAATTGGAAGCCGCGAAATAAAACAAACCGGTGTCAATGGGATGTGCTAATTGCTTTAACCAATGTCGTTGCAGAGCACTCAGCACCCATTCAGCCGAACAGAGACGAACAAACTGCACGAAATGAAATGCAGGATAACCGAGAGAGATGGGGAGGTTGGATCTTACATTTGGGGGACCTCACCCTCGGCAGAATCCACCATCTTCAGATTCACGGAGGCCAAGCGTTCGGGACAACTCCGCTCGCTCCAGCAGATGAGTTTGGAGCTGGAGCGTTGCCGAACAGGTAGTTTCCCCCTCAGCTGAGCTCCTTCAACTGAACCGGTTCCCCAGCAAGCAAATGTCAGGAAGGGTTTAGGGTGGAAATCAGCTAGGGTTTCCCGCGAGAGAAGAAGAGAAAAGAAATTAGGAGAGGATGGGAAGAAGAAGAAGAAGAGCTCACCCCGAACCGAAGGATAGTTCACTGGGGGCCGCCGGGGAGGGGATGAGGCGCCGCCGCTCCTTTCTTTCGGTCGAGCGTGGAGCAGAGGAGCAGAGCCCTTTTTTTCTTGAGACAAAGCAAAGCTTGTGCAGGCTGTGCAACCAGCCCGGCCGAAACATTTAAGGGTCATATATACTGTTCCAAGGAACCTAAGCCAGGCCAGGCCCATTTATTCTATCCTTGTTCTCTCTTTTTTTTTTTCATGCGTGGCAGCGTTGAGTTGCACGGTTTTGGTTTTCCAAACTCTATACAGAATTTGCCTGCCTTACGCTGTGAAGCGGCTACCATCATCAATCACCAAGAGCCAGACCATCATCATACCGATATGCTGGTGCTTGTGGAGTTTTGTGCTACAGGTGTCGAGCCTGCACATGCAGAAAAAGAGAAGTGCCTTTGAGGGCTCATCCTGATTTGCATTTTTCAGCTAAACGTGCTCTGACCATTAGCAATCAACGCCAATGTGGTTGTGAGATTGATGCTATTGAGATGAGGTGACGCGTAAAGCTGTTGTGCGGACTCTGCTGTTACCAGAAATTTATAAATCTTATTTCAGTATTACATATTTTCTCCGTCTCTAAAAAATATTGCTCAACTTTGTCTCGGTGCAGAGCCAAGTTCATACATTCCACTTTGTATTCCTCATGAAGATGATATTGTGTAATAAATACTTTTTGATATCAGATTAACACATCGTCAAACAGATTGCATTGGAGCATAATTTCTTTCATATCATCTTATTCTCTCTACTATATCTTTCAGGCATATGCCACATCAATTGGTTCATTGCTTATTCAAAAAGGAATTCAACACATGGCAAAGCTTTTCAGAGAATTAGGAGGAACTATATTATTATTTTTGAAGTTCTATTTCGTGAGTATCAACATTTAATTTATGTGAGTATACTGGCCAAGTATTATCATGAAGAATTTGATTTACACTCTTTAGGGCAAAATTTGGGTCACGCCAACATCTTTTAAAAGCTTTTTTTAATCCCGTTGCAACGCACGGGTATGTTTCCTAGTCTATACAAATTCAAAACCGAAAAAATTCAAAATTGATCAATTTTCTTAGATTTTTTAAAATCAAACAAAATTTGAAAATTTAAAATGTTCAAAAATTTAAAAGTTCAAATACAAAAAATTCTAAATTGAAAAATGTTTAGATTAAAATTGTTCAAATTTTTATAAAAATCAAATCTAAAATAGTTCAAACTTGAAAAATGTTTAGCTTTAACATTATTCAAATAAAAACAAGTTCAAACTTACAAATTGTTCAAATTTAAACTTGAAAAATATTCAAATTCGGAAAGTTCAGAAAAAAACTAGAAACTGATAAAAAAATGTGCACCCAAAGGAAAAACCTGAAAGAAAAAAATAAAGCTGAAGAAAAAACCAAAGTAAAGTCCCTACCCTCGCTAATAGGTTTCGTTGCTGATCTACGTGTAACCTATATTTGAATTTTTTTTAAATGATAGTTTAAAAAATTGTGGATGTACGAAATGATAGATGCTATAACCGTGTAAAACCTCAAAGTAAAATTCTTTGTATTCTAGGCTATACAAAAATATCAAATGTGCAGATTTTAGTATAGTAAATAGTGTACATTTCAAACAACTTCCTCCACCTGAAACTTGTGTGGGATTTGACAAAAATTATCTAGTAAGTAGATACGTCCAAATTTTGTCAAATCTCAGACAATTTTCGTGGGATGGAGTTAGTATAAAACTTGTTTGATTTGGTCATTTTTGTGTTGCCTAGACTATAAAACTTAAAATTCTGCACCCTTGTAGATGTATCATTGGCGACATAAAAAAATCCACAATTTTTAAAAACTTTTAAATATGATTTTTGATATAACGTCAACGATAGTGATATTTTTTTGTTTATAAACTCCCCATGTATAATGTCCAGGTGGTCAACACGCGAAAGATCAACATGAATACCTGACAAGGTGGGACCAAAAGAAGGTAATAGGACGGGATATACGAATTTAAATGTTTTCTTCCGAATTCAAACACTTTAACTTGTGCTCAGACGAAACTGATAAAAAAAGACTCTCTAGGTTATTGCAAACGCGACATTGAGCCTTTTGAGCAATTACAAGGAACAACGGGGCCCATGAACGCTCCACCATATATATACGAGGTCCACAGAGGAGCAAAGGAGCTAGTCATTTGGGAGGGTCTCGCGAAGCCTTACGGTCCAGCTCAATATTCAGCCAAAATGCATCGACCGAATGTCAGAGACATCCAAACGCATCAAATTGAGGTATTTGGGTTGTGAATGCCCCCATGGGCGCACCTAGCCATCCCTAAGGACAGGCAGCTACGCAGGATTGCCAACCGCACAAAGCTTTCTATTCATGATTTTCTATAACAGTTTCATGTAAAATTTAGCAGCTTAACCTTGTTTGTCTAGACTTCCCAAAGTTTCTATGTTCGCCGCTGAATGCCCCAATACCCAATGTGTAGTCTCAATACAAACATCCAAACGTTACCTTACACGAATCTTTTCAATTGAGTTGTCATGTGAACTTTAGTGCGAATCACACATGAATGGCCAATTAAACGATGTTTGTGCTAATACGTGCAACTGAGCATATCGATTCTAAATTAACAGAATAAACTACCTCACACGATTATTTTTTTGAAATTTTCATAGGGGGAGAGGATCCCCACCTGAATATCATTTATGAAAAAACCAGTTTATGGTTCAGAGTTACAAGCTGAGAGGTGATCTCGCCATATCATGACATGCTCTTTGTGCACGGCATTTTTAAACCGATGCATCCATAGAGAGAGGTCTGTAGTTACACGAGTAATAGAGGAGGAGGGAGTTACAGTTACATCTCTGAAGATTAGGGCATTCCTGGCATCCCAGATGTTCCAGAGCATGGTGAGAAATATGGAGGGCCACACTGAATGAGGCATTGTTGTTGCGGACGGTAGGCACCATGTGTCAGGGTATTGGAGGAGGAGATGATCTAGTTGTGCTTCCTGCCCTATCGCGAGGGCAGCAGGGCAGGCGAAGAAGAGGTGGTGACGATTTTCTGGCGTGTTTGGGCACCTTGGGTAGGATGGAGACTGGATGATCGTCTTGCAGTGGAGGTTGGCTCTGGCGTTGAGTCTGTCTAGATGGAACAGCCAACCGAAGATCTTGATCTTGCCACCAGGGATCCGTGAGTCTCAGATGTATTGGGTTAAAGCATCACGTTGATTGTCTTGCAGCGTGTTATACGCAACTTTGGTCGAGAATTTTGCTCCATACGCATTGTTCTTCGATTCTTGCCCTCTGTTAAGTGAATGTCCTGCAATAATGACAAGAGTGAAGCCAGTTATGAAGCTGGGTTAGTCTGTTCCTAAGGCCATGAGACAGACCTACTTCCATAATTTCACAGACCAAGGCGTTGGGTGAGAGATGGTGGGAGTATATGGCAGGGTGTGTTTTGGCTAAGGGTTCAGGGAGAAGCCATCTGTCTTGCTAGAATATATTGTGTGTTTTTTCCACTGGAGATAGAACATTGGGTAATGGCTGACAGGGTTGCTACATTTTTTTAGATCATTTTTCCCAGGGAAGAGCTGTTTGTTTCTTGTGAGAGAGGGTAAGGAGAGAGGTCAGTGATCCATCTCCTCCAAGGAGTGTTGTCTTGTTGCAGATTTGAAGCTGAACTTCAGTAAGAGGCAAATATTTTGCTCATGCAAGTTTTTGATGCCAAGGCCAGCACATTTTTTGGCATGCAAGCTCTGGACGACGCAACTAGGCACTGAGCACCTGAACATGAGTCTTCTCCTGCCCAGAAAAAGGCCTTGCATTTCTTATCATTTTTTTCAATTAGCATTAGAGGGATGAGCAAGGAAGCCATAAAATGGGTTGGTAAACTGTCAAGAACTGCAGACAGTAGAGTTAACGTGCCTCCTTTTGAGAGAAGTGAAGCACACCATCCAGCTAGGTATTTATCAATTCTGTCTATGAGGGGTTGGAAAGCAGATTGTGGTAGCTTGGTTGGTGACAGTGGCAGTCCTAGGTAGGTCTGAGGGAAGTTGTTGATGGCAGTTCCAAGTGCATTAGCTATGAGTTGAGTCTGATTTGGGCTGACATTCATAGTAATTAGAGTTGTTTTGGAGAAATTGATTTGTAGACCTATGTCATTTGCAAAGAGTTGGAGAATTTCTTTAAGTTTTATGTCTGCTTGGGGTGAGGCCCTGGCAAGGTTTAAAGTGTCATCAGCATATTGTATGGTAGTAGGAGGGATGTCATCTCTGATGGGGTGTAAGATGTCATTTTGTGTGAAAGCATGTGCTATGAGTTGCTGCATGATGTCTGAGAAGATGATGAACATGTAAGGGGAGATTGGGTCACCCTGCCTGAGCCCATTTTGCATTGGATCCATGGTCTAGGCACTCCATCGAGGAGAATTCCAGTTTTACCAGTGTTAAGGATGGTTTGGATCCAATTGCAGAATAATGGTGGGAAGCCCCTAGCAGAGAGCAACTGAAGGAGAGCAGTCCAGGATACAGAGTCAAAAGATTTTCGGAAGTCCAGTTTGATTAGCATTGATGGTACTTTCCTTTTATGGCAGCAGTTCAGAATGTCTGCAGCATAATTAAAATTTTCGGCTATTGATCTTCCTTTAACAAACCCTGTTCGGTCTAGGGGGATTAGTGAGGGGATATGTGTTTGTAGGCGATTGGTAAGCACTTTGGCTATAGCTTTTACTAGGTATTTTTGCAAAGAGATTGGTCTGAAAGCATCTGCAGTGGTGGCAGATTCATTTTTGGGCAGCAGCACCAAGTATGCTCTGTTTATTGCTGATAGATCAGTTGATTGGGTATAGAATTGATTGAATAATTTGAAGATCTTTGGTTTGAGAAGCTGCCATTAATTTTTGTATAGGCAAGGGCCAAAGCCATCTGGGCCAGGACTAGCAAAGGTGTTCATCTGAAAGAAGGCGTCAGTAATTTCAGTCATAGTAAAAGGTTGTACCAGGGATGATAAGCCAAGAGTTTGATGGTGATACAGGCTTGAGAGATTAAAATCCCAAGTTGGAAGGAAAGTTTGCCCTAGTAGCTGTTTGTAGTAGGCAGTGAGCATATCCATTTTGTGATCATGGGAGGTAAAATCTGTGCCATTTAAGTGCAGGGTATGAATTTTATTTTTTCTGTACCTATGAGAAGCTAGGGCGTGGAAAAATTTCGTATTTTCGTCTCCCTCTATAGCATATCTTAATTTGCAGCGTTGACGCTAGAAGGCAACTCTTTCCCGGATTAGTCGCTGCAGAATTTTTATCAGTAGCTGACGCAGGTTTAGTTCAAGGTTAGATAGATTTATGGTTTCCTCAATGCTGTCTAGGAAGGCAATGACGCACTTAGTGTTAGTTTCTCTAAATTATGGGTAGGGAGAGATCGTCTCCAACGCTTGAGGGACTGACTTGTTTGTTTTAGCGCAAAAGAGAGAGCGGGGGCGACATTTGAATTTGGACGGACCGAGGCCCAAGCTTGTGTGATTATTGGGACGCATGCTGGATTTTGGGCCCAAGCTGATTCAAATCGGAAAAAGGCGGGACACGATATGTGTGTAGAAATGGAGATAATTAGAGGGACATGATCCGAAATAAATTGTGTGAGCGAAGAAACCGCAGAGTTGGGAAGGTTTGGTTCCATATCGTGTTGATGAATACTCTGTCAATGTGTTGAAGAGTGGGTTCCGATCGATTACTAGACCATGTGTATAGGCGATCGGTTAGAGGTAGCTCAATTAGGGCTAGGTTGTTGATAGTATCGTTGAATGCATCTGCCTCATCTTGTCTGAACGCGTCGTTGTTTTTATCGGAGGGGGAGCGCATGAGGTTGAAGTCACTGAGTAGGATCCATGGTGTAAGCGGAGGTGGTTGGATCATTTGTAGCTCTAAGAGGAAATCGAGCTTGAGTGAGTGTTCCATAGGTGCGTAGACGTTGGTGACGAAGAGAGTTTGATTGTTTGTGTTTGAGGTGATTAGCATGGATAGAGCAAAATTGTGCTGCAAAGAGTAGTTGATCGTGAAGTGATTTTGGGATACTGCATTTAGGATTCGTCCTACCGCTCCAATGGATGGTTTGAAGGCATAGTTGTTTAGATGGGCTGAGAGAAAAGATTTTGCCTTTTGGGTTGTAATGTGCGGAAGTTTAGTTTCTTGCAGAAAGATGGTTGACGGTTTTTATGTTGTGAAATCCAGTTAGGACATCGTCGCATTTGATCTGTTGTCCAAGGCCACGGATGTTCCAAGAGAAGAAAATATAATTAAGGTTGGTAGGATTAAAACTACTCATGATAAAGTACGATTACACCGAATATAGGAATGGTAGAGGTTCATCGGTGCAAGGTGATATCGGTTACAGACTAACTGACAGAAGCTTAGAGAGTGAGACAGTGGTGACCACGCGGTGACGATGGCGTCGATGCGTTGGTGTTTTGCTTCACGGGACGGATGGAGGCACCGACAGGTTGTCAAGGGCGGTGAGCTCTTCATCCGTTGCGCCGCACTCCCGCGTGATACGTCTCCAACGTATCTATAATTTCTTATGTTCCATTCTAGTTTTATGACAATACCTACATGTTTTGTTCACACTTTATAATTTTTTATGCATTTTCCGGGACTAACCTATTAACAAGATGTTGCCGTTCTTTTCTGCTTTTGGTTCCAGAAAAGCTGTTCGGCAATATTCTCGAATTCGACGAAACAAAAGGCAAACCTCCTATTTTTCCGAGGGACACACGGAGCCACAAGGGCAAGCCAGGGGAGGCCCACGGCCTCCAGACCATAGGCCGGCGCGGCCAAGAGGGGGGCGGCGCCGCCATATGAGGTGGGCCCCTGGCACCCCGCCGCCCTTTCGCCTACATATTCCTCCGTCGCGAAACCCTAGAGATATCTATCATACTCCAGAAAGACTCCGAGCGCCGCCGCCATCATGAAACCTAGTTTCGTGGGTCGAAGTTCTGTTTCGGCACCTCGCCGGGATGGGGATCGACCCCCGGAGCCTTCTCCATCGACGCCACCGCCTCCATCATGCTCCGTGAGTAGTTCCCCCATGGACTACGGGTTCTAGCAGTAGCTAGTTGATACTCTCTCTCCCATGTACTTCAATACAATGATCTCATGAGTTGTCTTACATGATTGAGATCCATCCGATGTAATCGGTGTTGTTTTTGTTGGGATCCAATGAATTATTACATTATGATCAGTCTATCTATAAAGTTTGTGAAGTTATTGTTGCTGCAATCTTGTTGTGTTTAATGCTTGTCACTAGTGCACGAGTGGCATGATCTTAGATTTAAGCTCTATAATTATTGCTTAGATTGTATCTACAAGTTGTTTGCACATGTCTATGTCCGGAACCCGAGGCCCCAGAGTGACAGAACTGGGATAACTGGAGGGGATGGCTTAGATATGAGGATCACATGTTTTCCCCAAGTGTTAATGCTTTGCTCGTGCTCTATTAAAAGGAGTACCTTAATTACCAGTAGATTTCCTGCCACCGGCTGGTAGGACAAAAGATGTTATGCAAGTTTCTCATTGCGAGCACGTATGACTATATATGGAAAACATGCCTACATGATTAAAATAAAGAGACTTCTGTCCCCCGAATTGGAGTTTCGCGATGGCGGCGGCGCCCCTAGAGTCTTTCTGGAGTTTCGTCAATCGGTCTCGCTTAGGTCGAAAGGGATTATATAGGCGAAGAGACGGAGTCGGAGGGTGCCCGGCACAAGAGGCCGGCGCGGCCAGGCCCGGGCCGCGCCGCCATGTTGTGTGGTGGCCCTCTGGCCCTCTCCGACTCTCCTTCGGTGTACCGGATGCTTCCGGGAAAAATAAGGTATTGGGTCTTCGTCGTCGAATTAATATTGCCCGAACAACCTTTCGGGAACCAAAAACAACAGAAAACAGGACTTGTGGCATCTTGTTAATAGGTTAGTTCCGGAAAACGCATAAAAACATTATAAAGTGTGAGCAAAACATGTAGGTATTGTCATAAAACAAGCATGGAACATCAGAAATTATGGATACGTTGGAGACGTATCATCCCCAAGATTAGTTCCTACTCGCCCGAGTAGGTAAACGATAAAAAGAATAATTTCAAGTGACATGCTACCAACATAATCTTAATCATACTTATTGCAAAGCACATGAGATGAATGAAGTGACTCAAGGCAATGATCTATAGTTGCTAACAAATAGATAACATATAGCAAAACTTTTCATGAATAGTACTTTCAAGACAAGCATCAAAAGTCTTGCATAAGAGTTAACTCATAAAGCAATAAATTCAAATTAAAGGCATCGAAGCAACACAAAGGAAGATTTAAGTTTCAGCAGTTGCTTTCAACTTTCAACATGCATATCTCATGGATAATTGTCAACACAAAGTAATATGATGAATGCAAATAAGCAAGTATGTAAGAATCAATGCACAGTTGACACAAGTGTTTGCTTCTAAGATGGAAGGAAGTAGGTAAACTGACTCAACATAAAAGTAAAAGAATGGCCCTTCGCAGAGGGAAGCAGGATAAAATCATGTGCTAGAGCTTTTCAAGTTTTGAAATCATATAGAGAGCATAAAAGTAAAGTTTTGAGAGGTGTTTGTTGTTGTCAACGAATGGTAGTGGGCACTCTAACTACCTCATCAACCAGACTTTCAAGAGCGGCTCGCATGAAGGACGTTATCTCTACCAACAAGGTAGATCATCCCTCTTCTCTTTTGTTTACACATGTACTTTAGTTTTATTTATTAGATGATACTCCCCCCAACCTTTTGCTTACACAATCCATGGATAACCGAATCCTCGGGTGCCTTCCAACATTCACATACCATGGAGGAGTGTCTATTTGGAAAATGAAGTTGCTTACTGATAGATCAGGGCAAAACACGTGAAGAGAATTATTAATGCAAGTTAATTAATTGGGGCTGGGAACCCCATTGCCAGCTCTTTTTGCAAAATTATTGGATAAGCGGATGAAGCCACTAGTCCATTGTGAAAGTCTGTCAAAAGTAAATGACAAGATCGAAAGATAAAACACCACATACTTCCTCATGAGCTATAAAACATTGACACAAATAAGAGATAGTAAATTTTGAATTGTTTAAAGGTAGCACATGAAGTATTTGCTTGGAATGGCAGGAAATACCACATAGTAGGTAGATATGGTGGACACACATGGCATAGGTATTTGGCTCAAGGTTTTGGATGCACGAGAAGCATTCCCTCTCAGTACAAGGCTTTGGCTAGCAAGGTTGTTTGAAGCAAACACACAAGTATCAACCGGTACAACAAAACTTACATAAGAACACATTGCAAGCATTATAAAACTCTACATTGTCTTCCTTGTTGCTCAAACACTTTTACCAGAAAATATCTAGACCTTAGAGAGACCAATCATGCAAACCAATTTCAACAAGTTCTACGGTTGTTCTCCACTAATAGGTTTAAACTACATGATGCAAGAGCATAATCTACTTGAGAGCTCAAAACAACTGCCAAGTATCAAATTATCCAAGACAATATGAAGCATTTTCTGTTTCCAACCAAATAACAATAAGTGCAGCGGTTTTCAACTCCGCCATGAACATTAAAAATAAAAGCTAAGAACACCATTGTTCATATGAAAAAGCGGAGCGTGTCTCTCTCCCACACAAGGATTGCTAGGATCCGAATTTATTCAAACACAAACAAAAACAAACAGACGCTCCAAGTAAAGCACATATGATGTGACCGAATAAAAATATAGTTTCGAGAAGAAACCTGATAAGTTGATGAAGAAGGGGATGCCTTGGGCATCCCCAAGCTTAGACGCTTGAGTCTCCTTGAAATATGCAGGGATGAACCACGGGGCATCCCCAAGCTTAGAATTTTCACTCTTCTTGATCATATATCATCCTCCTCTCTTGACCCTTGAAAACTTCCTTCACACCAAACTTCTCATAAACTTCATTAGAGGGGTTAGTACTCAAAAAACTTTAATCCACCTTGGACATGTAGTGACACATTGCAAGAACTCAATAAAACATTAGCTACAGCTCTCCACGTCTAGAAAGCCTCACTTAAAGTCCACAAGAGACAATGCAAAAACAGAGACAGAATCTGCCAAAACAGAACAGCCAGTAAACACGAATTTTTAAATGGTACTTACGTTGCTCAAATCAGAAAACTCAAAACTAATGAAAGTTGCGTACATATCTGAGGATCACGCACGTAAATTGGCAGATTTTTCTGAGTTTCCTACAGAGAAACCTGCCCAGATTCGTGACAGATAGAAATCTGTTTCTGCGCAGAAATTCAAATCTAGCATCAACTTTACTATAGAGACTTTACTTGGCACAACATTGCAATAAAATAAAGATAAGGAGAGGTTGCTACAGTAGTAACAACTTCCAAGACACAACAAAACAGTAGCAAAATAAACACATGGGTTATCTCCCAAGAAGTGCTTTCTTTATAGCCATTAAGATGGGCTCAGCAATTTTAATGATGCTCACATAAGGGTGAGAGTTGAAGCAAAAGAGAGAATCAAAAAGCAAGTTCAAAACACATTTAAGTCTAACCCACATCGTATGCATAGGAATCTTGTACATAAATAAATTCGTGAAGAACAAAGTGACAAGCATAAGAAGATAAAACAAGAGTAACTTCAAAATTTTCAGCATATATAGAGGTGTTTTAGTACCATGCAAATTTTTACAAACATATTTTCCTCTCTCATAATAATTTTCAGTAGATTCATGGATAAACTCAACAATATAACTATCACATAAAGCATGCTTCTCATGATTCTCAAACACATAATTTTTATCAAGCTCAGAAATAATAGGATTAAACTTTCAAACCCACTTTTATCAATAATATAACAAGATGATTGATCAATCTAAAAAGATATGGGACTCATAGATGAAGTCAAGAACTCTCCTATCCCATTTTTATTAGTAGTACAATTAATATTATCAAGTAACATAGGACCATCATCTAGAGATTTATCATAAACATTTGCCAAGCAAAACTCTTTAGTACCATGCATTTCGATATCAGGCACAAACAAAGCATTATCATAAGATTTATTAAAGTAGCATGGATTATCATAAATAACAGTAGCATAATTATTCTCACCAATTTTACTCATAGGGAATATTTCAAGAGAATCCACAGGAGCATAACATTCATCCTCTTTCGGTAAGCATGGAGGACAATCAAATAGTGTAAGAGATAAAGAGTTACTCTCATTAGAAGGTTGGCATGGGTAGCTAATCCATTCTTCCTCCTTTTGTTCATCACTCTCCTCTTCTTTTTCATCCAATGAGCTTTCAGGTTCATAAATTTCCTCCTCTTTTTCATCCAATGAGCTTTCAGGTTCATTAATTTCTTCTTCCACTGGTTCCTGCAAATTGTGAGTGCATTCTTGTGCATTAATGAGTCTCTCTTTATAATCAATAATATAAGGATTATCACTGTAGCTTTCTATGCAAAAATTAAGGATAGAAGAGACATAATCTTTAAGGTCCTTACAAACATCACAAGTTTCATAATTTTTAGACATGAATGATTCTATCTCAGAGGCTCCCATAAATAAGACAAATTGTTCTACCTCTTCAAACCCAAAATGAATATAGCTATTCCAATTATAGTTCTTAATTAAAATTTCCTCACTAAAGCCACATTGAAATTTAAGATGTTTAGTATCCTGTTTAGAGCAACAGTTTATATCATGGCGTTTAAGCAAGATTTTAGCAATTGTATTTAATTTTTCTATCACAACACTCATAACTTTACCCTTTCTTGATTCTCTATAATTATTATATAATACTATAAGCTCCAAATAGGTTGTAGGTTCTCTCATAATAGCAGTTTTTAATTTTTAGGTTTTTCAAATTTTTATGGATTTTCGGGTATATAGGGAAAATAAAACAAGACAAAAATAAACTAGACAAAAGTAAACTAAGCAAAATAAAACTAGACAGAAATAAACTAAGCACAAATAAACTAGACAAAATAAACTAGCAAGATAAAATAAAATAAAAGCAGAGAGAGGTAGAGTGTACTCCCCAGGTGAACTTATGAGTAGAGCTATGCCTCCCCGGCAACGGCGCTAGAAAATAGTCTTGATAACCCACAAGTATAGGGGATCGCAACAGTCTTCGAGGGAAGTAAAACCCAAATTTATTAATTCGACACAAGGGAGGTAAAGAATACTTATAAGCCTTAACAACCGAGTTGTCAATTCAGTGCACCGAAAAGCACTAGTAACATGGGTGATGTGAAAGCAACAAGTAATATGAGAGCAGTAGTAACAGTAACACAGCAGCAGAGAAATAATATGAGAGCAATGGCACCAAAATAGTTGATACTACTTCCAATGACATGTAGAATGAGTATATGATGATAAAAGATGGATCGGGGTTCCCAGCTATCTACACTAGTGGTAACTCTCCAATAACAAGTGTTGGGTGAACAAACTACAGTTGGGCAATTGATAGGATTGAAATAGCATTAAGACATAACATCAAGATTATTAATCATGTAGGCATGTTTTCCATATATAGTCATACGTGCTCGCAATGAGAAACTTGTACAACATCTTTTGTCCTACCAGCCGGTGGCCGGCCTCTAGGGAAACTATCGGAAATTAAGGTACTCCTTTTAATAGAGTACCGGAGCAAAGCATTAACACTCCGTGAAAACATGTGATCCCCATACCTACGCCTTCCCCTCCGGTTGTCCCAATTTCTGTCACTTTGGGGCCTCGGGTTCCGGACATAGACATGTGCAAACAACTTGTAGATACAATCTAAGCAATAAGTATAGAGCTTAAATCTAAGATCATGCCACTCGGGCCCTAGTGACAAGCATTAAACACAACAAGATTGCATCAACAATAACTTCACAAACTTTATAGATAGACTAATCATAATGTAACAATCCATCGGATCCCAACAAACACAACACCGATTACATCGGATGGATCTCAATCATGTAAGGCAGCTCATGAGATCATTGTATTGAAGTACATGGGGGAGAGAATACCAACTAGCTACAGCTAGAACCCGTAGTCAATGGGGGAACTACTCACGGAGCATGATGGAGGCGGTGGCGTTGATGGAGGTGGCTTCGGGCACTTCCCCGTCCGGGTGCCGAACAGACTTCTGTCCCCGAATTGAGTTTCGCGATGGCGGCGCGCCCGAGTCTTTCCGGAGTTTCGTCAATCGGTCTCGCGTTTTTAGGTCGAAAGGGATTATATAGGCGAAGAGACGGAGTCGGAGGGTGCCTGGCCCCCCCTCACAGTAGGCCGGCGCGGCCAGGCCTGGGGCCGCGCTGCCATGTTGTGGGGTGGCCCTCTGGCCCCTCTCCGACTCTCCTTCGGTGTTCTGGATGCTTCCGGGAAAAATAAAGTATTGGGTCTTCGTTTCGTCGAATACCGAGAATATTGCCCGAACAACCTTTCTAGAACCAAAACCAACAGAAAACATGGCACTGTGGCATCTTGTTAATAGGTTAGTTCCGGAAACGCATAAAAACATTATAAAGTGTGAGCAAAACATGTAGGTATTGTCATAAAACAAGCATGGAACATCTGAAATTATGGATACGTTGGAGACGTATCAGTTAGCATCCGCACCCCTTCTAGTATTAAGTTGCAAACAACAGACAATTGCATTAAATACTGTGCGTGATGTAAACAATACAAATATCCTTAGACAAAGCATTGATGTTTTATCCCTAGTGGCAACAGCACATCCCACCTTGGTGTCACTCCCCCAGATTCAATGGAGACATGAACCCACTATCTAGCATAAATACTCCATCTTGGAGTCACAAGTATCAACTTGGCCAGAGCCTCTACTAGCAACGGAGAGCTTGCAAGAACATAAATAACACATATATGATAGATCAATAATCAACTTGACATAGTATTCCATATTCATCGGATCCCAACAAACACAACATGTAGCATTACAAATAGATGATCCTGATCATGAAAGGCAGCTCACAAGATCTAAACATGATAGCACAAGAGAAGAAGACAACCATCTAGCTACTGCTATGGTTCCATAGTCCAAGAATGAACTACTCACGCATCAGTCCGGAGGCGGGCATGGTGATGTAGAGCCCTCCGGTGATGATTTCCTCTCGGCACGGTGCCGAGGCGATCTTCCGAACCCCCCGAGATCGGGTTGACGGCGGCGGCGTCTGGAACTTTTCGTATCGTGGCTCTCTGCACTAGGGTGTTCGCGACGAAGGAATAAATAGCGAAGGGCAGTGGGGCGCCGGGGCCCCCCCATAGGCCGGCGCAGCGGTGCGGCCGCGCCGCCCTATGGTGTGGCCGCCTCGCGTCCCTTCTTCGTCTCCTCTTCGGTGTTCTGGAAGGCTCCGTGGAAAATAAGACCGTGGGCTTTTGTTTCGTCCAATTCCGAGAATATTTGTAAACTAACTTTTCTGAAATCAAAAACAGCAGGAACTGGCACTGCGGCATCTTGTTAATAGGTTAGTCCCGGAAAATGCATAAAAACATTAAAAAGTATGACTAAAACATGTTGGTATTGTCATAAAACTATCATGGAACATAAGAAATTATAGATACGTTGGAGACGTATCAAGAATCCCCAAGCTTAGTTCCTACTCGCCCTCGAGTAGGTAAACGATAAAAACAATAATTTCTGAAGTGACATGCTACCAACATAATCTTGATCAACATTATTGCAAAGCATATGAGATGAATGAAGTGATTCAAAGAAATGGTATATAGTTTTGCTAACAAAAAGATAATTACTAAACAACTGAATCATATAGCAAAAACTTTTCATGAATAGTACTTTCAAGACAAGTATCAAAAAGATTTGCATAAGAGTTAACTCATAAAGCAATAGATTCTTAATAAGAGGTTTCGAAGCAACACAAAGGAAGATTTAAGTTTCATCAATTGCTCTCAACTTGTAACATGTATATCTCATGGATAATTGTCAACACAAAGTAATATAATAAGTGCAATAAGTAAACATGTAAGAATCAGTGCACACACACAAGTGTTTGCTTCTAAGATAGAAAGAAGTAGGTAAACCGACTCAACATAAAGTAAAAGAAAGGCCCTTCGCAGAGGGAAGCAGGGATTACTCATGTGCTAGAGCTTTCTATTTTGAAAACATGGAAACAATTGTGTCAACGGTAGTAGTAATTCATATGGGTTATGCATAAAACTTCCTATAAGTTGCAAGCCTCATGCATCAAATACTAATAGTGCCCGCACCTTGTCCTAATTAGTTCGGATTTCCATGGATTATCATTGCATTACATATGTTTCAACCAAGTGTCACAAAGGGGTACCTCTATGCCACCTGTACAAAGGTCCAAGGAGATAAGATTTGATTTCTCGATTTTGATAGATCTCAACTTGAGGACATCCATACCGGGACAACATAGAAAACAGATAATGGACTCCTCTTTTTAATGCTTAAAGCATTCAACAACAAATAATATTCTCATAAGAGATTCTGAGGATTAATGTCCAAGCTGAAACTTCCACCATGATACATGGCTTTGGTTGGCGGCCCAATGTTCTTCTCTAACAACATGCATACTCAAACCATTCAACTCATGGAAAATCTCCCTTACTTCAGACAAGACGAACATGCATGGCAACTCACATGATATTCAACAAGGGTGTGACAGGTTGATGGCGTCCCCAGAAACATGGTTACCGCTCAACAAGCAACTTATAAGAACTAAGATACATAGCAACATATTCATTACCACAATAGTTTTTAGGCTACTTTCCCATGAGCTATGTATTGCAAAGACAAGGAATGAAATTTTAAAAGGTAGCATGCAAGCAATTTACTTTGGAATGGTAGAAAAATATCACATATAGGTAGTTATGGTGGACACAAATGGCATAGGTTTTGGATGCACGAGAAGCATTTCCTCTCAGTACAAGGCTTTGGCTAGCAAGGTTGTTTGAAGCAAACACAAGTATGAACCGGTACAGCAAAAACTTACACAAGAACATATTGCAAGCATTATAAGACTCTACACTGTCTTCCTTGTTATTCAAACACTTTTACCAGAAAATATCTAGACCTTAGAGAGACCAATCATGCAAACCAAATTTCAACAAACTCTACGGTAGTTCTCCACTAATATATTTAAACTACATGATGCAAGAGCTTAAATATGATCTACTTGAGAGCTCAAAACAATTGCCAAGTATCAAATTATTCAAGACAATATGAGGCATTTTCTGTTTCCAACCAAATAACAACAAGTACAAGTGTTGCGGCTTTCAGCTTTCGCCATGAATATTAAAGTAAAACGAAGAACACAAGTGTTCAAATGAAAAAGCGCAGCGTGTCTCTCTCCAACACAAGGATTGCTGGGATCCGAATTTATTCAAACATAAACAAAAATAAAAGCAAACAGACGCTCCAAGTAAAGCACATAAGATGTGACAGAATTAAAATATAGTTTCACTAGAGGTGGCCTGATAAGTTTGGTGATGAAGAAGGGGATGCCTTGGGCATCCCCAAGCTTAGACGCTTGAGTCTTCTTGAAATATGCAGGGATGAACCACGGGGCATCCCCAAGTTTAGACTTTTCACTCTTCTTGATCATATCATATCATGCTCCTCTCTTGATCCTTGAAAACTTCCTCCGCACCAAACTCAAAGCAATCTCATTTAGAGGGTTAGTGCATAATCAAAAATTCACATGTTCAGCAAGGACATAATCATTCCCAAAACTTCTGGAAATTACTCAAGGCTACTGAAATTTAATGGAGCAAAGAAATCCAATCAAACACAGTGAAAGAGGCAATGTGAAATAAAAGGCAGAATTTGTCAAAACAGAACAGTCCGTAAAGACGAATATTTTAGAGGCACTTAACTTGCTCAGATGGAAAAATTCATAACTAATGAAAGTTGCGTACGTATCTGAGGATCACGCATAAATTTTCGCAGATTTTTTTGATTCATCTACAGAGAGAAAAACGCGAATTTGTGAGAGCTAAGAAATCTGTTTCTGCGCAGAAATCCAAATCTAGTATCAACCTTCTATTAGAGACTTTACTTGGCACAACAATACATGAAAATAAAGATACAAAGGTATTGCTACAGTAGTAACAAGCACCTTGACTCAAATATAAAACAAAAATTGCATAAATAAAACAATGGGTTGTCTCCCATAAGCGCTTTTCTTTAACGCCTTTCAGCTAGGCGCAGAAAGTGCAAATCGAGTAATATAAAGAGAAGAAGCATCGACAGAGGTGTTTGGAGTTTTCTCAACTATGCATTGTATCTTATCTATGTAGAAACTCCTTTTTCATTACCTTTAGGCTTACTATCCTCCTCAAATAAATTTTCAGGAACAATCCAATCAAAATTCTTTTCTAATGCCTCATGCATTCCTATGAGTTTATAAGGTATTGGTATTTTAATCTCCCTCTCACAATTGGCTTTATTAGTGTATCTTAGGCTCTCTTTTTCCCTCCTTTCAAGGATATTTTCAAAATTGGTATAAAAGCCTAGCATCTTATGTCGAATAAAGACTTTCCTAGCTTCTGTAGCTACATCACCAAATTCTCTAAGAAGGGTTTCTAAAACAAAATCTTTCTTCTCTCCTTCTTCCATATCACCAAGTGTAAGAAACATATGTTGCATTATTGGATTAAGATTAACAAATCTAGCTTCCAACATGTGCACTAAAGAGGCAGTAGCAATTTCATAATTAGGACCAAGTTCTACCAAGGATCTATCTTCAAAATCTTTAACCCTACTAACATGAGTGAAAAATTCTTCTATATTATCTCTTCCAATGATAGACCCACTTCCTACCAATATATCTTTCAAAGTGAACTTAGGGTGAAGCATGATGAAATAAACAAAAGTAAACTGATAAAGTAAATGCAAGTAACTATTTTTTTGTGTTTTTGATATAAAGAAAGCAAACAAGACAGGAGATAAACTAAAGCAAGACAATAAACAAAGTAAAGAGATTGGATGTGAGAGACTCCCCTTGAGATGTCTTGATCTCCCCAGCAACGCCAAAAAAGCTTGTTGCGGCGTGAGGCGCTCCTTGTGACGCAAAGCACACGTCCGTTGGGAACCCCAAGAGGAAGGTATGATGAGTACAACAGTGAGTTTTCCTCAGTAAGAAACCAAGATTTATCGAACCAGTAGGAGATGAAGGCCACGTGAAGGTTGTTGGTGAAGGAGTGTAGTACGGCACAACACCAGTGATTTCGGCGCCAACGTGGAACCTGCACAACACAATCAAACTACTTTGTCCCAACTTAACAGTGAGGTTGTCAATCTCACCGCTTGCTGAAAACAAAGGATTAAACGTCTTGTGTGGAGAATGTTTGCTTGCAGAAACCAACAGAGAACAATGATTGCGAAGATTGTATTTCAGATGTAAAGAATGGACCGGGGTCCACAGTTCACTAGTGGTGTCTCTCCAATAAGATAAATAGCATGTTGGGTGAACAAATTACGGTTGGGCAATTGACAAATAGAGATGCATATACATATCATGATGACTACTATGAGATTTACTTAGGGCATTACGACAAAGAACATAGACCGCCATCCAGCATGCGTCTATGCCTAAAAAGTCCACCTTCAGGTTAGCATCCGCACCCCTTCCAGTATTAAGTTGCAAACAACAGACAATTGCATTAAGTACTGTGCGTAATGTAAACAATACAAATATCCTTAGACAAAGCATTGATGTTTTATCCCTAGTGGCAACAGCACATCTACAACCTTAGGGGTTGCTGTCACTCCCCCAGATTCAGTGGAGACATGAACCCACTATCTAGCATAAATACTCCATCTTGGAGTCACAAGTATCAACTTGGCCAGAGCCTCTACTAGCAACGAGAGCATGCAAGATCATAAATAACACATATATGATAGATCAATAATCAACTTGACATAGTATTCCATATTCATCGGATCCCAACAAACACAACATGTAGCATTACAAATAGATGATCTTGATCATGATAGGCAGCTCACAAGATCTAAACATGATAGCACAAGAGGAGAAGACAACCATCTAGCTACTGCTATGGACCCGTAGTCCAAGGATGAACTACTCACGCATCATCCGGAGGCGGGCATGGTGATGTAGAGCCCTCCGGTGATGATTCCTTTCTCCCAGGTGCCGAGGCGATCTCCGAACCCCGAGGTAGGGTTGACGGCGGCGTCTCGGAACTATTCTCGTATCGTGGCTCTCGGTACTAGGGTTTTCGCGACGGAAGGAATAAATATGCGAATGAGCGCGGTGGCGCCCGAGGCCCACCCCATAGGCCTGCGGCGGGCCCCACCGCGCCGTGGGGTGGTGGCCACCTCGTGGCCCCTTTCGTCTCTCTTCGGTGTTCGGAACACTCCGTGAAAATAGGGCCGTGGGCTTTGTTTCGTCCAATTCAGAATATTTGTAAACTAACTTTTCTGAAATATAAAACAGCAGAAACAGAACTGGCACCGTGACATCTTGTTAATAGGTTAGTCCCAAAAATGCAAAAAAACATCATAAAGTGCGAATAAAACATGTAGGTATTGTCATAAAACTAGCATGGAACATAAGAAATTATAGATACGTTGGAGACGTATCAGACAACAACCCCTAAGGTTGTGGATGTGCTGTTGCCACTAGGGATAAAACATCAATGCTTTGTCTAAGGATATTTGTATTGTTTACATTACGCACAATACTTAATGCAATTGTCTTGTTTGCAACTTAATACTGGAAGGGGTGCGGATACTAACCCGAAGGTGGACTTTTTAGGCACAGATGCATGCTGGATGGCGGTCTATATATGTTCTTTGTCGTAATGCCCTAAGTAAATCTCATAGTAGTCATTGATACGTCTCCAACGTATCGATAATTTCTTATGTTCCATGCCACTTTATTGATGATATCTACATGTTTTATACACATTATATGTCATTATTATGCGTTTTCCGGAACTAACCTATTGACGACATGCCGAAAGGCCAGTTGCGTTTGCTTTTTGGTTTCGAAATCCTAGTAACGAAATATTCTCGGAATCGACGAAATCACCGCCTGTGTTCCTATTTTTCCAAGCTTCCGAGCAGGAGGAGGATGAGAGGGAGCCGGGGGCCCCACACCACACCCCGGCGCGGGCCGGGGCGCGCCCAGGGTGTGGGCACCCCGTAGCCCCTCCGACTCTCTTCGCCTATTTAAGCCTCTCGACCTAAAAACACCGACGGAGACCCACGATACGAGAAAACCTTCCAGCCGCCGCCATCGCGAAATCAAGATTCGGGGACAGAAGTCTGAAGCACCTGGGACGGGGAATTGCCCCCGGAGTCGTCTCCACCCCGTCTCCACCGCCATCTTCACCGCCATCGCTGCCTCCATGATGAGGAGGGAGTAATTCACCCCGGGGCTGAGGGCTCCGCCGTAGCTATGTGGTTCATCTCTCTCTTTATGTGATCTAGTTGAATATCGTCTATGTGCTACTCTAGTGATGTTATTAAAGTACTCTATTCCTCCTCCACGTGTGTAATGGTGATAGTGTGTGCACCGTGTGAGTACTTGGCGTAGGCTATGATTATGATCTCTTGTAGATTATGAAGTTAATTATTGCTATGATGGTATTGATGTGTATTATTCCTCCTACATATGCATGATGGTGATAGTGTGCATGCTATGTTAGTTCTTGGTGTAATTATGTTGATCTATCTTGCACTCTAAGGTTATTTAAATATGAACATTGCATTGTGGAGCTTGTTAACTCGGCATTGAGGGTTCGTGTAATCCTACGCAATGCGTTCATCATCCAACAAAAGAGTGTAGAGTAGTCCTATTATGTGATCATTGTTGAGAGTGTCCACTAGTGAAAGGATCCCTAGGCCTTGCTTCCAAGCATCGAATCTCCGTTTGTTTACTGTTTTGCTGCATGTTTACTCGCTGCCATATTTTATTCAGATTACTATTACCACTCATATACATCCATATTACTTGTATTTCACTATCTCTTCGCCGAACTAGTGCACCTATACACACGACAAGTGTATTTGGTGTGTTGGGGACACAAGAGACTTCTTGCTTTGTGATTACAGGGTTGCTTGAGAGGGATATCTTTGACCTCTTCCTCCCGAGTTCGATAAACCTTGGGTAATCCACTTAAGGGAAACTTGCTTGTTCTACAAACCTCTGCTCTTGGAGGCCCAACACTGTCTACAAGAATAGAAGCACCCGTAGACATCAAGCACTTTTTGGCGCCGTTGCCGGGGAGGAAAGGTAAAAGGCACTCATACTTCGGTTCCAGTAACAGTTTTTCCCGCCATTGTGTGTGCTCGAAGCTATTTCCTTTAGACTCTGCAATTACATCTTTTTGTTTCTTGTTTACACTAGTTAGGCATAATGGACAACAAAGAGCTTCTTATTCTATTTCCTGATTTAAGACATGGATGGTTTGATGCGAAAATTAAAAAACCTATGGAACCTTATTTACATGATAGTAGCAATGTTATTAGTATGAATGCAATTATTGCTAATGCTATGAAGAAGTCTAAGCTTGGGGAAGCTAGTTTACATAATAATAATCTTTTTAGCTCCTCCGCTTTGGAAGAAATATTTTACTCTGATAATGCTTTATCTCCCATATGCGATAACTTTAATGATGCTTCTGATATTTTAAATCCACCTGCTGAAAGTATTCCGTATAAAATACCTATGGAAATTATTGAACGTGTTATGGATAACCTATGAAGGGGATGGAACTGTCCATCCTAGGAATCATTTACTGTTTTGCATGAATTATGCGGGTTATTCAAGTGTGCAAGTATTTCAATGGATGAAGTTAGAAAGAAATTATTTGTTATATCGCTATCTGGTGAAGCGGCGCATTGGTATAAACTATTGAAGGACGGGCGCTCTCTTGATTGGAAGGATATTGTGCCTCTATTTTATTCCAAGTTCTATCCTCCAAGTGAAATTCACAAAGATCGAAACCATATATATAATTTTTGGCCTCATGATGGAGAGAGTATTGCCCAAGCATGGGAGAGATTGAAGACTTTAATGCTCAAATGCCCCAATCATGAGCTTCCAGTAATATCATCATTGATAATTTCTATGCAAGACTTTCTTTTCAAGATAAGACCTTGTTGGATACTACTTGTTCTGGATCATTCACGAGCAATAAAGAAGAGTTTAAAAGGGACCTTCTTGATCGGATTAAGGAGAACGCTGAAGATTGGGAGAACGACAAAGGTAAAGAGTCGGGTATAAACTATGATTATGAATGCATTGAAACTTTTATGAATACTGATAAATTTCAAATATGAGTGCTACTTATGGTCTTGACTCTCAAGTTGCTGCAAATCTTTATAAAGCCTTTGCTTCTCATTTAGAATTGCCTAAAAAGAATTTTGATAAGTATCATGAACCTTTTAAAGAGGCTTGCATGAAGAATGACATTGTTGTTAATAATTGCAATAAGCATGCTCAAACTCCTAAGAATGCTATTTCCTATAAGCATGTTAATTTTTGTGGAATACATAGACCTTGTGGAATTAATCAAATAGAAGATGAATATTGTATCCATCACAGAAATGAAAAAACTAGAAAGTGGTCTAGAGCTCTAGATGATCTTGGAGAAAAAGTGTGTGCCCTCTATCCTTTTATTTGTGAACTTTGCCATAGAGTTGGTCATTTTAATTTTCAATGCTCCTCCAATGATAATTCGAACCCCATGAGTGCTGCAAATTTGTATTGTGATGATAAAATTATTCCTAATCAGCATGATGAACTTACCTTATTTTTGAAGTGTGAAGAGTTATCAAGAAAAATTTCTTTGTTAAATATTAACGATCTTGATATTGATGATGTCCTGCATGGTTGTCTTTCTTATTGCATTGATAATAGCCATACAAATACTTACATACAAATATTTTAGAAGATGACACCTTGCCAAAATATGATAGGACCGCTGTGTGTTTTCAATTAATTAATGAAAAGGAGGGATCCTCCCAAGTTTCTTCTATTGTTTCTAAAAGAAAATCAGGTTATGCGGACAAGCCACCATTCAAGCCTCTTCCTCCTAAAGAAGGGAACGAGGAGAAGGAGAAGAAGAAGAAGAAGGAGAAGAAGAAGAGAAAGAGGGGCGTATCCCCGCGTGAATGAGATAACGCTAGGTAACCGTAAGTATGTTGCTCCTAATGATTATTATGATAATGAATCTGAGTACGATGATCTTCCTATACCCTTTACCCATATTAGTGATCATGATTTGGATGAGCACGCTTTGATATTGAAAATCTCTTTGGTACTGATTATGAAATTAATGATGATAGCATTATTCATGTCCCCTTAAACGATGATATTGAAAGCTCTAAGCTTGGGGATGTTGTGCTTGAAGATCCTGTATTTGAGACATCTACTTTTAGTGAAAATGATGATATTACATATTCAGGTTTAGATAATTGCTATAGAGATGTATATGACACATGTTACAATTATCCTTATGAAACTTGTCATAGTTATGATGGGCTTGCCAAAAACAATTCTTTTAATATGCAACTTGTTTACCATGTTCAAATTCTTGATAATAATCTTGCTCCAATTACTATTAATGAGAATAACTCTTCTTATGCCAAAATTAATGATACTTCTATGCATATGAACCATGATAAGAATGTTTTAAGTGACGGGTATATTGTGGATTTCATCAATGATGCTACTGAAAGTTATTATGAGAGAGGGAAATATGGTTATATGCATCTTAATAATATTAAGTTTCCCCTCTTTATGTTGAGAATCTTTAAGTTACTTGTGTTTTATCCTCTTATGCTTGTCACTTTGCTCTTCATGAATTCATTTGTGTATAAGATTCTTTTGCATAGGAAGCATGTTAGGCTCAAATGTGTTTTGAATTGCCTCTTGAAGCTCTCTTTTGCTTCAAATACTATTTCTTGCGGGTGCATCACCAAAATTGCTGAGCCCATCTTAATGGCTATAAAGAAAGAACTTCTTGGGAGATAACCCATGTGTTATTTTGCTACAGTACTTTGTTTTATATTTGTGTCTTGGAAGTTGTTTACTACTGTAGCAACCTCTCCTTATCATGTTTTTGTGCCAAGTAAAGTTTCTATGTCGAAGTTGATGTTATATTTGGGATCGCGCAGAAACAGCATTGGTCTGTCATGAATCTGGGCACAGTTCTCTGTAGAAAATTCGAAAATTTTGCCAATTTACGAGCGTGATCCTCGATATGTACGCAACTTTCATTAGTTTTGAGTTTTTCCATTTGAGCAAGTCTGGTGCCGCTTTAAATTCGTCTTTACGACTGTTCTGTTTTTGACAGATTCTGCCTTTTATTTCGCATTGCCTCTTTTGCTATATTGGATTCATTTCTTTGATCCATTAATGTCCAGTAGCTTTATGCAATGTCCAGAAGTGAAAAGAATGTTTGTGTCACCTCTGAACATGTGAATTTTTGATTATGCACTAACCCTCTAATGAGTTTGCTTGAAGTTTGGTGTGAAGGAAGTTTTCAAGGGTCAAGAGAGGAGGATGATATACTACGATCAAGAAGAATGAAAAGTCTAAGCTTGGGGATGCCCGGTGGTTCATCCCTGCATATTTCAAGAAGACTCAAGCATCTAAGCTTGGGGATGCCCAAGGCATCCCCTTCTTCATCGAATAAAAGTATCAGGTTCCTTCTCTTGAAACTATATTTTTATTCGGTCACATCTTATATACTTTACTTGGAGCGTCTGTATGCTTTTGTTTTTGTTTTTGTTTGAATAAATGATTGTTTGGGAGAGAGACACGCTCCGCTGGTTCGTATGAACACATGTGTTCTTAGCTTTTAATTTTCATGGTGAAGGTTGAAACTGCTTCGTTAATTGTTATATGGTTGGAAACGGGAAATGCTACATGTAGTAATTGGTAAAATGTCTTGGATAATGTGATACTTGGCAATTGTTATGCTCATGTTTAAGCTCTTGCATCATATGCTTTGCACCCATTAATGAAGAAATACATAGAGCTTGCTAAAATCTGATTTGCATATTTGGTCTCTCTAAGGTCTAGATAATATCTAGTATTGAGTTTTGAACAACAAGGAAGACGGTGTAGAGTCTTATAATGTTTACAATATGTCTTTTATGTGAGTTTTGCTGCACTTGTTCATCCTTGAGTTTGCTTCAAATAACCTTGCTAGCCTAAACCTTGTATCGGGAGGGAATACTTCTCATGCATCCAAAATCCTTGGGCCAACCACTATGCCATTTGTGTCCACCATACCTACCTACTACATGGTATTTCTCCGCCATTCCAAAGTAAATTGCTTGAGTGCTACCTTTAAAATTCCATCATTCACCTTTGCAATATATAGCTCATGGGACAAAATAGCCTTAAAAACTATCGTAGTATTGAATATGTACTTATGCACTTTATCTTTTATTAAGTTGCTTGTTGTGCGATAACCATGCTTCTGGGGAACGCCATCAACTATTGTTGAATATCATGTGAGTTGCTATGCATGTCTTGTCTGAAGGATCTATCATTTTAGTGGTTGGAGCATGCAAAATTGTTAGAGAAGAACATTGGGCCGCTAACTAAAGCCATGAATCATGGTGGAAGTTTCAATTTTGGACATATATCCTCAATCTCATATGAGAATAATAATTATTGCTACATGCTTATGCATTTAAGAGGAGTCCATTATCTGTTGTCCATGTTTTCCCGGTATGGATGTCTAAGTTGAGAATAATCAAAAGCGAGAAATCCAAAATGCGAGCATTCTCCTTAGACCTTTGTACAGGCATGGAGGTACCCCTTTGTGACACTTGGTTGAAACATGGCATGCGAAGATCCGGTAGTCCAAGCTAAGTAGGACGAGGTGCGGGCACTATTAGTATACTATGCATGAGGCTTGCAACTTGTAAGATATAATTTACATAACTCATATGCTTTATTACTACCGTTGACAAAATTGTTTCATGTTTTCAAAATAAAAGCTCTAGCACAAATATAGCAATCGATGCTTTCCTCTTGAAGGACCATTCTTTTACCTTTATTGTTGAGTCAGTTTACCTATCTCCTTCCACCTTAAGAAGCAAACACTTGTGTGAACTGTGCATTGATTCCTACATACTTGCATATTGCACTTGTTATATTACTTTGTGTTGACAATATCCATGAGATATACATGTTATAAGTTGAAAGCAACCGCTGAAACTTAATCTTCCTTTGTGTTGCTTCAACACCTTTACTTTGATTTATTGCTTTATGAGTTAACTCTTATGCAAGACTTATTGATGCTTGTCTTGAAGTACTATTCATGAAAAGTCTTTGCTATATGATTCATTTGTTTACTCATGTAATTACCTTTGTTTTGATCGCTGCATTCATTACATATGTTTACAAATAGTATGATCAAGGTTATGATGGCATGTCACTTCAGAAATTATCTTTGTTATCGTTTTACCTGCTCGGGACGAGCGAACTAAGCTTGGGGATGCTGATACGTCTCCAACGTATCGATAATTTCTTATGTTCCATGCCACTTTATTGATGATATCTACATGTTTTATACACATTATATGTCATTATTATGCGTTTAACTAACCTATTGACGAGATGCCGAAAGGCCAGTTTCTGCTGTTTTTGGTTTCGAAATCCTAGTAACGAAATATTCTCGGAATCGGACGAAATCACCGCCCGGTTCCTATTTTTCCAAACTTCCAGAGCAGGAGGAGGATGAGAGGGGAGCCAGGGGGCCCCACACCACACCGCGCGGGGCGCCCCCCTAGGGTGTGGGCACCCCGTAGCCCCTCCGACTCCCTCTCTTCGCCTATTTAAGCCTCTCTGACCTAAAAACACCGACGGAGACCCACGATACGGAGAAAACCTTCCAGAGCCGCCGCCATCGCGAAATCAAGATTCGGGGACGAAGTCTCTGGCACCGGGACGGGAATTGCCCCGGAGTCGTCTCCACCGCCGTCTCCACCGCCATCTTCACCGCCATCGCTGCCTCCATGATGAGGAGGGAGTAATTCACCCCGGGGCTGAGGGCTCCGCTGTAGCTATGTGGTTCATCTCTCTCTTTATGTGATCTAGTTGAATATCGTCTATGTGCTACTCTAGTGATGTTATTAAAGTACTCTATTCCTCCTCCACGTGTGTAATGGTGATAGTGTGTGCACCGTGTGAGTACTTGGCGTAGGCTATGATTATGATCTCTTGTAGATTATGAAGTTAATTATTGCTATGATGGTATTGATGTGTATTATTCCTCCTACATATGCATGATGGTGATAGTGTGCATGCTATGTTAGTTCTTGGTGTAATTATGTTGATCTATCTTGCACTCTAAGGTTATTTAAATATGAACATTGCATTGTGGAGCTTGTTAACTCCGGCATTGAGGGTTCGTGTAATCCTACGCAATGCGTTCATCATCCAACAAAAGAGTGTAGAGTAGTCCTATTATGTGATCATTGTTGAGAGTGTCCACTAGTGAAAGCAGGATCCCTAGGCCTTGCTTCCAAGCATCGAATCTCCGTTTGTTTACTGTTTTGCTGCATGTTTACTCGCTGCCATATTTTATTCAGATTGCTATTACCACTCATATACATCCATATTACTTGTATTTCACTATCTCTTCGCCGAACTAGTGCACCTATACACCGACAAGTGTATTTGGTGTGTTGGGGACACAAGAGACTTCTTGCTTTGTGATTACGGTTGCTTGAGAGGGATATCTTTGACCTCTTCCTCCCTGAGTTCGATAAACCTTGGGTAATCCACTTAAGGGAAACTTGCTGCTGTTCTACAAACCTCTGCTCTTGGAGGCCCAACACTGTCTACAAGAATAGAAGCACCCGTAGACATCAGTCATCATGATATGTATGTGCATCTCTATTTGTCAATTGCCCAACTATAGTTTGTTCACCCAACATGCTATTTATCTTATTGGACAGACACCACTAGTGAACTGTGGACCCCGGTCCATTCTTTAAATCTGAAATACAACCTACTGCAATCATTGTTCTCTTTTATTTTCTGCAAGCAAACATCACTCTCCACACCATACGTTTAATCCTTTGTTTTCAGTAAGCCGGTGAGATTGAGAACCTCACTGTTAAGTTGGGGCAAAGTAGTTTGATTGTGTTGTGCACGTTCCACGTTGGCACCGGAATCCCTGGTATTGCGCCACACTCCTTCACCAACAACCTTCACGTGATCTTCATCTCCTACTGGTTCGATAATCTTGGTTTCTTACTGAGGGAAAACTCGCTGTTGTACTCATCATACCTTCCTCTTGGGGTTCCCAACGGACGTGTGCTTTACCGTCACAAGCACATGCCTACATGATTAATAAACTAGATGTTCTGTCTTAATGCTATAATAATTATGTCAATTGCCCAACTGTAATTTGTTCACCCAACACTTGTTATTGGAGAGTTACCACTAGTGTAGATAGATGGGAACCCCGGTCCATCTTTCATCATCAAATACTCACTCGGTCCTATATGCCATTAGAAGTAGTATCAACTATTTCCTGGTGCCATTGCCTCTGTGTTACTGCTATTGTTACTGTTACTATTGCTCTCATATTACTGCTTCTTTCACATCACCCCTGTTACTAGTGCTTTTCCAGGTGTAGCTGAATTGACAACTCCGCTTAAAGCTTATAAGTATTCTTTGTCTCCCTTGTGTCGAATCAATAAATTTGGGTTTTACTTCCCTCGAAGACTGTTGCGATCCCCTATACTTGTGGGTTATCACCGCGCGACGACACAGACGGCATGGACATCAGAAGCAGGCAGGTCAGGGGCGTCGATAAGGCCGATGTCAGCCAGAGCGGCGGCGAGGGATGGCGAGGCAGCTGACAGATCAAAGGGTGTGTCCTTCTTTTTGATTGCCACCTCTAACATGCCCACGAATCTGGCCTCCTGCTTGGCAGCAAGGCGCTGGCTCTGCCGCACCTTGGTCGCCGCTTCAGTCGCGCGACGTGTGCGTGTGCGACGTCGCTGGTCCTCTCTGGCATGGAACAGGTCCGGCGTGTGTACAAAGTTCTCTGCATCGTCAGAGGTGTTGGTGTGGAGCAAGGGAAGAGGGGGTTTCATTGACAGGTAGAGGAGGAGGCAGGGCACCTTGATCAGAGGACTGGGCATGTTCCTATAGGATTCAACTTGGCATAACATTCCAATCATGCACCTTTCATATTCGTACACCCTCCATATTCCTTTGAATCAAAGGAGCCCGAAGTTTATTTGATTGTAGCAAAGGAATTTTCCATGTATCGACAGTTTGACATGGTATTTCAATAACCAATCAAGAAGGCATGCAAGCGTACTTAAAAACACACATGGTGCCAAAATCGGTGAAAAGGAATATTCTCAAGAACATAGGTATGTCATGTTTGACATTGTTCCTAGGTAGTTCATCACAAATGATGAGTCCATGCTAAATTACTAGCATTCGGAAGTTTGCCATGGTTCTAGAATTAACCAACTCACCTCTCACTTCGGAAGAGAGCCATGCGAACTCCAAGATGGATTGTGTCAAAAAAAAAACTCCAACATGCATGATGCCAAAATCTGGTAAGTTCTTCTAGAAAATATTTTGGTGTGCCATGTTTGGTATTTTTGATATATATATAGATTACTTACATCACAAACAAATACTCGATGCTTTTGTTTGCCATATTATGATTTTTCAACCACCTTTATGTTAATTTCAAATTTAGGTTAAATTATTGGCACCCACCATATGGGTGTTACGTACTTGGATGCAACGCATATGTTTGGTCATTTTTTTTGGGGTACCACACCTTTAGGGCAAATCACGCATATATAGTTTCCCCATTTTTTGATTGTACTTCGTGTACTTCGCGTCGAAATTTCACATTAAATGGAAATGAGCCCAAAACTAATTTAATATATGGTCACAAACCTAAATAATTCGTGAAATCTTGGAAATGTCCATCCTACCATATCAACCACGTGAAAAAATTGCATTGGCGGCAATCTGCCACTACAAATTTTAACCATTTCACGGAAAACACTCATGTAGTAATTTGTTCCCTTCTAGCACTTCATAAATCTCTCCGATCTAGTTCGAAAAGGAGCCCTCGTCCGAAGAGTCCCAGTTTATAACTAAAACTAATTAATTCAATACCGCATAAATCGCAATTACCATTAGATAAATAAGATTAAGATAGGAGCATGTTCCACCTGTCAATTACCGGTTTGCAATCTCCATATGCTCGCAATGACCGGTTCCACATTATACTTGGTCGAATTTAATTAAACATACAAGTACATCATGCCGAAGTTTTGTTCTAGGACATGGAGATGCTCAAACTAATCACGGTAATAGACGATACAACATCGCACACATAAATAGACAACATGTCTAAAATCATAAATTTTTGAACACAGAAAAGTCCCGAAGGACCTGGCGACACTGCTTTTATATTATGATGACGATGGGATTACATATTGCAAGGAGGACCCTCGAAGTAAAAGGAAACTACAGACAAGACATCCAAAAGTACAAAAAGAACCCTAGTTCTAGAAAAGGAAACTCCATCCGGTCCTTCTCCACCGAGCTCAGATTAGCCTCAAAGCGCGATCATCTTCTCCATCGAGACCGGCAAGATCAACCACCTACCGTCTCGTTGGCGTATGCGGACACGTCGCCTCGTGTTGAAAGTATTCGAGAAGTCGCCGCTCATGTAGCAACCATCGTTGCTGCAATCCACCTTAAATAAGGAGGCAAATCTACTTAAATCATCTTCGTCTTCGTAGATGCTGTCGCAGTTCGGGCACACGATACTGGGCAGGTTTCTTAAGCATCTTATGCATGCAATGTGCCCTCCCTCCCCATGCGAATGCACTGCTTAATACAAGGAAATTAACATGACTGTTGGTCCAAAGAAAAATACAGCTAGGTGGAACCTAGTGAAGAAAGTACTAACCGGTATAGTGGACGTCGTGCGATTTGAGAGCACAAACCGCAGATGAACGTTCTTCTCACCACATTCTTTTTCATAACACATTCATGGGAAAAGTCCATACTTTCAGATGGAGGACTTTCACCTTGGAAGACGCGCACGCGCCACCGCGCAGGTTCCTAGCACAGCTGTCGCATGCAACCTTCTTGCACGAACAACACTGCTTAATACAAGGAAATTAACACGACTGTTAGCCCAAATTAAAATACATCTGGATGAACCTAGTGAAGAAAGTACTAACCCGCCAAAATGGAGGTTGTGCGTATTGAGAGCACAAACCGCAAGTGAGCAGTCTTCTCAATTTAACATTGATGACAAAAGCTCTAAAGCTACCGGGGGGAGGAGATGAGATCCTCTGCATGCGCGATGAGGTCGTCAGCATCTTGTTGCGCGGCGTCGTTAGCGTCGAGAGATAGGTGGATAGCTTCAACGTCGCGCGGGAGCGTGTCCGCGGGTGCATGTAGTTCGGCTGCAGCGGGCGGCTGGTCAGAGGGTGGCCGTGCGACAACGTCGTAGTTCGATTGCAGGGGTGCGTCAGGGCTGTCCGTCTGCGTGCCTCTAGACGCCATGGAGGGGACGGTGTGGGCTTGGGGAGAGGGTGGTGGAGGCGGCGGTGCATCCGCGGCGACGTCGAGGTGCCAGGAGTTGTCGACGTCGAAGTAGACGATGATCACATCATTGTTGGGCATGCGGAGCACAGCCGAGGGCGACACGCGCTTGCCGCACTCGAGGAGGATGAAGGCAAGGATAACGGTGAAGTCCTGGCCCGTGACGCTGCACTGATCAACGCAACAAAGCTTGCCGATGGGGCTGAAGATGAAGTTGTCTCCGACAGGATGACAGAGGTCCTACACGATAGCCACTACCAAGGTCTAGAATTTCTATAATAACACCATTTATACCACAAATCAGTTCGTAATCATCACCAATGGTCCTACACCAAGCATGTCATATGTCATTTAAGGATTCGAAATCTTCCATGAGGTGTCATCTAGTTAACCTAGTAGATGTCGCCATGTCGGACTGCATGTGTATATTTTCTAAGCCAGTGTCGTATATGGATGAAAATACCAAAAGACCCTAAAACCCAAACCAAACTGGTAGCCATAATTTTGTTCTCGGGTGAATTCCAATATCGGTTATTATGTCTATGAAAGATCAACAAATTATACTACCTCCTCTGTCTCACGAAACTTGTCTAAGATTTGTTAAAATCTGAATATATCGGGGTACTATTTACTAGTAGATAGTAGTTTTTAATTTAGACAAATCTCATACATGTTTAATGCAACGGAGGAAATACAACACTTATCCATGGAGTAATCACTAGCTGTCAATTTTTTTTTGTATGAGCTACGGACTGATGTGCTGTGATGAAGTTTTCGTATCACTTGCAGCTGGGACCCTCAGTGCAGCACCCAAAATTTCAGAACTCCCGCCTCACGGGTTCTCTCCTCCAGTTGCTACACGCGCGCGCGCGCTGAAACCCGCCCACTTCTTCGCCACGTCAGCGATCCGCGTCGAAACGCATCGGGCCCGTCCACCGCGGACAGCAGCGAACGGCTGGAATCACTTCAAGCTACCGATCCGTGGCACACTCCCTTCCACCAATCAGCGTCCACTTCCTCTGCTCTATATAAGGATCTCGCCCCCTTCCTCATTTCCACACATCTCATCTGCAACCAATTCCCCAGCTCCCAGCGAAACCCCACCTCTCTCTCCGTCGAAGCAGCAGCAGCTCCCATGGCGCCCAAGGCAGAGAAGAAGCCGGCGGAGAAGAAGCCCGTGGAGGAGGAGCCGGCCACCGAGAAGGCCAAGAAGACGCCCGCCGCCAAGAAGCCCAAGGCGGGGAAGAGCCTGCCCGCCGGGAAGACCGCCGCCAAGGAGGGCGGCGAGAAGAGGGGCAGGAAGAAGGGCAAGAAGAGCGTCGAGACCTACAAGATCTACATCTTCAAGGTGCTCAAGCAGGTCCACCCCGACATCGGCATCTCCTCCAAGGCCATGTCCATCATGAACTCCTTCATCAACGACATCTTTGAAAAGCTTGCCGGTGAGTCTGCCAAGCTTGCGAGGTACAACAAGAAGCCCACCATCACCTCCCGGGAGATCCAGACCTCGGTGCGCCTTGTCCTCCCCGGGGAGCTCGCCAAGCACGCCGTGTCTGAGGGCACCAAGGCCGTCACCAAGTTCACCTCGTCCTAGATTGTTCTGTCCCGTTGTAGCTGGCTGACAGATCGGTTGTAGTCTGTAGTTAGCTGTGTGAGTCTGTTGGTAGTGTGTGGTGTTGCAAGAAGTGTGGTTGTTTTGTACGAAAATCACTCTGTTTCTCTATCTCGAGAAATAGTACTGATGCTACTACCTTAATCTGGTTCAACAATGTTTGTTTGTGATGCTCAGTTCGTCCCTTGTGGTGTATGTGATTGTATTTTGGTCACACTTTGGGCGTCAAGTTCTGATGCTCCCTGTTTTATGTTTTGGTATGCTGATCTGTAAATCTGCTAGATGCAGCCTCTAAATTTCCAGATTTGCATTCCCCTTTCCTCAATTTCCAGTTGATGTTTCTGCTGCTGGATAATCCTCTGTTCCATCACAGTGCACTGAAAATCGCTGCCACATGGAACTATGTATTTCTTCAGAAACAATGATCCAGATTGTTCTGGCTCCTAGAAACCAGCGTGTTGCAGTTGCGACCGGGCATTTTCAGTTCTGCGCAGGATAGGTTTTCTCGTGATTTCAGTTAGCGCTGGTCTCTCCTCAAGCCTGTAGTTTGGAGCCATCCGTCTCCTTGTTTCTTTATATCTTCTGGTTCCTTGTTTGTTTCGAGATTCAGGTGTACTGTGTAGTTAGATGTTGGACTGTGATCTTATATAAACTGTGTTCGCCTGTAGGAACAGCACTGTTATTTCAATCTAAATTTGAACCAATCTGATTCGTCTCGTGTGGTGTCCCTATGAGCTTGTGTCCTGTGCGTGCACTGTAATCCTCTTTGGAGCCACAGCTCGTTACTCCGGGCTCCGCAATGTCAAGAAATGAAGGAAAGGCCGCGACGCGAACTGTCTTCCGTCGCAGAATATAGCACCGTGCAGTTGGGATTAGGCAGCCGGAGGTAACTTTTCAGGAGCGGGAGACAAGGTTTGCACACGGTCGGGATTTCAGTTTGGAACCTCATTCCTCCACGCGCTCGCCCAGTCCGGCCGCCCCCACGACGCCGTCCGGGTCTTCGACCACATGCGCGCGCGGGGCCTCGCCCGGCGACCACGCCTGCATCGCCCTCCTCACCATGCTCGCCAGATCCCGGAGGACGGCCACCGCACGCAAGGTGTTCGACGATATGGCGTGCGCTGGGGTGTGCCGCTGGATGGCTTCTCGTTCAACACCGTGATCATGTTCTACGTCAGGAAGGGGATGCAGTACGCGCATGAGCAGATGGGGAGCGAGGGCGTCAAGGCGGACATCTGTCACCGTGATAATCTTTGAGTTAAGCGCGTGATCCTTATGTCACAATAGAAAACAGTGATTGTGCAATAAACCAGTGACTTACCCTTCATACTACTTCACTGGTTATTTGGGCCACAACAGTCTATACTAATGATGTCTGATTTATATGTCTGCAGGATTTCCACCCAGTTAAAAAGTGGCTGGCCGATGCTTTCTACAAGAAGAATAACACAGATGCAATTCTACTCATTCCTGATGAACTTATGAAAAAGAGGCCTTCCACCAGATAAATCAATGCGCAGTTCTCTGATCCCAAGGCTTTGCAACAACTGCAACAAGGGCTTGGTTTATCTTGCACAAAAAGTACTTCACCAAATGCAAGGAAAAGGTTTAGAAGCTGACTGTCTTGTGTATGTTACACTTGCATGCGCACAGCTGGCTGCTTCAAATAACTGAACTCTATGGCTAAGAGGCAGTTGTCTGATTTACAACTGCATGTGTACTTCCTATGGGAAGGAAAAGGATACAATGGGCATGTTCTCGGTTTATGCCATCGAAAGGGGCCTGACTGGGACGAGTGTGTACAGACAGATGCACCAAGCAAGGCTGAAACCATCGGAGCCTGTGGGTGAGAATGAGTGACATGCTGCCGTTTCAAGACCGAGCTTGCCCGCGCCTGCGAAATGAGAGCTCGAGGGCTTACGTACTTGTGGAAATGTCATGGACCATCACACAAAGGTCCCCTCCTTAAACCTTTTGGTAATTCTTGACTTCTCTTTGTTTCTTGTTGGTTGACTGTATATCGATCTTGTGTGCTTACTGTATATCTAAACTTGTTTTTAGCTGCCTTCTGAATTGGCATCACAGCTTGTTGGTATGGGAGCAATACCACAGTTCAGGAGGAAAACACACCTTGTTATTCTTGCTCACCGGTAAGTACCGCCTCCTCTTCTTTCCCCCTAAATTTCGAGGGTTCCTTGGTTCTGACAGTTTCAGTTCTTGGAGACATTCAATCATGGCCGGGTAGAGTTCTGCAGTGTGATGATTAGGAAGCTGTCATTTAATCCTTCGATATACTCACCTGCAGAGCTTTTATAATTCTTGTAAAACGTACAAGTAATGTGCCTGTACTTTGCAATTTTCTGAATGTTAGGGTGTGAGCCTGTGGTTGCTGCTTGGCTTAAACACCCGGATGAGTTTGCAATTGCATAAACAATTACTTCCTAGCTCTGCTAGAATCTGAAGAGCTAGCACTACACTTGATCTTCAGTATCTGTTTGAAAGGGTCAGCTACTGATGATTTTAAGCATCTGAAGTAATTTTGATCCTTATAACTGTATGCCTAAGGTTTGATAATAACAAATTCTGCATATTCTTTGCCTCAGATAATCCATGTGACGGTTACACAATCAGAGGTAATTAAAGCCTTACGTTTTCTCTTGTTCATTTTTCCATTTCATTTCTTGCTCAGTGTTCGTGCACAACTCCTAAATGGTTCTATCGGAAGCTTATGATGGCACCTATTTGCACTTGAATATTACTGTGAGTACACCATCAGCGCACGGACATTTTGGCTGGTATATTGAACTTGATTATTTCTTGGATTGTTGATCGACCTAGTAGATACTTTGAGAGCCAAACAAAGCTCCATTTGGTGTGCTCCAGGGACATGTGTGTCCCTGATCAACCTAGTAGATTCTGTCTCTGCATTTGCTTCCGTCGTAGTTCAGAATATGTGTTCCTGTACACCTGGAATCATTTTTAGCTGGGGTCCATAAATCTACCATTTGTCCCATATCTTAGTTAACCAACTACCAAGTTAGAATGAGCACTGATGTGCATGTGCTGGTTCCTTATGATTATAGATACTAAGCTTGGTGTTTGTACTGCTTCCACATCCACTAAAAAATTTGTGTTCCTTGGACTTCCAATGTTTCATTACTATCATCTAACAATGTCCTGACTGTTATTGACAGTGCACTAAACTAAGTCTATAGTAACTAAACTGGAGCAACCCACTAAAGGTATTTCTCTCAACATGCAAGGTGTCCACCTCACTAAACCCTCTATACCACTCCTTCGATGTCACCCAGCCTAGCATTTATATAATTCAACATGCAATACTTCCATCTCAACATATTTTCCATGTCACTTTCTCAAAGAAAATCATAATAATCAAATAACAATTAATTACCATCACCATCAGCCACTATCAGATACCTTATGTCTCCCGTACGTGTTGTCTCCTTGGCCTGCCTCCACTTACCGATGACTCTCTGCCTCCTCCGGCCACAAATGGGTTCTATTTATGTTCAGTGCATGTCAGATTTTAATCCTTTGCAGTGTCCTCGGCACTTTGGTGGCAGCTCCTCGCAATCCCTGGCAGCGCATCTGGAGACTATCTTGCCAGCTCGCTCCAGAAAAACCTCCAGCGCCAACTTTTGGGTGTTTCATCCTTGCTGCCATCGTTGGTCAACATAGTCCCCAATGTCTCTCTCCCCACAATGCAGTATATGTTCTTGATTTATTTGTTTTCCTCAGTTTTATTCTTTTTGTTTGTATTTTAACTTGATCTGTTAACTGAATAATGAGGTTGTCATCATATTTGTAGGTCTGGTCTGATGAAATATCATCAATGATCTAACTAGGCTATTTCTAGCTGCTGAACTGCAGACTGGCTGGACAGCTATTCGTGGCTTCCATCATCAGTTCGGCATGTTGTCGGCAAATTGTTTGTCAGCTGTTGCCTTTGGTGATGTCCAAGTCTTGGTACAGTGCATACTATATCTGCAACATAATTCAAGGAGACCAGGTCATGTCCTACCAATCGAGATATTGAGTGACGAACTGTGTGTGTTAATATGTTTCACTGTACCCTGTATTTAAGGTTTATTGTACTCTTCTACAGCTCAATCTTTCGAGTATTAGGAGCTTTCTGTTAACTCCAAAGAATTGTTTCTGGAGACACGGGCAATGTATAGATGAATCATGCCGCAATAGCAAAAAGTTACAAAAAAAGCATTCGTAAGGTTTTCAGCAACACGGATTGGATATTTTTTCCTTCACCCGCATAAAAGGATCTTTTTTCCTTCGTTCACATTTCACATGTTCGCAGGTACCAATTTCTCTACATTCATGATGTCATGACCATTTTGCTTTACTATGATATATTCCCAACATTTAGGTTCGTTTTTTTTGCATGATCAGATTTATTGATATTTTTGGTCATGACTTCAGTGAAAGTTCTTATTTCTCACGCTGATCATATACTCTAAACTTGTTCAGGTTGTAAAATATTTCCATTAGGTTAAGGATGTGATACTCTTTGCTAGTTGATAGAAACCAGTTGAACCATTATACATGTTACTGAAGAAATGACTTACATTTGTGAAGTTGTTACTAGCTGAATCAGGGTTCTTTGTCCTATGATTTTTAAGCTATTATCCATGGATCTAGCGAGAGCAAAATCTAATTTTTTCTATCATCACAACCTACCTTACTCCTAAAAATTCTAACAGCTAATGTGAGGTAGAAGAGATATTGAATACACTGTCCAACGATCTTGTGTCAGTGTATGTATGTATAAATATGATTAACAATAAATAATTAAGGAACTAAGCCTACACATATATGTAGTTCTATTTTTCGTACAATTTTTTTATCTCCATTTTTCGTAACTTATGTTAAAAATGGCAGTCTATAGAACCATGTATTGCTCTAACAATTTATTTCACAATGTCGGCCACAAACAACGGTGACTGTTACAGAGTGATCGCTAGTTCTGATGATGGCGATTTGGTTTGCCTGTTTCCCTCAACATCTGGTTTTACATCCATGTTACCGATGAATCACCGACATGAGGTTCAAAGCTCTTCATATATCACCCAGGACTAGTGACATATGCAATCTACATTGATTCAAAGCTTGATCTTGGAGGAAGGCGGGGAATAGGAATCAAAAGTTCAGCCATGGTAAGTGTGGATATAAGTTTTTCTAATTTTTTTTGTAGTTTATACTAGATTTTTATATTCATTATAAGATTTTTATCATGATATAATTTTAGAGAATATAATTTTCTTAGTTGACATCGTTAACAATGTAACCATGTTGTTAAATATTAGTGTTCGTCTCTTTATTATATGTAATATATATTATTGTAAAAATGCACTTGTGTTGTGATAAGTTTGAACATTATTTTGTAACGCAAACTTATGCTTTTATTATACTGAAAACTTCATATAGAGTGTATCATTTTCTTATATTATTAAATATATCATGATAGAGATGAATAAAGCATATAGTCAAACAAATATCTAAATAAAAATTTCTGGTATATGATTAAATAAGCATACTTATAGAAATTTCTAGAGCATAAGTTATTACCTGTATTTTAGAGTTTGTAGCTGTCGAGAGTTTCGCAGGTGTTCATCGTACGAATCGTATTGCTGTTGTTTCGTTCTGAAGAGACGGTGACGTTTTTGAATCAATTTGATCCGCGTCGATCTCGTCCTGGAGACATCGATTCTTGCTATGAGCTTTGCTACTAGGTAGTTTGGATTCAATTTTAGAAGCTGGTCGTGATCCACTTTGTTTGATCTGTTACTAAGCCGCATTCTCGTAAGATATTTCAATGCACCGGCGAGCGAGGCTACGATAAAGTTTGTCTGCGTGATCGCCGTCAGAGAAGTTTCGCACGCCCGGTGCATTTTGTCGAACAGCCGCCGCACGGAAGAAAATAGCCCGTCCGTCCGACGCCGCCGCCCGACGGGGTCGACATCCTCCGCGCCCTCTGCGCCGCCGCGTCAAATGCTTCTTCCACCCGCACGCCCACCTCCGCCCGCTCTCTTCCCCTCCCTCCTCGCCGAGCCCCACCTCCCGAGCTGGCTCTTCCACGCGCTCGCCTAGTCCGGGCGCACCCACGATGCTGTCCGGGTTTTCGACCACATGCACGCCGGGGCCTCGCCTCCGACGCCCACGCCTGCACTGCGCTCGTTAGGGCCCGGATGACGGCCACCGCGCGCAAGGTGTTCGACGATATGGCGCGCGCCGGGGCTCCGTGAACACGCACATCTGCAACACCATGCTGCACATCTGCCTCAAGGCGGGGGACGCCGCACGCGCAGAGTCGCTCATGGCGAGCATGGATGCGGCCGACGTGCCGCTGGACTGCTTCTTGTTCAGCACCGTGATCACGCTCTACATTAGGAAGGGGATGCAGTATGAGGAGATGTGCATGTGGGATCGGATGGGGAACGAGGGCGATTGAGGCGGACATTGTCACCTGCACACCGTGATCCACGTGATGAATGAGGGAGGATGAAGGAGGCAGCTCAGCTCCACAGGGACTTGGTGGTGGCAGATGTGGAGCCGGGCACTGTGACGTACACCACGTTGGTTGACGATGTGGGGAAGGCGGTCAGGCTGCGAGGGGAGATGGAGGCCAGGGGGATGTTGCTGAGTGTAGCGACGTGCAATGCGATTGTTAGGAAGCTCTGTGAGGATCGCAAGATAAAGGGGTCAATGTGGTTGCTTGACGAGATGGATGAGAGGAAGGTGCAAGCTTTCCATGTGACCTTCAACACGCTGATCAACTCCTACTCCAAGAAGGGGGACATGGGGTTGGCGTGCAAGTCAAGAGGGGGATGGAGTAAGGGTCGTTGCAGCTGGATCAGTTCACATACAAAGCTCCCATCCATGGATTCTGCCAAGGGCACCCAGCTGGATGAAGCCAAAGATGCCTTGTTTGAGAAGCTTGGTGCAGGTACTCCAAGTTTGTCTTTTTTGTGGTTTCATTCACTATTATTTGCTTGCTCTTTGTAAGGACTGGATAATTCAATGTCTAACCGCCAAGCAATACTTTGAGTTAAGCGTGTGACCCGTACGTTACAATAGAAAACAGTCAGTGTGCAATCAACCAGTCACTAACTCTTTACATTACTTCACTGGTTATTTGCTTGATGGACTCTCCCATACATGGACACAACTAGTAGCTCGGCAAATCTCTCAGTTGTTATTTACAAAAGCATCCCTGTTGGTGCGAATTAGACTACGACTAGGAATCCTAATTCTACTAGGACTGACATTTCTAATCCTGTTGGATTCGACTTGTAGATAACAACATTAACCTTTATATATAAAAAAAGATAACAACATTAACTTCTACATCAATTCCTTGCCTGTCACCCATACCTCCACTGATTCGCCGAAGCATGTTATGTTGTTAGGGTTCTTTCCAAAAGCCTAATTTCATGTATTTAGTTTCTTCACAGCTTTAGGTGTTAAATGTTGCCTAACAACCATTTGGCTGTTGCTGAGAAAAGGAAAAAAGAACGAGAAGATGAGTTTATTGAATCACAAATGGAAGCTTTAAATAAGTTTTTTCTAGCTTCTAGTGTTGATGAAGTTATAGAATTTAATTTAGCAATATTATTAAACATATCAGACTAAAAATGTGTGGTTGATAGGTATATCTATATACACATACACATGTATGTAGCCCTAAGGGTCTTTGTTGTCGACTTCGCCCTAGGGCCATGCGAAACATAGAGCCAGCTCTCACAGTAACACACAGTGAATCAACTGAACTCCTTTTCGCAAAGCCAAAGAGCTAGCTATGGTACAAAGCTACAGTTCGCCAAGTGAAACAGGCATATTACACAAACATTGCTACAGAGAAGCTGAAACTAAATGACGCTGTGCAATTGTTGACCAAGTACAAGGCATATAACATGCAGGAGAAATCGCAGGTTATCTTGGTATCTTAGCGACATGTTAATACGGTATGGAGCAACACCAATCTTAGAAAGAAGTTGTGAAGAAAGGGAAGAAAAGAGAAGAGCTTCAGAGCTAGTGGTGGGTTAATGCCTGAAGTGCAGTGGGAAGCAGAGCTTCATACTCTGCTGCAAATGGATCGGTGACATCAGAATTTAACAGTGAGCACTTGCATGAATTTCAGTAACTGGGTACACCCCATGGAGGGCAACCGCTGATTCAGAAACTCCTACGATTCATACTCAAACTAACCACTCAAAATGTCGAAACAATTTACTCATCAGTGGTGATAGATGGACAGATGGTCCTTCAGACGGCAAACTTCAAGGAAATAGAGTGTCTCCGTTCCAACATCAACCAGGACACCGTAGGCATCTGCTAGTGAAGCATCTTGGGAGTAGCACTGCAAATGGATCGGTGACATCAGAATTTGACAGTGATATATGGTGATCCTATGCGTTCAACTTCAAGAGACGTACTGTAAGCATACATGGCAGCATCCAAATCGCGGAGAATAGCAAGAAGAGCTTATTAAGTGTGTTTAGTCTATGAAACTAGCATGCAGTGACACATGAGCTTCCTTGATGGGTGTCTAGCTTGCCAAGGAAAAGTTAACCAATGATGCATGACTAGAGGAGGACAAAGGGAGTAAACACCATAAATAATGGCAACAGCTTTGCATCGACTCTCTCCAAGACATGCCAATACCAATAAAGATAAAAATAGATAAGTACCTGCAGGCAGGATTCATCCCACTTGCAAACTAGTAGGATTCATGTACACAAAAAAAAACTATAGTAGAATTGTACAGCATGTCAATTGAAACTTCAACACACTTAGACCGAACTATCTCAGAAATCAAGTGATGAACCCTTGAGGGTTAAGGCTGTACCTGCATATGAAGTAGTCCTAAACTGAAGAAGACAGATAACCTGACCGTATTAGACATATACAGCTAGGTTTCATGTAAGGCTTCTTATTACATTGACATACAGAACATGAACTGAACTCCTTTGGCAAAACCAAGAGCAAGCCACAGTACAGAAATACACAATTTTTTTTATTTGAAACGGAGACAAAAACTTTGCCTCATTCTATTAATTAAGAAGTTTTACAAGAAAATAAAGCAAGTTATTACTACCGGATTACTCTCCCGGCATCAAAACACTCACACGTTTGGCACCCACGGCTACCCAAAGCGATAACTCCTGGCTGGTATTTCTTTGCAATAAACACACATATTGCATACATAGACTGGAAGCACACTTCACTACGCGCCGCACAAACCTTGCTACATAGCAGCTAAAACTATATGACACTGCAACTGTAGACTAAGTAGAATACATACAGCACGAAGGAGAAATCACAGGTTATCTTGGTATCTCAGCGGCATCTTAACCAGATATGACACAACATCTTTCTCGAAAAGACAGGAGCTTCATAGCAACATCTCTGCTCCTCCGGCTGGAGAACTCTTTTCTATCTGCAATTAGTACCTCCTGGGGATGCCCCGTTCGTGAATTCTCTCAAAGTGTAGAGAAGGGTTGTTGGGATGTGTGCTGGCTGCTCTCTCTATAGCAGCCTGCGCAGCCTCAACACTGCCATCGTCGCCCTTTACTGAATTTCTGAGAGTAATGAGGCAGGGGAGGTTCTCAATTCCAAAGTCCAGAGACACATCTTTACCTACACGGACAAAAGAAATCTGGAGTTTTTCTAGCTTGGGCGCAGATCCTGCCACAAACACCAGATCTAACAGGCTATAATTTGCATCATAAATAAAAATCCTCAAGAGTTGGAACCCAACTTCCCCGCTGATTCTGAGCTTTTCGTTTGACTTTGTTACTTCCCTCAGATGCAAAATGAGCAAAGTGGGTAAGGCTCCAAGGATGTTGAGATCATTCTGTTTCACTCCCTGCACTTTAAGGCGTAGCTGTTGGAGGTTTCTGAGGGAGCTCACCCATTTTGGAACCTCCCGGATGGCTGAACACCAAGACCTGGTAATAAGTCTCTCCAAGGTAACTAGGCACAAAGGTTCCTCCAAGAGGTTGCTCCCTTTCCAAATAGTAAGAGAGCGAAGGTTTTGGGTGCCTAGCTTACACAGGGAAGACACAAGAGCTTTGTTGCGCTCCTCCTTAATATCCTCATAGTTAGAATCAACTTCGAAATGAAGGACGAGATTCCTCAAATTGTTTAGCTGGCCAATGCCCCATATGAAGTTAAGTGGCTGCTTGGAGACTGTGACCCCTTTCAATGTCTCCAGCGCTTGCATATTCACAATCCCATCAGGAAATTTAACACCATGGTCAACAAATAGATGTGACAATTTTCCAAGATTAACAATAGATGCAGGTAATTCCTTGACCTCACTGTCTCTTAGGTCCAATATTTCTAAGCACTTCAAACGCCCGATTTGTTCCGGAAGCTCACATATTATAGTATGTTTGAGGCTCAAGTACCTCAACTGGAAAAACCTCAATATATTTTCGAGATGATGTCCTTTCAAACGATTGCAGTTCTTCAATTCGAGAACACGCAAATGTCTGAAACCCTCCAAAGAAGGGATTTCATCATAAGTCCGAAGCACATTAAGTGAACGGACATGAGACAATACCAAACCCTTTGTTGGTAGTGCTGAATATCCTTGTTTGCTCACTTCCAAAGAGAGCCGACGAACAACTTTGCTTTGTGTCCCAATTGTCAGAGTGGGAACACCATGTAAGGTAACAAAGTTTTCTTCTATGGACTTGGATATGATGAAGTCAAGAATCATGTCATGAACTCGGCATGACTTCACCTCACCATAATCATTTGTATTTACAGGTTGGATCAAATTCCTATTGAGAAGCTCAGTAAAACACACCTCTCCTATCTCATGTATTGTATAGCTGCCTTCTTTGTGAATAATTCCTTCAGCAATCCACCTCCTTATTAGATCCTTCTTCCTAATAATGGAATCTTCCGGCCATATACTTACATATAGGAGACAAGTTTTCAGATGAGGAGGAAGATCAAAGTAACTAAGTGACAGTATCTTCATCATTCCTTCAATGATGTGATTTCTTACAAGTGCACGACCAATTGAATCTTTCACTTGATCCCATAGATCTTCCCTTCTTTCTGTGTTAGCCAGCAAACCAGATATAGCAATTATGGCCAAAGGTAACCCAGCACATTTTTCCAAAATTTGATCTGAAATGTCTTCAAGGTATGAAGGGCAATTTTCTTCGGAGTTGAATAGCCTTTTGCGAAATAACTGCCTTGAGCGCACTATATCTAGAGGCCTTATATTATAAACATGGCCATTGAATGATGATCGACATGTTTCTGCAACATCAATTATACGAGTAGTGGTGATTACTCTACTGCTACAATTGTTCATGGGGAATGCATGCTTAATAACATCCCATGTATCCACATCCCATATATCGTCAATGACAACAAAGTACCTGCACATAGATTTATAAGTGGTATTGTTCCTGTGGCCTCAACATAATAGTGTACTAGTAAGTAAACAGATGAATAAATGGAACTCATTTGTGTTGGCACCATAAACAAGATAAAGAATGATTGTGGCACAAGCGTATGGTGTATGCTTAATCCGTGTATGCATTTGGTATTTCTTAGAGAGGAGAGGTAAACAACAATTTAAACGTGTGAAGAATGATTATTCACACATACCTAGCAGTTCACAATGATCGTAGATATGACAATCCTAGGTGCAGAACTCTCCAAAGTGAAGATGAAATAAATGTACATACTTTATAGGACAAGGTTCATTTTGCATCCTAAACTATTTATTTTTCCCCTAAAGTTTTTTTTTTGCGTTTGCTTAAACCCCAAAGTACAACTTGTGAAATATTTTCTAGTATACTGGAGATTCCCTAATGTTCGATCTTTATGTATGTAGGTCCGGGCATAAGAATTTATAGCGACTTCTGTTCTGGTGGAAGGAGAAGGATAAAACAAGAGATTGGGATAGAAAGAGATAAACAATTTATCTAGACAAAAGACTATATTTCCATTTTTTATCGAAATGGTAAGTTTTAATCTTGGACCGCTAATCTACATCTTGTATGTACTCTCCATATACTATTTAATATTTTGTTTTCAACATTAGCGTGCATGTGACCATTCATTTCGAATAACTTATTAAAAAATATCAAAAAATACAAATATAAATATTATTCAGATGGCAGGTTCCTAGTATGATCTTCCTGTGAAATATCTATATAACTCTTACTTATACATTAGGACAACAAATAGGCACGGAATAGAAATTGCACCTCTGGTCTACTAGGGAATCATTGATCCTGATGATGAGTTGTTGTAGGCTCCCTGCTTTCGTGGCAGCATAATCTTGATCACTAACTTCACTAAGGATAGTTCTTAGAATATTTATCATGTCTGGATTTCTGGATACAGATAAGAAGGCCCGACACTTGAATTGCCCTCTGAGCTCTTGATACACTTGGTTTGCAAGAGTTGTCTTACCCATTCCGCCGGATCCAACGATGGAGACCACCTTCAACTGCTCATGTGTTGACACATTTCCATCCTCTCTAGTCAACAGTTTGATTATCTCAGCCTTGGGTTCATCAATTCCGACTAGCTTTGAGACATGCTCAAAGATAGCAAGAGCTCTAGGGTCAAGGATTGCATTCTTGGTGCTGGTTGTATTCTGGGTGCTAGAGATAGCCACACCAGTCTTGTACCTTTGATTCCTATCACCAACATCTATAATCTGCTTCTTCAAGTCTTGGATCTCGTTGCCAATCCGACTCCAATTCTTCATCTTCCCCAACTTCCCCAGCGAGTGCTTGATCTTATTGATAAATCCATCCGGCTTAGTGTCTTTTTCATCAACATTTTGCATGAATTCGTCGATGGAGTCTTCTATGTCGTAGGAGAGCTCCCGCACCGCCGTCATCCATACCTTGTCTTGTTCATCAGGATTCTCCTCCCGTGACATTTTCAGGAGAAATGCTTGCATGGCGGTGAGCTCATCCATGAGGAACTTGATCTCACCGTGCATCCCCTTGAAAGGCTTGTACTCGTCTTGGACAAGAGCGGCCAGCTTCCCCAGAACGGATTTTAGGGTCCCGGTCGCAGCACTCACCAGGGCTGCCTCCATGGTTTCACGCGTGTGGAAATTAATCTGGAGCTAAGCTCGCGAAGGTATGTTTGCGTGGAGAGGTTGTGTGGTAGCACTATAGGTGGAATGGAAGCTGCCCTCCTCAGCCTTATACTCTAGAAATTACATGAATGGCAAGTAGTAGTTTCGTTAATTTGGGTTTCCAACTTCCAAGTACCGCCATGTTCCCCCTAGCCAAAATTTGCTTACCCCGAGATTGTTAATTAAGCTGAGATGCTAACCCATAGAGGATATAATATACGCGTCGGTTATTTAAGTTGAGAAGGCATCAAAGTGTGCAGCTGCACTTGCAGAGATCTGAAACCTTTTGTCAACAGAAGGCATCACCTCCGATTAATTAACCATGGCTAGCTGATTTCATGATTTCGCGTCAACTCCTCTAGATTTGTGTAGTATTAGTTTTACTTTCCCGTTTTTGTACTACTATTTTTTCTCAAGATCGTTGTACTATCAGTCAGTCAGTCTAAACTTTTTACTGGTCCACAAGTATACATTTAACCATGTTAGGCAGTCATCTTCGTGTAAAATGAAATTGTGCAACGGCCTCAATTACTTAGCATCACTGGAGCCTGCCATAGGGCCACTTAGGCCACTTCTTTTGTGCAAAAAATGTTGAATGTACCAGAGAAAATGATGGATCAGGATGACTTAGAAAATAGAGAAACAATTAAAATAAGTACCAATTGGTCTCCTCCACAATGTCATCCTCAACATGTCAACTCTCCCAACTACTTTGCAACCACCCAGTCCTTCGCCCTCAATCCCTCATCGATTGTTTATCCGGATATTTACAGCGAGCTGATGATATGGCGCCCGGCCCATATCCCGTCCGTCCGGTACGGATGAAGATTCGTGTGTGACCCTTTTGCAAAAAATACCCTGCATTTTCAACTAATCATGATGTGGTCCTATGAGCTCTTTCCCAATCCCCAGAGAAACCCTAACCTAACCCGGAGTTCCATCCGCCCGCCACCTCCCCTCTCCTTCCTCCGGCGCTGTAGCTGCCGCCTCGACGCTGTCGCGTGCGGGGGATCTCTAGCGTCGCTCGCGCGGGATCTCCTGCCCCCGTCGCGAGCGCGGGATCTCCTTCCTCCGGACGTCCTGAGGCCGCTCTTGTGAAGAACTTTAAAGAGATCTGTGGTTAAAATCTAGTGGTTTCTTATGATTTTACATGGATCTTTTCTTGTGGATATCTATTAGATCTGGTGTGGGTAAATGTTACTTGTAACATATAGTGCAGATCTTGTGAAGAACTTTATATGTTCTAAAATGGATCCATGAAAAAATTGTGAAGAACTTGATTAGCTGTGTTAGATATTCATCTTCAATTTTGTGAAGAACTTTAAAATGACAGGGTTGGATCCACACTGCAATTTGTGAAGAACTTCATAAACATCAGAAGGACTTCTACCTAGGATTTTGACAAAACATAGGTTATTTTTGCAAAAAAGCATCACCAATCTTGATGCAATTGATAGTGGGTAATATGGTCTGGGCGCCATATCTTCCTGGCAAAATGCGTGTCCTGTTTATCCTCCTCTCTTCCCACCTCTACGGCTGCTTCTCCATGTTCTGGCTGTTGCTCCTTCGCTCTATATATGTCGGTTGCTACTCCTTTACCAACCATTGCTTTCTCGTCCTTGTTGGATTGTTGCTTCTCTTGTGCAACCCGTATAATGGGTGGTAAGCTCGCTATGGACAACACCATCTTAGTCTTGAGGGGGAGTATGAATTTCTAGCTATTTGCACGCCGCCAGGGCTAGCTGGTACAATGACTAGGAGAAGAATTGTCTTGCCATCTAGGGTTAATCACCACATCTGGCTCTGAGTAGGCACCAACGTGCTAGATTTATGGCCGGTGACGTTGAGTCCGTGAAGTTTCAAGCCTCCATTATTGATGTGTGAGGTGAGGGAAATCGATGATGTGCACGGTGTTTCGACATGTTGGAAACACACAATTTTTTTTGCTGCATGCACATTGTTGTCATGTTGCAACGCTTATGCTTCATATATTGGGTTTTCATATTGCATATATTGGGGTCGATTTTTCATGCTGCTGCTGCTCGAAGAGATCATATGCTTGAATCTTCCCATTCATGTGGTGACGACGGACATGTGAAGATATCCCTGAATGAGGCTTTTCCATCGTCGAGTATGTGGGATTAGTTCACAAGACTTCACCAAGAAAGCACAATCGACAAACACGGTTCAACTTGAATGTCAAGATCCTCATCATCTAGCTCAAGAGAATTGCGCAATGTAAATGTTTGTCCTTGATAGGTTTCTCTTTTTATCGATCTCGTGTTGTTACTTGGGAGATCCGGTTATAGAATAGATAGCCGTACCATTGAGGGGGGCATTGAGTGGCGGACACATGAAAAAAAATTAAGGATGGGATGCTCCAATTTTTTTTTTTTGCATTAGGTTGTGTGCTATAAATTTTTGACAAACATAGTTAATAACACAAATATAAGGGAGATGGCATTTTGGCACATAGGAGCAAATGCTCCCATTATATAAAATAATTAAAAATTAATTTTAAAAATGTCAAAAAAATTGACATAAAATTTTTGGTGTACATCGTGATATTCTATGTTCGTACACAAGTTTTTGTGAAAAAACAACATTTTGTGTGGTGTGTACAAAAAAAGACAAAAAAATGTGCTGTACGTAGTCGTGTTACAACATCAAAATTTGTCTTTTTTACATGAGCCACAAATTTTTTTTCTTTTTTTGAAAATTTGTGTACCAACATAAAATGTCTAGATATACATGTAAAAATTTAGTTTAGAATTTTTTGACACTTCAAAATGTGGATTCACACAATGAGAGCAAATGCTCCTATGAGCCAAAGTGCATTTCCCAAATATAAGCTACTAGTATCAATTTTTATTTTTAAACATAGATAGTCAATTATAGACATTGTCCACTGCTAATAATACATAGATATAGTAATAGTTAAAAATACAAAAAATGGCGGAAATACACTTTTGAACGTGAGCTCATATTCTCTTGCTTCATTTTTTTGTTTGCAAAAATAGCAAATAAATTTAAAAAAATCTATTTTTTTACAACGAACATGAGGATGTGTTCTAACTAAAAGCAACATTGTGGTGAAATTACATGTTTTGTGATCTTGCAAAAGTAACAAAATGGTCCTGTTTGGAGAATTTGTATTTGTTGTTTGCAACAATCATATTTGTCTTTTTTGCAGAGACCAGTACATGTATCTTTTCTTGGAGATTTTCGGCATGCTATTTGAACACGTGTTTATGTTCACTGTACACAAATTTCAGACTTTTTTTTTATTTTACTTGCTATTTTTTTGGAAATATTTATTGGAGCAGAAGCATGTAAGCTCGGGTGGCAGAAAAACCACGCCCTTGCTATTCGGTAATGGGAGCATGGCACAAAGCCCGTGCATCGCGTCCTGGCCTGCAACTAGTGCTGCTCCATCTCTTTCTCTTCGCAGCCAGCGGTCGAGTGCCTCTGCGCCTTAGCCATACCGGCGAGAATTGGGGGATAGGCCAAGCGGGAGGCGTCTGGCCGAAGGTGGTGGGACGGAGGTGAGAGGTGTCGTACGGGTAAGCCGGTGGTCACACTCCCGGGATTAGGTCGTCACACTCTCGCTTGCCTTTCTCATTTCTGAGTTTCTGTCCAGAGCGAGTCAAGAGAAGGATTGAGTAGGCCACCTCGGCTCCTCACCCTCGCGAAGATGCACTCTGGAAAGGAAGGAACGATCGATGGGAAAAAGTGGCCAGTTGAGTCACAATCTAAACTTCATATTAGTAGTAAGTCAAAAGAATTCTGAATTCTGAAAATTCTGGTTGGGCCGCGGCCCACCGTCCCACCCTCTGCACACGCGAGTCACTACAGAAAACATATAAGGTGCCGACGGCCGGCACAGACAGTTTAGCCGTTGGCACTGGCGGACCGTCTTGGGGACCATACTAGGCCATGGCCCGGTCTTCACAAGATTTTTTTCATTTTAGCAGAGCATTCGGCCCAATAAGTATTAAGATTTGTACACAGATTCTTCATGGGCTAACAAATCGGCCCAGTCTTGTTGGGCTAGCACGGTCCGCTACTGGCCGTTGGCATAGTCTAACCATCGGCCTAGAAGTCTGTGCCAACGGCAAAGCTGTCGGCATAGGAATTAACGGCCGTTAGGCGTAGCAGGCTGTGCTGACGATCGGCATAGAATTTTTTTATTTTTTTTTGATTTTTTGACTCATTAATCTCTCACAGGCAACATTTTTAACTCTAAGTACACTTAATCTTACGGATCAGTCACCCATCCTCACACTGCTCCCAGTTCGTGAAAGAAATGACACATTATTGATAATACTACCATATCAATCCTATTAACCTCTATGCCTTGATGTCGCACCTCTTTAAATTTTTGAATTTCAAACAATTACTTATGTAAACAACAATGAATAAATAATATTAACCTTGAATTCAAATAACAATAAAATGATTTTATTTTTTATCCTTTTCTATTTAATATGGAATAATTAATATCTTTAAATCCGTAAATCGAAATTTGACAAATAATGTGTCTAAATCGATCAGAAAAATGAGAGGAATCTAAATATGACATCCATATCGTATTGTGAACCTAAAAATGATTTTTCCAAAAAATCATGAGCATTAGATCATTTACTTATAGTTCAAATCAGACGACTTCCTACTGATTTGGTAGAATTTGTCTTTTTCACGAGGGGTGGACGGAAATGTTTAAGATACCCCGGTTAGAGAATTGTGCATGTGTTATGGTGTCAAATTTGTTATGTTGAAAAAGTTTGTGTACTAGGACGACCCACCAGCTACACAAGTAAACAAAACACATCTGCCACCTCTGAAAAAATCCTAGCTGCCTCCACTTCAGCCTCCTCCATAGATCGGCTCACCCTCCTCTGGCCGGTTTCGCCAGCATTAGGAGGAGTGAGGAACCCGATCTATGCGTGGAGTTTTCAAAAAAAAAAGTAGTGTTTTCAATAGATTATGTTAGAGTTTTGATAGTTGTATTCTTGTTGGTTTCCCCTCAATGGAGATGACATCATCTGCCATAAGTGATCTTCGGTCTTTCGTTCGACGACGAGATCTCCTTCCCGGCGTTAATGGTGGTGTTGAAAAATTATAATTCTCTATATATGGGCTTTTAGACCTTGCTTCGCCAGATCGATTTTAGATCTTTTCTCATGGTTGTCGCGATGAGGAATATCGTGGCAGGTTTTGCCCCTGCTGCTACGTCCTCGATAATGGTTACTCATACTCTCGGCTCTCCAGCAACATCGACAATGCTTGTCGATTGTTATTCTCTAACATGTTGGTGTTGGTATTCTTGCCGATGTTGATTGACTACTTTGACGGTCGTGTGCGTGCCACTGGGCTTGGCACTGCGGCTCAAATTTAAATTATGGGAAAATCTTCGTTCGTATTTTTAGGTCTATGATTTGTTATCTATCTTTGGCTGCCTTCACGAAGGTACAAGATTGCGTCTTGAAAGAAGAAAGAGTTTGAAGATATTGAAGATTTTTTAGTATCTTTTAGACTTTATTTTGTAATTGTTGGAGACAGCTCGTGTATCCCTGATTGTAAAAGAAAGGAGGACCCACCAGCTTGTTAGAAAACATAGTGATAAAAAAATCGCAATTCACATCCCTAAACGCTCGAAGACGATAAGTAAAAGCGAAAGGAAAAGATAGAGAAAGTATGTACCTTTTGTCTAGTAGGAATTGGTTGATGTTCATAATGAGTTGTTGCACGCTACCTTCTTCTGTGTTACCATAACATTGGTTGCTAACTTGACTTAGAATAGTTCTCAGTATGATTATCATGTTTGGATTTCTTGACACAGATAAGAAGGCCCGACACTTGAACTGCCCATTGAGCTCTTGATACACTTGGTTTGCAATAGTAGTTTTGCCCATACCTCCGGGCCCAACAACTGAGACTATCTTCGGTTGTTGTTGCATTGGCGCATGTTTATCTTCTTCTATCAAAAGTTTGATTATCTCAGCCTTGGGTTCATCGATTCCGACCAGCTTTGAGGCATGCACAAAGATTGCAAGAGACCTAGGGTCGACGACGGTTGCATTTTTGGTGCTGGCATAGGCTTGGTGAGTCTTGTACCTTTGATTCCTGCAGGCCACGTCAGTGATCTGTTTCTTCAAATCATGGATCTGGTTACCAATTCGACGGTGAGCCTTCATCTTGCCCAACTTCCCTAGCGAGTGCTTCATCTTCTCGATGAAGCCGTCTGGCTTAGCGTCCTTGTCATCGACACTTAGCATGAAGTCGTCGATGCAGTCCTCCATGTCATAGGACAGCTCACGCACCTCATTCATCCAAACTTTATCCTGCACATCAGGATCCTCTTCCTCCGACATCTTCATCAGAAAGGCATCAATGGCAGCGAGTTCATGAGTGAGGGACTTGATATCCTTGCGCACCCCCTTGAAACGCTTGTACTTGTCGCCAAGCAGAGCGGACAGCTTCTCCACGACGGGTTTGAGGGCCCCCGTCACGGCGCTCACCACAGCCGCCTCCATGGTTAGCAGGAGTTGCTAGCTCGGTTAATTGTGTGAATCTGTGGATGCACGCTGTACAATTTTGCGGGGAAACCGCACCAATTAATCCATGTAAGCCCAAAGTTCCGTAGAAGAAAACAAGTTATACTACATTCAGCATGGTACAACTCGAACGATCCCATGGCCGCGAGGAGGCGGCCGCCTCATACGGCAGAGGAGAAGCACGTACCTATCAGGATCGATCTGAGGTGGAGATGTCGTTGCAAAGAGAAGGTCACATCAGACACCGGCGATGCAAGTGCTGAAGTGCAGCACAGTAGCGACGGGGAAGAAGGTCAATCTGGGTGGAACTGCGAACGAAGCATAGATCATCGAGTGGACTCGCTGCAACGATTAATCCATATGTAAGCCCAAATTTCGTAGTAGCTTGGTGTTTACTAGACATTAAAGAATGGGAATTATATAAACGTAAATAAAGGATCAACATTTACATGTTTCGCTCAAGAGCGACCAATTAATGGATTGCTCAAGAGTGACTTGTAAGATGAGAAACACGTTACCTGCAAGGGATAGACCTGCCGGTGGGGAGGATGTGCTCGAGGACGGCGATGCGAGTGCAGCACAGCAGCGACGGGGAAGATGTACGGGGGATTTTGATAAAATGAACTAAGAGGGGATGGTTTATTAGCCATGGAAACGCGTAGCCGCCTAGTTCGACTTTGACTTCTCTTACGGACCACAACCTCTGCTAGTCAGCTGTAACTGGGAATTTCGAATCATGTGCTAGTGAGTGGAGCTCCAGAGCGAGTGAACGAAATGGCCAAAAGAAAATGATGGCAATCGAGGCCCGTGTGGACTAGAAAGCATAGCAGTATTTCGATAAGATCGATCGTGGAGGCTTGTGCCGACGGCCGCGGCATCAGAATTATCGTTGGTTCCCATTCTATCCATCATAGTGGCCCGTGCCGTGCGTGTCTACTCTAAGAAGTCAAGTACCCAATTAACTTTCTCAAAGTAAGCGAATTCTGGCAAGGGGAGTGAAAGTATAATCTTGATCGAAAGTTTCTGTCAAATTTGAATTTATCGTAGACATTGAACTTTAAGAAAACAAATCATATTCATGGTGTGAACTGGGGAAGTAATGCAGTGGTGGAGGGCCTAGGACGTTGTTTGCAAGGTTTTGAGTTTGATTCCACATTACTTAACTTTACTTTTTCGAAAATAATTTGAACACGGACTTCAAATCCGCCTGAAAATTCTAAACACATACTATGAAATTTCGTATATTTCTCGAAATTCGTGAACCTCTGTCCGGTGCGAAAAAGTATATGAAAATGAAATGTTAAACCGTGGTTACGTGAAAAGTGTTATTAGGTGAAAACTTGCGAACTTTTTCTGCGGGCCATCGGATCGACAACAGATGGCTCACAAAAAAAGTGGGAGAGGAACACTCCACTTAAACCCATTTTCGCGGATAACCCCCCCTAATCTAAGCAAGGCTCAGGAAAACTTTTGACCTTCATCTTCAATCTCAGGTTGAAGAATCCTGAGATGCGACCTTGTGCCCTCGATGGCCACTGGCCGCGTGCCTTCTGCCTCGGAGACTGGTGGTGCCCCAAACCCACAACGACCCGGGGCATTTTATAATATATCACACTTTTCTTCACATCTTTATTATTCCACTTGTCATTGACACTGACATGTGGTGGTCACGTGGCAAATAATAGAGAATCAAAGAAAAGTGTTGGTATATTATAAAATATCACCAACGACCCGGCGTTAATCTCTCTCCCTCGCAACCTGGCTCTGACCTCTTGAAGAAAAATCTAATTACATCTGTGAAAAAAATAAACACTAAACCAAATCTCTAGTCAGACCTCTGGACCAGATCATGTATTTTTTTTGAAGCTTGTAGCTCATGTATCATTGATGGTCTTATTTTCATGATCATTGACATAACTTAGGTGTCAAAAAAGTACGAGATTGCCAATGATATGTGAGAGTACATTGACAGTGTGCATACGGATGCTAGATAGACCACGTTGATATACCATGAAACATGTCATTAATATGTTGTCTGTATTTTCTCACGATATGTGTTAAATATTATTAGTTTCTTTAGACCGTGAGAATATCGCACACTTGGATATCGGCTGGTCACTTAAGAGTCATCAAACATTACTTTTTAGATGTAAGGCACCATATGTTCGATTTTCTCTACTATTTAAAAAAGAGGAGAGTGTTCCGTCGTCAATCGGTAGCGCGGTTCGTTGTTTCGCTTCGTCGCTCGTCCCTCTGTTTTTTTTGCGATTTAGACCCTCCCCAAATCATGTGATTCCTCGCGTGCCTCCACGGTACATGCCCTGATGTCGCCCGCATCTCCGACCGAACAGAGCGAAAACAAAAGCTTTCTCCCCCATCGCCCAGCCACCCATCGATGTCCGGCGAGCGATTTGCTCCTCCGGCCGATCCCCCGATGCCTCCTGGTTTGGACCTATCCTGATCTGCTCGCATTCTCCAACTCGAGCAGCGCCCTGACGGAGCTCCGGAAATTCCCGTGCTTCGTTGTTGATGCAGACAAGCTGAGGGCTTCTCCGCCGACGCCACTGACCCGGCGAGCGGCTTGGGAGGAGACCTTGAGGCGGACGATGCAGGCCACAGGAAACTCTCGCGAACATCATCTCCAGACAACGCCGGCTTGTCCTGCAACGATCTCAGGCGCTCGTAGATTTGATGGAAATCTGGAGTCAAAATTCTTCTTAGATATCTATGTCCGAGCTCTTTTAATTCTTTAGTTCATGTTCTGTATAACATATGAACTAATTACTCACGATAAAGTGATGTAAACATTGTTCCTTCTCAAGGAATAAGGAAGGAGCTTTTAGGGAAGCACCATGGTGAGGCTGTTCTGCTACAATATGTGTTGTCAGCGACGGACATGTACGCGATGTTGCCGCCATTCATATTACTCTATGCTTCCACCGAGCCTTGCTTTATGCCCTTGCACTATGGTTACATTCGTCGGCGCCACTGTTATGACATGGTAGTATGGTACCACCCCCATCGACATTGGCCACTGTATTTTTCTCTTTTTCCTACACGAGGTTCCCTTGTGTCTGGTCGCTACTCAGCCATCCACATCCATGGATGCGAGTTAGATCATTGGTGACTCCAGGTCTTGCTACGGAATTGGCATGGAAGGAGTGATCATCATAGCACATGACCTCAGGAAAAACCTGACGACCCAATATCTGATGAGATGATGCCTCTACTGTCTCTGAGTTGTACAAGCTTTGTTTATTTATAGAAATACTTTGGTACTCCATAATTTCTGTTGTTTGCTCTCCATATATATTGTGTTCATTTCCTTGTCTTGTTAACAGGTAGATAACTAGATGAGATTTGACTAAAATTTACAAGTTCTGTTGTCTTATACAGTTATTTTTTTTACAGTTATTTCAGGACAATTTCCCTTCCCTTTTGTTGTGACGGACTGATATAAGTATAGTATTATGACATCAAGACTTAATTTAGTGCAATCGTAGAAATGAACCTTGACAGCTAATTATTTGTATGGTTTCAGCTTAACATATGAACTAGCTTACCAAGTTGTATTGCGCCAAGGACAGGCGGCAGTGGCTGCAGCCGGACTCCCGGAGAGATACCTCATCTTCATGGCCACACAGCTCGCCGAGGGAGGGAAGGTGAACTGCTCACTGACAGACAACACGACAACAATCTAGGCGGTGGTGGAGAAGATGGACGATGAGTACTGCCATTTGACGTTGGGCTATCTAGAGGTGCAGTAGGACATGTTCCTGATGGTTGGGTATCTGATTCTAGGTATGTGTTGTGTTTGTTCAGGATTTCGGCTTCACGATGTTTGTGTCCTCAATTCCGCTCAGCACTACAACCTGAAGAGTTCTAAACACGATTGAGATTTCCAACAGTTAAGGTGATGCTTCTCCAAGTAGTAAGGTATGCAAACCTGTTATTTATTCCATGTGCTTATCAACCTCTGCAATTTCTTTGATATATGCAAGGTGGTGGGTGATTAACTGACTATTATCCATCAATGTGATGTTAAAATGTGTAATGAAAATTATGTTAAAACAAGTGTAGAAACAGGGATCTCGTCAGGACTCTACTGAAGCTGCAGTTCAGTGATTTGGGTGTTCACCGCCGTCATGGTCGTCGTGGACGCAAGCAACTAGCTATGAATATTAATCGGCAATACAAGCTCCTTGTATTATTTGGTAAGAGATGCAAATACAAAAATCTTTGTCACAAATGATTCGTAGTTTCATTTCACATAGATAATACTCCTTGACAGTATTCCAATTCCACAAAAACTCAGTACACATATCAAAGGTACATTGCATCCTTCTTATTAGTGTTTTGCTATATTGTTTTTCTATCTGCCCATCTTAAATTTTTATGCCAGCTCATTATTCCAGTTTCATGGTTGGAGGTGTTCTTAAAATGCAATGCTTGCTATTTCTAGATAATGCATCAATTAAAATTTATCATCCTGAAGAAAATGTACACTACGAACACAACTATGTTTACAACATGTAATGTGCTATATCTGTAAAAACTACATTCAATTTAGACTGGTCTATATTACTAAATATACATAAGGCCCCTCCACGTTCACACCTTCATAAGGCATGCAAAGAGTATTATTATGCCATGCTTATATAAAATTTGAGCACCTCATTTCACATTTCCTCGTTGTATTGTATTTGTTTCAGTTTTCTTATAAGGAGTAGTATCAGATTGAATCCTCTAGGAACACGTTCACACATTTCTGTTTCTGATGGTGCGTGAATTTGCAAGTGAGATGATAATTAATTACTCGCTCTATCACAATAAATAAGGCCAACAAATTTAGTCAAACTCAATGACATCTAAGTTTGACCGTTATTTTAGATAAAAATACGATCATTTATGATATTAAATCAATAGTTTCACAATAAAATGTATTGAATTGACACACACAAGGGTTTAATGTACCTGATACTAGGGTTTACTCAAAATTAGGTATTGTACACAAGTTTGTCAATTACCGCATAAGAATAGAGGGATGTGGATATTCTGCTTGAGACAACGTATGCTCTCTGATTTCCTGCTAACATATAGTATTACATTAGGTTCATGAAATATGTCGCCATCCTTCTCGTTGTCTCTTAAGATGTCTTTTCCATTAGTTCATAATCGTTTTTGTTTGAGAACAACTTGTAGGATATTCTTTATTTCTTATGTTATTGGTAGTGTGTCTTTTCTGTCAAGAAACTTCTGTGTGATATTGACTTTTGACTATCCAGATTATATAAACCGAAATGCATTGTGGGCTTCTGAAACTGAACTAGGGAGCTTAGATGTTTATGGAAATATAACATACAAGCTTTATGAAGGAGTGGCTTTTTCTGAATTTTTTTATTTGTGTTGGTTGATGTTGTATCAGGAGAAATTAGGGTCAGCCAGATGGAATAACAGAGCAACACTTGTAGAAAAGGGGAACCAAATTCAAGTAGGTGTAACACATATGTAAGGATAGCTGCTTGCCCGCAAAAAAAAAAAAGGATAGCTGCTAGCCGGTGAAAGAAGGGTGTTGGTCGAGTGGCATGTCGAGTTAGATAAATATGCAATAGTTGCTTGATTGGCATGTAAAAACAAGATATTTTCTTCAATGTATTAAGGCTAGAGAGGTTTCCACCATGTGTGGTTGTGTGGCAGGGAGAGAATGAAGGGTGACATATTGATGCATTGAATCCAAGTGAAATTAGAATGATCATGGAGCGCAATAAATGTAAAGATTTGAGGGGAGGTTTCATGAAGAGGATGGTAGGATGAGAAATAATGTGTATCCTAGCAAGACACGGATGGAGGACGAGATGTGATGCAGGTTGAGTAAATGAAAAAAATGTGCTGGGATTTGTAACATAATCACAACCTGCATGCACCTCATGTTTTACATGTGTGATGTATAGGTCAAATAAGAAGTCAAGCATCATCGCAGCAACCAACAATGATGTAAATATGATGTTGATGGTTGAAGGTAAAAAATTATTAGCTTTGTAACCAGCAAGAGAGTTGATAGACAATCTAAAAGGAAAGAAGATATCTACATTGGAGAACTAAAAATACTAACAAGATCAATAGTTTTATAAGTTATATATTTTTCACCCGTAGCAACGCACGTGCATTTAACTAGTAAATTAATAAAGCCCCACGATTTGGCGGTAACAAGGTGTAAGGCTATTTAGCACAGCTTACATACCCAGCTCACAAGTAATGACCAAACTGGTCACCTATGAGACAACTCAAACTCAAAGTTTTAACATTACAACTCAAAAGGCGCAGAGGCCAAATACAGAAAGAGTAAGGGGAGTTCGACACCAGCTGAGGTGGTGAGAAGGTTTCGAAGAAAAGGAGCTTAAGCATGGTGACGTCCAACAGCTGCACTTCCTTGGTTCTTTGAAGAGGCGCCAGAGCTGCAAGTTAAACAAAATTTTGAAAATGCAGTCTCTAAATATGTAAACCATTTATCTTGGTCTTGCAACATCTCCGAGAAGTTGATCCAAAGCCTAGAACCAGTATGAAGATTGTTGATAAACAAGTAGGAGACATCTTAGGAATTCCCAACAAGTGGCAATTGTGGACCTTAGAGAAAAGAGTGTGTAATATGTTGTCGATTTCAAGGCCAGAAATTATCTGAGATAAATGGTTTACATATTTTTTTTCGATAAAGGGTGCTTCATTACTTAAAAAGGTTTAAGCATTACACCCAGTTTCTGCATAACTAAGATGCACACAGCCGTTCAAAGTATCAAAAGGATCAAACAAATGTGTTCAAAGTCGGAAAAGGTAAAACACTAGATAGTGTCGGTACAACCTAATTAGCCTCAAGACGCCTATTATGCTGCCACCCATGTTGGAAAATAAACTCCTTCGCCGTGTTCTCCAATCATGTCGACACCTCCGTACAAAGGTCGCGATCCTCCAAACGCTGGAGTGACGACCATGAACGAAGCAAAGCCGTAACGCGGTAAACAACCTGTAAAAGAGAAGAATTTTTGTCATTAAAAACCTTGTCATTTATACATAGCCAAAGCGACCACACAACAACAATCGCACCCATCCTGATAAGCGTTTTATACCTAGCATCAACCCCGTTTAGCCAATTGCCGAAAATGTTTGCAACGCTATGGGGAGGATATAAGGTAGAACATATCTGAATGATTGACCATATAGACCTAGCAACTCGACAGTCGAAGAAAAGATGTTTTATTGTCTCTTGTTCATGACAAAAAACACATTTCGTATAGCCATGCCAATTGCGTTTGGCAAGATTATCTTTAGTGAGAATCACACCCCAACGAAGATACCATGCAAAGATCTTTGTTTTCAATGGTATCTTCATCTTCCAGATGGATTTGTTATTAACGACCGGTTGACTAGGTATGATTAAGGCTTTATACATGGAACTGACTGAGAATACACCATTCTTGGTAAGAATCCAACGAAATTCATCTCTCCCCTGAACCAGTTGGACTGAAGTTAATCTCGTTAGCAATTCATTCCATGAAGCCAGCCTGGGACCAATGAGATCACGCCTGACGGGTGGAGAGGTTTCCATCACCTTTTGTAAGGTATCTCCCTTATGTCGAACAATATTGTACAAAGCTAGATATTGTTCTCGAAGAGTAGTTCTACCCAACCATCTATCCTCCCAGAACCTTATCTCAGGCCCATTTCGAATGGAGAAGGAACCGAATGAGAAAAGGTGCTTTTTAGTTGCCATAATGTCAGCCCAAAAGTGAGAATCTCCAGGTTTCCATATAACCTGAGATATTGCTTTCGAGCCCACATACTTTTTCCGCAAAAGTTGTTGCCATCGACCATCCTCAGTTGACAACCTAGCTAGCCATTTTCCTAGCAAGGCCCTGTTTTTAACTTCAAGATCATGAACTCCAAGTCCACCTTGATCCTTTGGACGACAAAACACTCCATTTGGTTAAGCGATATTTTTCTTCTTCTCATTATGCCCTTGCCAAAAGAATCTTGATCAGTAATAATCCAATCTATGCAAGACTCCTTTGGGCAATTGGAAGAAATAAATCATATACAGTACCATATTCGCCAGTACTAAATTTATGATAACTAATCTCCCCCCAAGGGATAATAATTTACCTTTCCAACTACTCAGGCATTTCTGGAGTCTTTCCTCCACAATTTTTCATTCGGCTAGCGTCAACCTCCGATAATGAATCGGAATGCCTAGATAGCTAATTGGAAAACTCCCAAGCCCACATCCGAAAATCTTGTCATATAGGTTGACATCGTCTTTGGCCTCACCGAAACAAAATAATTCACTTTTATGGAAATTTATCTTGAGACCTGACAACTGCTCGAAAGCTGAAATAATTAACTTCAGATTCATTGCTTTGTCCAAGTCATGATCCATAAATAAAATTGTATTGTCGGCATATTGAAGAATAGATAAACCCCCATCCACTAAATGAGGAACCACCCCTTCCATCTGGCCATCAACTTTAGCCCGCTCGATTATAATAGCAAGCATATCCGGCACAATGTTAAATAACATTAGGGATAGGGGATCGCCTTGCCTCAAACCTTTTTTTGTCTGAAAGTATCTACCAATGTCGTCATTGACTTTGATTGCAACACTTCCTCCAAAGACAAAGTTATTAATCAGAGCGCGACACTCATCGGAAAAACCTTTCATCCTGAGTGTCTGCTGAAGGAAAGACCATTTAATCTTATCATAGGCTTTCTCAAAGTTGATTTTGAGTATTACTCCATTTAACTTTTTACGGTGCATCTCATGAACTGTTTCATGCAAAGTGACAACACCATCTAAGATGTATCTACCTTGAATGAAAGCAGTCTGAGATGAAGCACCACATGATCAGCCATTGAATTAAGTCTAATAGTCGCAACTTTGGTAAAAATCTTGAAGCAAACATTTAGGAGACAAATTGGTCTATATTATTGAATCCTTTCAGCATCGATCACTTTTGGTAAGAGAATGATTTCACCAAAATCGATACGAAACAGATCAAGTTGTCCCTTATGAAATTCACTAAAGAGTTCCAATAGATCTCCCTTAATTATATCCCAAAAGTTTTGATAGAATTCAGTAGGGAAGCCATCCGGTCCTGGCGCCTTATTGTGCTCCATTTGAAAAACTGCTTTCCTTATCTCTTCCTCAGAATAGGGAGAAGTCAGGAGTGCATTTTCTTGTGGAGACACTTGAGGTATATCATCTATCATGGACTCGTCCATAGATAAATCAGATTCCTCAGGGGCGCCAAACAGATCTTTATAATACGATGTGATATAGGACTTTAGCTGCTCATGACTTTCTCCTTTTTTAGTTGGCCAGTCATGTGCTTAGACCATCCTCCAAGGTATCTACGCGTGGAGCGTAACTCATTATTCCACCTTTGGATTGGAGTGTTCCCAGCAATAGGCTTGTCCCATATAAACTTAATCATATCCGAGAAACCTTCCCTTTGTAACCATCCAAGTTCAAATTTTAACTGACGTCTACGCGGGGGAGATGGTTTCCCGGTTGAAATTAAAATAGGGGCATGATCCGACAAAGCTTCTATGCGAGGTAGGACCCGTACTGAGACAAGCGGGAACTTTAATTCCCAATCTGAGTCCATCAATACATGGTCTAACTTCTCATAAGTAGGCTCTGGGAGGCTATGTGCCCAAGTAAATTGCCTCCCAACCATTGAAACCTCTCTTAAATCCAAGCTGTCAATGACGGTATTGAATAAAAAGGCCAATGTGTATCGAACCGGCCCCTGCTCTTCTCCTGTGGGTATCGTAGCAAATTGAAATCACCCCCAATAATGATCGGGTGCGGATTGTCCTTTGCTAAATTAACCAATTCACAGAGAAAAATAGGTTTTGCCGCATCCTGAGCAGCCCCATAGACGGAAACCAAGCTCCATATGAAATTATCAGATTTATTCCGGATGTGAAGCTTTATATGAAAGTCGCCTCCAGAATTATCCAAAATCACTACAAGAAAAGTTGCCATGGCCGACGAAGTTGAAGTCGCGCCGTGGTTGCTGGTGTACCATGGCCGACGATTTTGGTCCCTCCGTGGTGCATGTCAAAACTTTTTTTTTCTCGTTTTTGAGGCCACCTAGCCCGACAAAGCGGCCAAAACGTGGCGTATGGTGGCCCGGGACGTGGTGCATCTCGAAATCTCGGGTTCGCCGGCCGAGTCAACGCAAATCCGCACCGCCGAGGGATGTAGGGCCCGATGGCAGCCTCTCTGGCATTGTTTTTTCTACATCGCGCCATCTCGTTCAACGTTCTCCGATCGAGCCGTTTACGATGCAGGATCATGGGTCCCGCATGTCATCCTCTATGAACCAAAATTCTTTCTATTCTTGGATTTTTTGACCCCGATTTCTGGCTACTTCCTTTTTCTTTTGATCCCTGCCGCCTTGAAACGTTGAGACCGCTGCTGCTAAATGGGACCCGCATGTCATCCTTTATGTGCAATCAACTTTCTTTTCTTGGAGTTTTTTTGGCACCTCAAATTTGGTCACTTGCCTTTTCTTTCGATCCCCTGCCGCTCTCAAACGGTGATACCGCTGCTAATGGGACCCGCATGTCATCCTCTATGTACTATAAAACTTTCTTTTCATGGATTATTTTTGGCACCTCAAATTTGGTCACTTGCCTTTTTCTTTCGATCCCCTGCCGCCTCTCAAACGGTGATGCTGCTAATTGGACCCGCATGTCATCCTCTATGTACTATAAAACTTTCTTTTCTTGAATTATTTTTGGCACCTCATATTTTTTCACTTGCCTTTTTCTTCGATCACCGCCTCTCAAACGGTGATACCGCTGCTAACTGGGACCCGCATGTCATCCTCTATGTACTATAAAACTTTCTTTTCTTGGATTTTTTTGGCACCTCATATTTGGTCACTTGACTTTTTCTTTCGATCACCTGCTGCCTCTCAAAGTGATACCGTGCTAAATGGGACCCGCATGTCATCCTCTATGTACTATAAAACTTTCTTTTTTGAATTATTTTTGGCTCCTCATATTTTTTCACTTGCCTTTTCTTTCGATCCCCGCCTCTCAAACGGTGATACCCTGCTGCTAAATGGGACCCGCATGTCATCCTCTATGTACTATAAAACTTTCTTTTCTTGAATTATTTTGGCTCCGATATTTTTTCACTTGCCTTTTTCTTTCGATCTCATGCCACGTTTGAAACGTTGAGGAACCTGGCTCATGGGACCCGCATGTCATCCTCTATGTACTATAAAAGTTCTTTTTCTTGGTTTTTTCACCATCTGATTTTTGGCAATTTCTTTTTTCTTTTGATCCCCTGCCACCTCTCACCGCCGCTGCTAAATGGGACCCGCATGTCATCCTCTATGTACTATAAAACTTTCTTTTCTTGAATTATTTTTGGCTCCTCATATTTGGGCACTTGCCTTTTTCTTTCGATCTCATGCCACGTTTGAAACGTTGAGGAACCTGCTGGCTCATGGGACCCGCATGTCATCCTCTATGTGCTATAAAAGTTTCCTTTGTTGGATTTTTTTTCACCCTCTGATTTTTGGCTTGCCTTTTCTTTTGATCCCCGCCCTTTGAAACGTTGAGTAAGCTGGGGGACCCGCATGTCATCCTCTATGTCCATCAACTTTCCTTTCTTGGATTTTTTTTCACCCCTAATTACTAGCTACTTTCTTTTTCTTTTGATCTCAAGCCGCATTACAAACATTGAGACCGCTGCTGCAAAATGGGACCCACATGTCATCCTCTATGTACAATAAAGTTTCTTTTCTTGGATTATCTTTTGCTCCTGATATTTTGTCACTTGCCTTTTTCTTTCGATCTCATGCCGCCTTTGAAACGTTGAGTAAGCTGCTGTGGGTCCCGCATGTCATCCTCTACGAACAATAAAAGTTTCCTTTCTTGGAGTTATTTTTGACCCCTAATTTCGGCTATTTGCCTTTTTCTTTGGATCTCCTGCCCCTTTGAAACGATGAGGACGTGTTGGCGGTCGGTCCCACAAGTCATCCTCTATGAACAATAAAAGTTTCCTTTGATGGATTTTTTTGAACCCCTAATTAATTTCTGGATATTTCCTTTTTTCTTTGATCCCCGCGCCTTGAATCGTTGAGGATGCTGCCTCATGGGTCCCGCATGTCATCCTCTCGGAACGGTAAATGTTTATTTTCTTGGATATTGTTTACCAAATGATTTTTGGCTTATTTTTTCTTTCGATATCCTGCCGCCTTTAAACGTTGAGGACGCCGCTGGCTCACGGGTCCCACATGTCAGCCTCTATGAACAATAAGCGCGAGGACGCTGCCTCATGGGTCCGCATGTCATCCTCTCGAACGAAAATGTTTCTTTTCTTGGATTTTTTACCAACAGATTTTTGGTTTATTTTTCTTTCCATCCCCTGCCTTTAAAACGACGCTGGCTCATGGGTCCACGATGTCACCTCCCCGTACAAGAAACATGTGATATCTTGATTATTTTGCAGACAATAAACAGTGTATTGCGCTCTGAGCTATTGCAAACGGATAAATTAAATCTTTATTTTTACAACATATATCTTGAATCTCCTTGTTTTTTGTTTTGGCGAAGCATAGGACTTTCCTGTTTTTTTTTTGAGAAAATCCGAACTATCATGTTTGGAGTGGGCTGAAATTGTACGTGTCCAAAGGCCCAGAAGGATAGTTCGAAGGCCCAGATGTCTAGATGCAGCCCAATTGAAATCTTTCTTTTCTTGGATTTTTTCACCCCCGATTTCTGGCTACTTCATTTTTCTTTTGGTCTGTGCCGCCTTGGAAACGTTCTCGCACTGCAAAATGGGACCCGCATGTCATCCTCTATGTACAATAAAGTTTCTTTTCTTGGATTATTTTTGGCTCCTCGATATTTGGTCACTTGCCTTTTCTTTCGATCTCATGCCACGTTTGAAACGTTGAGGAATCTGCTCATGGGACCCGCATGTCATCCTCTATGTACAAAAAGTTTGATTTCTTGGATTTTTTTCACCCTCTGATTTTTGGCTATTTCCTTTTTCTTTTGATCCCCCCGCCTTGAAACGTTGAAGCTGCTGGCTCATAGGTCCCACATGTCACCGTATGAACGATAAAGCTTTCCTTTCTTGGAGTTTTTTTGACCCCCTAATTTCTGGCTACTTTCTTTTTCTTTTGATCTCAAGCCGCATTTGAAACGTTGGGACCGCTGCTGCAAAATGGGACCCGCATGTCATCCTCTATGTACAATAAAGTTTCTTTTCTTGGATTATTTTTGGCTCGATATTTGGTCACTTGCCTTTTCCTTCGATCCCATGCCACGTTTGAAACGTTGAGGAACCTGCTGGCTCATGGGACCCGCATGTCATCCTCTATGTACTACAAAAGTTTATTTTCTTGGGTTTTTTTTCACTCTCTGATTTTTGGCTATTTCCTTTTTCTTTTGATCCCCCGCCTTGGAAACGTTGAGTAAGCTGCAAACTCGTGGGACCCGCATGTCATCCTCTATGTACAATCAATTTTCTTTTCTTGGAGTTTTTTTACCCCCTAATTTCTGGCTACTTTCTTTTTCTTTTGATCTCAAACCGCATTTGAAACGTTGGGACAGCATGTCATCCTCTATGTACAATAAAAGTTTCTTTTTTTTGGATTATTTTTCACCCTCTGATTTTTGGTCACTTGCCTTTTTCTTTCGATCTCATGCCGCCTCTGAAACGTTGAGGAACCTGCTGGCCCATGGGACCCACATGTCATCCTCTATGTACTATAAAAGTTTCTTTTCTTTGATTTTTTTCACCCTCTGATCTTTGGCTATTTCCTTTTTCTTTTCATCCCCTGCCGCCTTGGAAACGTTAGCTGGCTGGTGGGACCCGCATGTCATCCTCTATGTACAATCAAGTCTCTTTTCTTGGATTTTTTTACCCCTTATTTTTGGTCACTTGCCTTTTTCTTTCGATCTCATGCAGCCTCAAACGTTGAGAAGCTGCTGGCTCATGGGACCCACATGTCATCCTCGATACTATAAAAGTTTCTTTTCTTGGATTTTTTCACCCTCTTATTTTTGGCTGTTTCCTTTTTCTTTTGATCCCTGCGCCTTGGAAACATTGATTAAGCTGCTGACACAAGGGGCCCGCATGTCATCCTCTATGTACAATCAACTTGCAAGATCTTGGGGCGGAAGAGCTTGTATAAGTGGGACCCATATGTCATCCTCTATGTACAATAAAAGTTTCTTTTTCTTGGATTATTTTTTGCTCCTGGTATTTGGTCTCTTTCCTTTTTCTTTCGATCTCATGGGACCCGCATGCCATCCTCTATGTACAATCAACTTTCTTTTCTGGGAGTTTTTTTACCCCTAATTTCTGGCTACTCTTTTTCTTTTGATCTCAAGCCGCATTTGAAACGTTGACACCGCTGCTGCAAAATGGGACCCGCATGTCATCTTTTATGTACAATAAAGTTTCTTTTCTTGGATTATTTTTGGCTCCTGATATTTGGTCACTTGTCTTTTTCTTTCGATCTCATGCCCCTTTGAAACGTTGAGGAAGCTGCTAGCGCATGGGTCCCGCATGTCATACTCTATGAACAATAAAAGTTTCCTTCCTTGGAGTTATTGTTTACCGCTAATGGCTACTTCCTTTTTCTTTTGATCCCCCGCCTTGGAAACGTTGAGTAAGCTGCTGACACAAGGGGCCCGCATGTCATCCTCTATGTACAATCAACTTGCAAGATCTTGGAGCGAAAGAGCTTGTATAAGTGGGACCCATATGTCATCATCTATGTACAATAAAAGTTTCTTTTCTTGGATTATTTTTTGCTCCTGATATTTGGTCACTTTCCTTTTTCTTTCTATCTCATGCCGCCACTGAAACGTTGAGTAAGGTGCTGGCTCATGGGACTGTACAATAAAGTTTCATTTCTTAGATTTTTTTACCCAGATTTTTGCTAACTTGCCTTTTCTTTTCGATCATATGCCGCCTTTGAAATTGAGGTCGCCGCTGGCTCATGAGTCCCACAAGTCAGCCTCTATGAACAATAAACCTTTCCTTTGTTGTATTTTTTACCCCTAATTTCTGGCTATTTGCCTTTTTCTTTTGATCCCCTGCGGCCTTTGAAACGATGAGGACGCTGCTGGTCGGTCCCACATGTCATCCTCTATGAAGAATATAAGTTTCCTTTTTGGATTTATTTTTGACCCCTAATTTCTGGCTATTTGCCTTTTTCTTCTGATCCCTGCCGACTTCGAAATGATGAGGATGCAACTGGCATCGGTCCCACATGTCGCCTCTATGAACAATAAATGTTTCCTTTGTAGGATTTATTTTTTACCCCTATTTTCGGGCTACTTGCCTTTTTCTTTGAAACGTTGAGGACGGTACTGTCTCATGGGTCCCACATGGCATCCTCTCTGAAACCTTCATTTCTTGTTAACGACAGGTTTATCAGTATTATTTTCGCAGACTAATACAAGCTCTTTGGCTCCAAGATCTTGCAAGTTGATAGATTAAATCAAGGAATTATTAGGATATGTTTTAAATTTCAAATCCACTTTATGAATTTTTAAAAATACCGTTATCCATGTGGGTATGGAGCGATCAAGGATTTTCATATTGGGCATGAGCAGTTTCAAAAATTGGAACCCTATAATTCAAAATAAATAAAAACAACTTTTATGTAGAATCTCCGTGTATTTTTTTTTTTGCCAATCATAGGATCTGTGTTTCATTAGAAAAGGGCCGAAATTGCATGAGCAGAAAGCCCCATTTGTAGTTATTGGGCTTCGACGGCCGGAGCAAGTAGGCCGAGAGCAATTACCATGTAGATGGCCGTTGGCAACCCAAAGTGAAATATTGGGCCCAACAGGGGAATGCTGAACAGTACTATTTTCTAATTGGAAGGTGGTACATGGCGTAATCCTGCCAAAAAAAAAGATGGACACGGGTTGCTGAAATTTGCCCATCTGCGCCTAATATCGCCGCCGCGGCTCCGCTTCCGCCGCCGCCGCCATGCCTCGTCTCGCGTCGAGCTCGCTGCCGCGTCTCGGGCACGGGGTACCGCGGCGTCGCGCGCGCCCCAAAGGTACGTATTACGCGGAGATACGTGACGGCGGCGAGCGCATCGGCCTCGGCACCTACGAGACCGCGCACGAGGCCGCGCGCGCGTACGACGCCGTGGCGTGGCGGCTCGGGCGCCCGCGATCGTCGATGAATTTCCATGACGTGTGGACGCGCCAGCAGGCCGAGGATCTCGCGCCGCCGTACATCGTTAGACAGGAGGAACAGCACCGCCGCCGCGAGACGGAGCGCCGTTTGCGCATCGCCGAGCGGGACGAGCGCGCGGCGCGCGAGTGGGCGGCCCGCTTCCCCGAGGACGTTGCCGCCGAGAAGAGCACTTCGCAGACGGAGGGCGGAGAAGGCGACGAGGCGGGCAGCGAAGAAGGAGGACCGCGCACGACGGAGGGCGGAGAAGGCGACGAAGCGGGCCTTCATCGAAGCGCAGCTCGCCGGGCCGACCACCATTGGCGAGGACGACCCCCGTTGGATTGACCTCTTCTCGTCGGATCCGGTGTCGGGCACGACACCGGACTCGTCAGATGTCGAGTTTTAGTTTAGTTTTATCGCACTACTTTGTACAAATATGAACTACGGAGTATCTATCAAGCTAATTTTATCCTATTTTATGTCTATTTCTAGTCTTTGTTTGATCTTCTGTTTTACTGCACTCTATTTTTCATTATATTCTGTTTTTGGCGCTGCATTTATAGCGCCTCTGAAAATACGCTGTTTCAGCCCTGCATTTGGCCGCCACAGTTTGCGCTTCCGGTGAAGCTATTGCCGGCTCCATGCGCAGCATCAGCCATTCAGCCCACAGCGCCTAAATATAGAGCCACTGCTGGAGTTGCTGTAATATGTTTGTCAGCAGGAGCTTACCTAATTAGTTAAAAAAAAGATGTTCAGCGTGGGATTCGAAAAAGATCTTCATGTTTTTTTCCTAGCTATCCTAGTTCGGACTTTTCATTGTGTTGGCTAGTGCATGAAGCTTGACACCTGTATTATGTGATCTGATATGAGGATAAGAACACCTTCAGGTTGCATTGCTAATGGTGTCTACTGCAGCAGTGGCGTACCTTCAATGGAGACTGATGCAAGAGAGTTGGTACTGGTGAACCTGCACCTGACATCATCGTGCCACCTGAAGTAGGTTGTGTATTGGGATTAGACTGATAAGCATAGCACCTTGCAAAGAACAAGATGCTGCTAGTGTTGGTTAACGTGATTTTACGATAAAAGTCATGTATGCTCAACAGGTGCCGTACCTAGTTTGGATATTGTGTTGTTACCCTTTTGTGGTTTGGTGTTTGTCCAACAGAGAAAGCTACTCTTTTCCCGTGTAAGTGTTATTATGTGAACAAAAGTTGTATGTACATATATATCGGTCAGAGAACCAAGATTGCATATTCTTGCCTGGTTATAACACATAAGTCATAATAACAATTAAAGAGAAAAGGAACATTTGCCTTTGCAATGTGATTGTGCCAAGTAGATTAGACAACCAACCACAAACATTACAGGTCAACAGCCAAACGCATGCGAAAGTCCTAAGGTAAGCTCCATAATACATGTTGAAACCAAAAGCCTAGAAACCATAAGAAAGGTAGCTCCACATCACAGTTCCACGACAGCAGCATACTGATCATAAAACATATATCAAGTCAGGACAGCTGCACCACTGGGTAAGCATCCATGGGGTCTGGCTCAAGAGCGAAGACTGTGTGAATGCTGCAAAATGTGGCTCTTGCCTCACCCCACCCATACATCTTATCATGGAACCTTACCAAATCAGCATGAATCATCTTGACATAAACATAGCTCCTCTCTCCATGCTGATGGGATTGAACAATGCGCCAGTTGCAGTGCTTCAGCTTGTCAAACAGTATGCAGGAGATGACGAAGCATGCTGGCTGGTCTTTTGTAGTGACAATGGCTTGGAGTAGCTGGTCCTGTGAACCACCCAACTGGATCTTTAGAGCTTGAAGGACAGTCCGTGCTATATAAGCTACCGTTGCTGACTTCAGCTCAGAATCAGGTGAATGACAGCTGACATCTTGTCCTAGAGATGCAGATCCTTCTTGATCATCACCACTACTTACAGGTGCGTCAGGTTCAACAGAAGGCACATCAGGTACATGCTCCGGTTCATAGGAGTCGGTAGCACGGTAGAACCTAAAGGGATAGTAGGACCAGATATGTTCTCGGACAGGACCGCTTGCTGAAATCTCTACAATACCAGCTCCAGGTAGACCACTAGTCTCTACAGAGGGTAAACCACCAATATCCACTTCAGAGGCTCTACCCTACCAGCTCCAGGTCCACCACCAGTCAGTACTCTGGGCAGGACGGGTTTTAACAATGCAAAACATACTTTGCAGGATCATCAGTAGCAACTCCAGCATCAGCACCAGTTATATCGGTCTTGAGAATTCCCGTGGCACGACACCGTTCACTAGAGGCTCTACACTAGCAGCTCCAGCTGCACCACCAGTTTCTACAGCAGGGGGTAAACCCAATCCACAACCTTCTTCATGTGACACGATGATGCCAGGTATAGGCTCATCAGTACCAGGTCCAGCTGCATCAGTCTCCATAGACAGTAAACAAGGTGGCGTCGGAGGTTTAAAAGACTGGCATGCCATTTCACCTTTGTCATCAGACAATATAGAGTTTTCTTCAACTCTATGTTTCTGCAATAATAAGCACATGAACAGAAATTAGACCAGAGCATCTAGCCATCTAACGGGGCAGCGGCAAAACAAGCGTCGGTCCATATGTTTACCTTGTCATCTGGGATATCAGAACACACAGATTTAGAAGTCATTTCACATAGCATCCGCTTTTTCGTTCCTTCCCCTACGTCCATCTGGAATAAGTAATACTATTGATCACATAAAACTAATTAATCAAATATATGCATATGTTGAGAAGTTTGCACGGCAAATTGTGGATTCTGCTTTTATCACCTACGAATCGTCGTTCTATATATTTACCTTGTTATCTGGGATATCAGAAGTCAAAGAATGAGAAGTCATCTCACTAAGTATCGGTTTTTTCGCTCTTCCCCTCCATCCATCTGCAATAAGAAGTACTATTGATCACATAAAGCCAATTCATTGAATATATGCATATGTTGAGAAGTTTGCACAACAAATTGTGGATTCTACTTCCAATCACCAAGTAATCTCGTGAGAAATGCATGATCAAGATATGTTTCTCCCTCTTGATCGACATCTGCATCTCCATTAAGACTAATCATCGTGCGATGGTGCTAGCGCATACACTTCCAATCACCAGACAAGCAAAAAATTGTTGATTCTAGTAATGCTTAATCAGCAGTGGCCATGGAACGACCACAGATCGACCAAGCAAAAAAATAAATCATCAGCCTACTGACCACCAGGCAAAACAAACTAGGCCCATACATGGCCTCACAAATCATCATCAAACGTCGATCAAACTAGCAAGTTTGAACATGGATTACTAATTTATTTTCTGATAAAGTGAGTATATTAATATCGAAAGATATTGATTACACTGAGCCTCTGCAACAACGCAATACCTTACTGGTAGTACGGATGCACATGGATTCCTAATACTCCCTCTGTTCGGTTTTAATTAGTCGACGAGAGGGAGAGAAGAAAATGAACTGTCGATGCTTTCAACTAGAGTCAATTAAATACGAACGGAAGAAGTACGTAGTAGTATTGACAAATATCCGGATCTAGTCTAAAAACAAATTGGCATGTAAATCCTAGTAGTCTACTAAACTAGGATCAATACCCTAGATTAGGGTTGCAAGCGGCGTCCGCGAATCGTCCCGCAAAGCAGAAAATTAGAGCAAATAGTGGTTGAGATTAGAGCAGATTTAAAGCACTCGCACTGAAACTAGCTAGCCCGCTACCCACCCCGCTTGACACCCTGCCCTAGATGTGAATCTACACCAAATATTCAAACAAGGATGAGCAACCGCCAATAAAATTTTATCCGCACATCATCATCTCTACCATACAAAAGGGTATGGTGATTTCACATACAGCCATTGTTGCCGCGGGACGAGGATGAGTGATGCGCCGCGGAGAAGGTGCCTCACGCCTCTGTCGCCGCCGCCGTCGAAGAGGAAGTCGAAGCCGCGCGATTGTGGTCCGTCGCCGATATGGAGGTGGAGCTACTAGGGAAGAGATGGAGGTGGAGGTGGAGAGGGAGTGATGGTTTGTACTAGTGGCGGCCGGTGAGATAGTTATAAATACAGCCTCTCTCTCTTTTTTGGCAAGGAATGCAGCTTCTCTTGGAAGGCAACGAGGCAACGCACTCCAGATTTATAATAATATGGACGGAGAAATTTGGTCGCATCTGTGTTGTCTTGTCAAATGAATCACCAGGATTTGCTTTTAGTACTCCAGATTTGGGCGACCCAAGGAAGTAGAGATAGTAATGTACGCCATCTAGCTGCACGCTATCAAATCAAATAAATGGTCATGCCATTTACTTTTAAGATGGTGCAGCAGTTATTCTGACCAAAGAAACATGCACGTCTGCTGATTATTTCTGATGGGTATACATTTACCGTCCGCTAGCAAAGATTGTTTGGCACATTGTTCTTATGGCTTTCAACATCACACCCCTTAATAATATTATTAATCAATGTTTGGGCAATCAATTGAGTGTGTTAATAAAAAATTAAAACCCACAAATCCAACTGTACTATTTTTAGGACCATATGAAAGACAAGGAATGATTTTAAATGCCATATGGAGTACCTCCAACCATGTGAAATATGGTTCTGTCATGCAGGTGATACCCATGGCTTCGCATTGGATCTGTATGTTGTCCTACATACAGTCAACTATGAAGTACCACGATTTGGTTTTTGGGTGCAACCGGCTAGAGAATGATGCACGGGTTTGTACAGCCAGTACAATTCACATTAAGATTTTCTGATAGGATGTTGATGTGTATATGTAAGAATCATACACTAGAATGTCTTCTATGTTTAGATGGTTGATCTACGTTTATACTTTCTGTGAACCATGAGGTTAAGACCTTTGTACTGTAATAAAGATTGCTAAATAACAGTATATATGTATGCCTCTAGGGACACTGAAACAGCCAAACAACCATGCATGTGTATAGACCGTATTTGATCAAATTAAAAGAAGCGCCTGGGTTCATGCAAATAGCATAAATTTATCACCTAAGTACATTAGCTATAAATAGTTAAATAGGAGTCAAGACCAACTGAGCTAGCTAGTAGTATGATCCTACTATTACATAAATATCCCTAACTCTGATTGTCTTTGTTCCAGTCCAGCGCGTTGGTGTAGCTTGGGATGAACCAAAACCCCGTATGCCAGTTGGCCCCTGGACCGCTGCTTGAGAAAGATATGCTTTGGTGGTCTTCGCCATTTAGACTGGCGGAAAATTTCTTGATGTGATGTGTCAAACTGAGAGCCAATGGCCTGAGGCGTGGTGTAGATGCAGTTTCTTCTTGTCAAATATCCTGGGGGAAATGTTGCACCACCCACTGGCATGAAAATCGGATAGTTCAACCCAAGGAACATAGAATAGTCTCCAAGATTAGTAACCCTTTCCCACGGGTTGGCTGGAAGTAACCGACTAGTGTCATTCGAGAATACAATGCAGGTATACCCCGAATAGCTGTGAACAGCGCGACCGCAATGGACAGAAGGGGTACTATCATAATGAGTTGGAGCACCGTCAGCGTCAAAATCCATTACGCCACGTGCATAGACCAGGAGAAGTCTAGAACGATCTTGAGATCTTGCCAGCCACCACGTACGACTATTAGAGTCAAAATCATCATCGTCATCAAATCCAGCCGTCCACGGAATGAATGGAGCAGGGAGCACTATAGGACCTTGAAAAAGGAAAGAACACGTCACATGAAAATATATTTCATGATTTATCTACTAGTGATATTGATTTGATATTGGGATGCCAATACTAGTACTTTATAAAATCATGGTCGAACATAAGATGGTTTGAAATATATTTCGAACATCTTGGTAAAACTTCATATGGATTTAAAACATGTTCCCGAAAATATTGGTCCAAATTTTAGATGGTTTGAATATAGTACTCCTTATTCTCTAGAACCGGGGGAATATAAACAAATGAAAGTTTTTATCAATATTGCATGGCACCTTTATTGATTCTATTTCTACTCTACCTTAAATTTTCTAGGGAGTAATAATAAAGAAACTTAATTACTAGGGGGCCTTTTTCCTAAGGAACAACATGCACATTAGACCATACTAAAATTCCTATAGATGTTAAATTCTATATATGTCCATACCACAAGAGGGTTATGGTGTGCGCCTATGGAATTCCTTTAAGCCAAAAGATGCCAAGACAGTTCAACAAATAAGAGGTGAAATACTATATAAGTTACGTATATAAAAAAGATAGGGAGGAAATGTTACCAAATTGATTAGGATCCCATGCATAAACATTTCCAAGCTCAGTAACGGCGAACACAAGTCCGTTATGTATAATTGCATCGCAGTATATGGCGCCGTACTGAAACTGGTTTTCAAGAAATATCCATGCACGAGGATATTCGCCATGGAGGTAGGCAATTGCAAAGTCGAAGATTGCGACAAGGGAGAAATCTTGATACCCCCTAGCAGCTGTAGGAACTTGGCAAATAGCTATCTTCTGCAGTCGAATAGCAGAACGCTGATACTCGAATATAAGTGGATTGTGTGTGGTTTCCAACTTGTCCCTCAAAGATGGAAGCTTAATCTTGCGATGAGTGTAGACATTGAGGAGGTTCCACTTGCCTTCGGGGCCAACCATGGCGATCCAATCTCCATTGGCGCCTGCCCGCTCCTCATCCTTACCGTGTGGCATTAGGCCATCATAGGAGAACCTGTCCAGCGGCAGTAGTTTGCACTTGCTGTGCACCGGCAAATCCTCCTTGAACACCGCCCATGGTTTATCCGCCGGGTCACAACAGAGAACACACGGAAGGCCAAACGGCTGAGAAGCAGGCAGAGTGGCACTGTATTTGGCTGACTGAAGAATACTTTTGGAGGAACCGACTAGGGACGCGGCGGTGATGGCGTCGCACTGGCTGATGAGCACTTCAAGGGGGCCTTCCGTAAACACCTTGTGAAACAGCCCAGATCCACAGACCCTGCTCGATTTCGCCATCGCAATGAGGCAGGTGGTACAATGGGGTTGGTATTTTCTTGGGCGATCTACTGATTCGAACTTTGGGAGAGAGATGGCGATCAATGGCGGCAGGTGGGGGTTTGAGTTGGAGAACGAGGCTCTCAAACTGGGCACTGCTGGATAGGATGCGAAAGCGCCATGGCGGAGACGCAGGCGCGTGCTATGGAAGATGGGCGGAGTGGGGATAGACGACGGAGGTGAACCGAGACGCTCATATACTGCCTACTGCAGTTTCGAGGAGAGTGTGAATGTGTTCAAAAAAAGAGGAGAGTGTGAATGTGTTCAAAAAAAGAGGAGAGTGTGAATGTGACCCGACACCCGAGTAGGAGCCGAGCAGACGGACTATAGGAGTAGCCCCATCATTACAGAACATTAATCGTGCTTCCTACAATAAATAAGTGAAACATCCCAGGCTTGTGTTGTCTAATCAAATCGATGGCCATGTCAGTATTATGGTGAACAAATAAAACAAATACACACCAACCTTGTTCTTTTTGCAACGTACACCAACCTAGCAAGGCATCAACCTTCTCGCCATCAACTACGACTCCGTGGCTCCGTCCCACCAAAGTTGTCTCAACTTTGTAAAAAAAATACATCTATCCATCTAAATTTTAACAAAGGTGAGACACTTTTGGTGGGACCGAGGGAGTACAAAAAAACTTCACTACTCCATGCTAGTATCGGCCACTAATTCAAATTTCAACTGAAGGCGTGCTATTTTATGGTCCTGAAAATTGCCAAAAAAAATACAACCCAAAAATGCAACAGATCCATGTTAAGGGGGTACACCCTACGCAATATACATTAAGAAACTTTGAAACTTCAGCGACCTTGTAAGAATGCCCATGACAGTGCAGTTTTGCCAAATTAGGAAGAGACGAAATATGAATTCAACCAAAGAAATCTAAACGAATCCTTAGACAATAGCATAGTTAACACGTTCAGAAAAAAATGATGACTCCAAAAGAACAACATTAGCAAGAAATAGTCCATTTTAGTTTGAATTTGCAGTCACATACATAACTAGTAGTACTGCCAAAATACTATAATACTCCGAGCTGCATTCTAGCACTCCAACTAGCTAGTAATAGTTCTGGAGTAGTAGTACTACTATACAAGTCCAAAATACATCCGAACGAACCCTACTTCGAACTAAACTACTCCCTCCGATCTTCGAGTAACTACATTGCAGTATGACTAAACGAAGATTATTGTATAACCTTCTTGTTGATGCAAACGCAGATAGGCAACACACGCTGCCCTCCATTCTGCTTCGCGTAACGGGGCGGCACCGCCAGGAAGAAGTGAGCTGCTGCAACATGATCAAGCTAGGCGTCGGGAGCTCGTCGGCTCGATTACCGCCATCAAGGTGTCCGTCGAGAGGTCACTGGTCCCAGCCGTCGCCGGCGTCGGCGGACCAATCACCAACAGCTGCGCCTTGTAGAAAACAAGCACGCGGCCGACCTGATGCACACACAGGACACAATGGTGGTCGGGCCGAGCGCTCCAACGGTGATGGCGAACACGCTACCGTCTTCTTCCCCACTGCCGATGAACAGGTGTCCCCGCGGTTGTACCGGAAGACGAACTATGCACCAGGCGGGTATGCCACTGGAACGTAAACACTGGGATGGAGTGGGATGCTTGGAGGTGTACCAGGAGCTCCCGCGGCGGGCCGGTGAAGCTGCAGCCGGTATTGATGGCCTCTGTGCAGCCGCACGGACCATGCGGGCACGCGATATAGTGCTTGTAGGACTCCGTGGAGCGACCAAGCTCTGGCAGCCGACGCACTTGACCATTGCCCAGATCGATTCGACGCCGCAATCTTGGCCCAGATCGATTCGACGGCGGCAACCACGCCGGCTGCTCGCACTTCTTGCACGGGTTCGGCGCAAGCTCGCCGACGCAGCGCCGACAGCCCATATGACCGCCCTTGCACTGCACGGAACAACGTACGTGGCATCAGTTGTCATTGACATTTCTCACAGGTGAACCTAAGAATGAAATCGGAAGGGAGCGACCTTGGATATGGGGGGTTTGAAGGGCAGCAGGCAGAGGGGGCACAAGAAGAGGGCCTCCTCCATCTTCAGAGAAGAGTGATCGGGAAAACGAGAACGGGATGGGTTATTTTTTTATACATGCCTTGGAGTGGAGTATGGATACTACTACTTATAGGAAGAACTTCCTTGCTAAGAATCGGCGTCGGCCGTACGCAAGCATAGATGCACCAGCGGCTCTGCAGTTTGTCAAAATAAAAGGACAGAGCTGCAGTGACTTGAAGTCTCCAAATCTCATTGTGACTTGGTGCCACCATCTACCAACCATTTGAGATCCAACGTTCCAAACTAATCTCTTATTTCGAACCTAAAAACAAAAATTACGAAAAAAATCCAGTAAAATGTAGATGCCTTGTTCTAAAATCTGTGAATATTTCATCCCACTCGGACGATTAGCTTGTGATTAAAGAGCTTTTTACGTATACGAGCACTAGTTTAAACTAAATACTCTGATTCATATTAATTGACTTCAATATGGATGTATCTAGAACTAAAATGTGTCTAGTACATCCATATTAGAGTCAATTAATATGAACCGGAGGGAGTATATATTTGCTCACAAACCTTTGATTCAAATCGAATGAAACTTCACCAAAATATAAATCGAAATATGCACGATTAACTGGAAGTTCTTGAAATATTTCTGAGCAATTATAATAATTATTTAGTTTAAATTCTAAGTCGATCGCATACATTGGATCTGAGATGGATGGTGGATGGTGGCACCAAGTCACTGTGAAACTTGGAAGTATCAAGTCAGTGAAGCTCTATCCCAAAATAAAAGCTTCGTGAAGGGGGCAGTTTGGTTCAAAAAAGAAGACAGTGCCAAGCAGTTGTCAAACAATACCCATATAGTCAAATGTACTCCCTCTGATTCAAATGAATTGACTCAACTTTGTCTAGATATATGGATGTATCAAGTCACTGAAGCTAAAATAAAAGCTTCATGAAGGGGGAAGTTTGGTTCGAAAAAAAATACAGTGCCAAGCAGCTGTCAAATAGTACCATAACGTCAAATGTACTCCCTCCGATTCAAACGAAATGACTCAACTTTGTATTTTGCATGTTAAAGGTTTTTCGTAAAACTTGGCCAATCTTAACATAGTTTGCCTTTCTAAAAAAAGATATAAGCCCTAAGGCTCCTTTGATTCATAGGATGGGAAAACCATAGAAATATGGAAAACATAGGATTGAGATTTAATGGCTAGTTGAATCATATAGGAAGATGAGTTGTGTTTGATTGTGCCAAAGGAAATTTTCCATGAGGTATGACCTAATGTTTTATTCTTATAGGATTTGCACTGCAAGATTCCTATAGGATATGTTCCTATGAATCAAACAACTAGTGTGGGGAAAATTCACATGTGATCTAAATCCTACATAATTCCTATACAAATCCTATATATGAATTTTAGTTGTTAGGTCACTTAAAATGACTTCACTTGAAGAGTTACATTTTTGTTTTTTTCTGAATTAGTAGTGATGCCTAACCATATATATACCTAAACCAAGAGAATCAGCATAAACTTATGTATATTAATAGTAAGCGCATATATGAATGTTTTTTATCTACAAACCCAGGGTCATATATATGTACATAGAAACATGCATATATACTAGTTTTTGTACCTTGGTGTGTTCCTCTTTTGGGCTATCTCTTTTTTGTTCACCGATTCACAACCAACGCCCTAGATTAATTTGGCACTTAAAAATAACATTTTGTTTTTGGCGCACTAACACAAATAGTAGTAGCACGGTCAACACTGTAGAGAAGTACAAAATAAATGTGTGTGGGAAAAAATGACTTAAAGTGACCATTACATTGAGAAAAAGGGTAGAACCAAGCATTGCACAGGGCAGTAGTGCCCAGAAGAAAAAAACAAGTTGGGTTATACTCCCTCCATCCTGAAATAATGGGTGTAGAGTTAAAATTTGTCCATAAAAGAGTGTACTTCTCGTTTTGCAATGCACTTCAAAATTTGTCCACAAAAGAGTGGTAGTAAAAAATATTTCTTTCTCATCACGAGGGATATAGTTTCTTCACGACTAGTACGTACTACCTCCATCACAAAGCTTAAGTCTTTTTTTAAGAGTCAAAGCAAGTAAAGGTTGACGAAAATTTAGAACAATCTATCAACTAATATAATATTTTGTAGATACCATACCAAAAAAATTCGTTGTCTATGTATTGATATTAATTTTGTATTTTGCATGATAATGATTTTTGGTAAAATCTTAGTTTACCTTGACATAGTTTGAGCTTCTAAAAATAATATAAGCCTTACGCTTTGGGATGGAGGTAGTAGTATTTAGCATAATATGGTTTTCTTATTTACTACATGCATTTAGATCATTGGAGGTGGAAAAGTTGAAGAGGAAAGTGATGGTCGATGACAGTTTCCCAATGTAATAATAAAATCCTTAATATGCCTTGAAAACCCACACGTACGCTCTTTCTAGGACAGAGGCAGTATGTAATGCACCACGCGCTGTCATCTGCCGGTTCGTGCTATGTCTCCCAAATCTTGAAATATCGTCGTTATCCATTTCACGTCCACACTTCTCCCTCTCTCCACGGACTAGGAAAAAACCCTCTCTTCACTTCCCCTTCCCATTCCACCGATGGAGAGCCCAACCGACGCCGTCAACGCAGCGAAAGCGAAAGCCGCGCTGGCCTTAGCCGCAGAGAGGCGTGCAGAGCGCGACCGCAGCACGCATGGCCGCAACGGCGGCGATCATTGCCGCAGCGGATGCCAAAGACGAAGCGGAGGCCATTGCCGAAGGTCGGGCCATTGGTCGCTCATCGGCATCTGATGATGTTGGTAGATGGGTCCACTCTCTTGGGAAGCATCCCCTAGATGACGAGGACGAGGTTGAACTCATCTTTGAACCGCCGCCGCCGACCTTCGACGAGAATATCGTCGACGAGGGGGAGGAAGTATGTTCCGATTCACCTCTCTCCCTTATTCAACATAGCCTGTATCGATTTGCGCTATGGTCTCTCCCTCTTTTTGCGCTATAGCGTTTTGAATTAGCGTCAGAATCTTTTTAGATTCATATTCAGTATTAGTTGCAACTGCTACATATTTGCTTCACATCCGATTCACCTCTCTCCCTTATTTAACATAGCCCTGTATCGATTTGCTCTATGGTCTCTCCCTCTTTTTTTTTGCGCTATAGGGTTTTGAATTAGCGTCAGAATCTTTTTAGATTCATATTCATTATTAGTTGCAACTGCTACATATTTGCTTCACCTGTTTATTTGGCATGTATCAGGTTGCTACTGATGAGGTTGACAGCGATGTCGAGTCGCGTCATAGGAAGGCCAGGGCCACTCTCAACAAGCTTAAGGCGGGGAAGTTCGACAAGTATTGGAGTGAACCCTGGACTGGTGCCAGGAACAGCTGCCCCTTCTGCACAAAGAGCATAAAGGTTGACTTTCGAAGCGTCCGGCTGTCTCAAAGTTGGGGAAACTGTTAACCGATCCGGCTTCATAGCCAACCACATGGCATATGGGCTATTCCTAAGGAAGAAATTGAACCAAGCTATCGAGACCGGTCGTGTGCCTCCTCCCAAGCCCAAGCCACCAAAGATTAAAGGTATGGGCAGCAAGAAGCAGAAGAAGCGGGACCAGGAAGAAGATGGTAAATATACTCCGTAACTGTTGTGCATGTTTGTCTCTCCTACTGCTTCAAAAGCAGCATCTTTTGTTGAACTCTGTTTATGTTTGCTGCTCAGCAGCGTTTGTGGTGAACCTATTAGCTTAATTAGGGGTTGTTGAACTATGTCTGTGTTGAACCTTGCTTAATTAGGTTGTGTTGAACTCTGTTTGTGTTGGCGTGGGAAGGGGGCATGATGCTACCCTGAATTTGCGGGACCCCCAAAAAACTTGCAAATACGAGTGATGCATCCAAAAGGAACAAACTTCTTACATGGTAGACCCAGTCGAAAGCAAGAAATGCGATCGGGTCCTTAACAGCCCCGCTCGGATTGATCGGGTATTTTGCCTGCCTACCGCATGTGACTTGTGCTCACTGAAGTTTGGGACCTCACGCATGGGCACCACACGTAAGTGACAGACCTGTTGGTGTAAAAACTCGAGTGATTATTATACTGCATTAGTACAAAGTTTCCTATGGATTCAAGGGTTGGAAAGCCAAGTTAACTCATTTTCATGACTAAGAAGGAGCAGGCTTACTTTTTCATTTTCATGTTTTAACTTGTTTAAATCTTGGTCAAACAAAGGATCTGACCAGGATTCAAGTGGGCATAAAAATTCAAAAAAGAAATCAAAAAAAAAAGCACATAAGCTTCTTATGTCATATAGTAAGCATTACAGTTGATCAACGAAGTCTAGACATATTCAAACCAGAAAATATTGTATATACCCCCTAACCCTAAACTCTGTCTTATGAAGTCAAGCATGAAGAAAAGTGGTTTTGGGTTTCAAACATTGGAAATTGAAAAAACTCCCAAAAGCTTCATTTTGGAGTGACTAAGAAGAATCCAGGCTTTCATTTTCATTTTCATGTTTTAAATTGGTTTAAATCTTGGTCAAACCTAGGATTTGACCAAGATTCAAATGGACATAACAAATTCAAAAAAATCAAAACCAAACACATAGTCTTTTGATGTCATATAGTAAGCATTCAAGTTGATAAACAAAGTCTAGACATATTTAAACAAGAAAAATCATGTATATACTTGGCCCCTAACCCTAAACTCTGTCTTATGAAGTCAAGCATTAAGAGGAGTGGTTTTGGTTTCAAACATGGAAATTTAAAAAACCTCCCAAAAGCTTCATTTTGGAGGGACTAAGAAGAATCCAGGCTTACTTTTCATTTTCATGTTTTAAACTGGTTTAAATCTTGGTCAAACCTAGGATTTGACCAAGATTCAAATGGGCATAACAAATTCAAAAAACTAAACACATAGTCTTTTGATGTCACATAATAAGCATTCAAGTTGATAAACAAGGTCTAGACATATTCAAACCAGAAAAATCATGTATCTACCCCCTACCCCTAAACTTTGTCTTATGAAGTAAAGCACGGAGAGATATCCTTTTGGGTTTCAAACATGGAAAATTGAAAAACCTCCCAAAAGCTTCATTTTGGAGTGAATAAGAAGGATCCACACTTACTTTTCATTTTCATGTTTTAAACTAGTTTAAATATTGGTCAAACCTGCAAGGATTTGACCAAGATTCAAATGGGCATAAAAATTCAAAAAACGAAAACCACTTCTCTGACTTCATAAGACAGGTTTAGGGTTGGGGTATATACATGATTTGTAATGTTTAAATATGTATAGACTCTCTTGATCAACATGAATGCTTACTATAACTTAAGAAGCTTAATTATGTGCTTTGGTTTTTCATTTTTTGAATTCTTTATTGAATTTTTATGCCTATTTGAATCTTGGTCAAATCCTAGGTTTGACAAGAATTAAACAAGTCAATGAAAAAAATGAAAAAGTAAGCCTGGATCCTTCTTATTCACTCAAAAAATGAAGCTTTTGGGAGGGTTTTTGAATTTTCCATGTTTGAAACCCAAAACCATTCCTCTTATATGCTTGACTTCATATATATCACAGAGTTTAGCCTTAGTATATACATGATTTTTCTAGTTTGAATATGTCTAAACCTTGTTTATCAACTTGAATGCTTACTATAAACCAAAAATTCATGTATCTACACCTAACCCTAAACTATGCATGAAGAGAAGTGGTTTGGGTTTCAAACCTGGATATCTCAAAAACCCTCCCAAAAGCTTCATTTTGGAGTGAATAAGAAGGATCAAGGCTTAATTTTTCATTTTCATGTTTTAATCTTGTTTAAATCTTGCTCAAACCTAGGATTTGACCAAGATTCAAATGGGCATAATTTAAAAAAATGAAAAATCAAGGCACATAGTCTTCTTATATATGTCATATAGTAAGCATTCAATTAAGTTGATAAACAAGCTATGGACATATTCAACCCAGAAAAATCATGATGAATCTACCCCCTATATATCCCTAAACCCTAACTAATGAAGTCAAGCATGAAGAGAAGTGGTTTTTGGTATAAATCATGGAAATTTCATATTCATGTTTATTAAACTTGTTTAAATCATGGTCAAACCTAGGATTTGACCAAGATTCAAATGGGCATAAATATTCAGAAAAACAAAAATGGAAAATCAAGGCACATGTTTTAAACTTGTTTAAATCTTGGTCAAACCAAGGATTTGACCAAGATTCAAATGGGCCTAAAAATTTAGAAAAAATCAAAAGAGAATGAAAAACCAAAGCACATAGCATTCTTATGTCATATGTATAGTAAGCATTCAAGTTGATAAACAAGGTCTAGACATATTCAAACCAAAAAATCATGTATATATCTACCCCTAACCCTAAACTGATCTGTCGATCTTATGGAAGTCAATCATGAAGAGAAGTGGTTTTGGGTTTCAAACATGGAAATTTCAAGAACATCCCAAAAGCTTCATTTTAGAGTGACTAAGAAGGATCCATGCTTACTTCGTTTGCACGTGTTAAACTTGTCTAAATCTTGGTGAAACCTAGGATTTGACCAAGATATGATTCAAATGCGAGAAAATTAAAAAAGTCAGAAAAATTAAAAACCAAAGTACATAGTCTTCTTATGTCATATAGTAAGCATATTCAAGTTGATAAACAAGGTTTGGACATATTCAAACCATACAAATCATGTATCTATACCCCCTAACCCTAAACTTTTTCTTATGAAGTCAAGCATGAAGAGAAGTGGTTTTGGGTTTCAAAGATGGAAATTTCAAAAACCTCCAAAAACTTCATTTTAGAGTGACTGAGAAGTTAGCATTAAAGTTGATAAACAAGGTTTAGACATATTCAAACCAGACAAATCATGTATCTACCCCTAACCCTAAACTCGGTCTTATGAAGTCTAGCATGAAGAGAATCGTTTTGAGTTTCAAACGTTTAAGCCAAAAGCCCCATTTCAAATATTTCAAACTTATTCAAAGTTGGTTCAAATTTGAAAGACATACAAGTTATAGCACACATAGTGCATACATTTTCACACATCTTACTAGATGCTAACCCTATAGTTTGAGGCCACTGGATGAGGTCGAAAAAGTTCTTGGATTAGAATCGTGTTGTTCGAACCCCGAGTTGGATTTTTGAACCTTGATCTGTAGTGCAGGCAAAACCTAGTTTAACCTATTTAATTATAGATTCGTATATCGATTTTTCTACCTTTTTATTATTACTATGTACAGATGGGCGTTTGCGTCGAGTGAAACTCGGAGGAGAGGGATCACTCGGAAGGAGAGAAAAAAGGAGAGCATTATGGTGTCTTCCCTTTTTCGGGTGATGATGATGATGTAGACTGTTGCGCAGGGTTTGTAAGTGCGCAGGAGGTGCGAGCGAGCGGCGAGAGTCGAGCGAGGCCGAGAATGAGAGATTTGTTTTTGTGAGAGGGACAACCGAAGGATCCAGAAGGACCCACAGACTTCCAATACGCATCCTGATGCGTCTTCTCTTGACAAAGAAGATGGCTGGGAGTTGGCGTATCTATTGCACGTGACTTGTGCTCACTCAAGTGTGGGACCTCACGCGTGGGCACCACACGTAAGTGACAGACGTTGTGTAAAAACTCGGTTGATTATAATAGTGCATTAGAACAAAGTTTCCTATGGATTCAAGGGTAGAAATCCAAGTTAACTCATTTACATGACATTATTTTTTCCATGAAGCAAAGTTAACACTATCAATTGGTACATTTTGGAGTGACTAAGAAGGATCAATGCTTACTTATTCGTTTAATTTCACGTGTTAAACTTGTCTAAATCTTGTTCAAACCTAGGATTTGACCAAGATTCAAATGGGCAGAAAAAATAATTAAAAACAGAAAAATGAAAAACCAAATCACATAGTCTTCTTATGTCATATAGTAAGCATTCAAGTTGATAAACAAGGTCTAGACATATTCAAACCGGACAAATCATGTATCTATACCCCTAACCCCTAAACTCATTTATGGTCAAGCGTGTGAAGAGAAGTGGTTTTGGGTTTCAAACATCAAATTTCAAAAACCTCCCAAAAGCTTCATTTTAGAGTGACTAAGAAGGATACATGCTTCCCTTTACATTTTCATGTTTTAAACTTGTTTAAATTATCTTGGTCAAACCTAGGATTTGACGAAGATACAAATGGGTGGGCACAAAATTCAAAAAATCAGAAAAATGAAAAACCAAATCACATAGTCTTCTTATGTCATATCGTAAGCAATCAAGTTGATAAACAAGGTCTAGATATATCCAAACCAGACAAATCATGTATCTACCCCCTGTCGATCTTATGAAGTCTAGCATGAAGGGAAGTCGTTTTGGGTTTCAAACATTGAAATTTAAAGAACATCCCAAAAGCTTCATTTTAGAGTGACTAAGAAGGATACAGACTTCCCTTTTCATTTTCATGTTTTAATTGTTAAATCTTGGTCAAACCAAGGATTTGACCAAGATTCAAATGGCCCTAAAAATTCAGAAAAAAATGAAAAGAATGAAAAACCAAAGCACATAACATTCTTATGTCATATGTATAGTAAGCATTCAAGTTGATATACAAGGTCTAGACATATATATTCAAACCTAGGATTTGACTAGCTAAACACATAGTCTTCTGATGTCATATAGCAAGCATTCAAGTTGATAAACAAACTTGTTTAAATCATGGTCAAACCTAGGATTTGACCAAGATTCAAATGGGCATAATTTTAAAAAAATTGTAAAATCAAGGCACATAGTCTTCTTATGTCATATAGTAAGCATTCAATTAAGTTGATAAACAAGGTCTAGACATATCAAACCAGAAAATTCATGTGTCTAGCTACCCCTAACCCTAAACTCTGCACGAAGAGAAGTGGTTTTGGGTTTCAAACATGGATATTTCAAAAACCCTCCCAAAAACCTTCATTTTGGAGTTAATAAGAAGGATCAAGGCTTACTTTTTCATTTTCATGTTTTAATCTTTTTTAAATCTTTGTCAAACCTAGGTTTTGACCAATATTCAAAAGGGCATAATTTAAAAAAATGAAATATCAAGGCACATAGTCTTCTTATGTCATATAGTAAGCATTCAATTAAGTTGATAAACAAGCTCTAGACATATTCAAACCAGAAAAATCATGATGTATCTACCCCCTATATATCCCTAAACCCTAACTTATGAAGTCAAGCACGAAGAGTGGTTTTTGGTTTAAATCATGGAAATTTCAAAAACCCTCCCAAGAGCTTCATTTTGGAGTGACTAATTAAGAAGCATACATGCTTACCTTTTCATATTCATGTTTTAAACTTGTTCAAATCTAGGTCAACAAACCTAGGATTTGACGAAGAATCAAATGGGTATAAAAAATTTAAAAACAAGCTCTAGATAAGCTCAAGTTGAAAAACAAGTTCTAGACATATTCCAACCAGAAAAATCATGCATGTACCCCCTATATATATATCCCTAAACCCTGACTTATGAAGTCAAGCATGAAGAGAAGTGGTTTTTGGTTTCAATCATGGAAATTTCAAAAACCCTCCCAAGAGCTTCATTTTGGAGTGGCTAAGAAGGATAGATACTTAATTTTTCATATTTATGTTTTAAACTAGTTTAAATCATGGTCAAACCTAGGATTTGACCAAGATTCAAATGGGCATAAAAATTCAAAATAAATGAAAATAAATGAAAACCAAGGCACGTAGTCTTCTTATGTCATATAGTAAGCATTCAATTAAGTTGATAAACAAGGTCTAGACATATTCAAACCAGAAACATCATGTATCTAGCTACCCTAGCCCTAAACTCTGTCTTATGAAGTCAAGCATGCATGAAGAGAAGTCGTGGTTTTTGGTTTCAAACATGGAAATTTTAAAAACCCTACCAAGATCTACATTTTGGAGTGACTAAGAAGGATATATGCTTAATTTTTCCTATTAATGTTTTATTAAACTTGTTTAAATCATGGTCAAACCTAGGATTTGACCAAGATTCAAATGGGCATAAAAATTCAAAAAAAACAAAAAAATGGAAAATCAAGGCACATAGTCTTCTTATGTCACATTAGTAAGCATTCAATTAAGTTGATAAACAAGGTCTAGATATATTCAAACCAGAGAAATCATGTATCTACCCCTAACCCTAAACTCTGTCTCATGAAGTCAAGCATGAAGAGAAGTGGTTTTTTGGTTTCAAGCATGGAAATTTCAAAAACCTCCCCAAACTTCATTTTAGAGTGACTAAGAAGGATACAAGCTTGCCTTTTCATTTTCATGTTTTAAACTTGTTTAAATTATCTTGGTCAAATCTAGGATTTGACAAGATTCAAATGGGCAAACATATGATAAGTGATGCAAATATCATTTCTAAGTGCGGGCAAACCAGAGATATGTGGTTTTTGGTTTCAAACATATTCAAACGAGAGAAATCATGTATCTACCCCCTAACACTAAACTCTGTCTCATGAAGTCAAGCGCATGCATGAAGATATGTGGTTTTTGGTTTCAAACATGGAAATTTCAAAACCCTCCCAAGAGCTTCATTTCGAAGTGATTAATTAAGAAGCATACATGCATGCTTACTTTTTCATATTCATGTTTTAAACTTATTCAAATCTTGGTGAAACCTAGGATTTGACCAAGATTCAAATGGGTATAAAAATTTAAAAAATACAAAAAAGGTCTTCTTATGTTATATAGTAGGCATTCAATTAAGTTGATAAACAAGTTCTAGACATATTCAAACAAGAAAAATCATGCATGTATCTACCCATAACCCTAAACTTTGTTTCATGAAGTCAAGCATTGTGGTTTTTGGTTTCGAACATGGAAATTCAAAAACCCTCCCAAGAGCTTCATTTTGAAGTGACTAAGAAGCATACATGCTTACTTTTTCATATTCATGTTTTTAACTTATTCAAATCTTGGTGGAACCAAGGATTTGACAAAGATTCGAATGGGTATAAAAATTCAAAAAACAAGGTCTTCTCTTATGTTATATAGTAAGAATTCAATTAATTTGATAAACAAGGTCTAAACATATTCAAACCAGGAAAATCATGTATCTACCACCTAACCCTAAACTCTGTCTTATGAAGTCAAGCATGCATGAAGAGAAGTGGTTTTTGGTTTCAAGCATGGAAATTTCCATGTTTGAAACCCAAAACCACTTCTCTTCATATGCTTGACTTCATATGACAGAGTTTAGCGTTAGGGGGTAGATACATGATTTTTTGGTTTGAATATGTCCAGACCTTGTTTATCAACTTAAATGTAACTATATGACATCAGAATGGGCATAAAAATTTAAAAAAATTAAAAATGTAAAACCAAAATTTAATTGGGAGGAAAGGGTACATGAATTACAATTAAAAAACAAGGTAACTTAAATACTTGGATGCCCCAAGATGTGTGGAAGCCCAAAACAATGGCAAAACATATCATGTGCGCATGCTGCATCCAATTCAAGTAGAACACAGAGGCATCGATAGTTTGACCTAAATTTGAAATCAAAGAGAAGGTGGTTAGAAAAAATCAAAATTGGCAAAGCAAAGCATGAAATCAAAAAATTGTGATGCACTCTAGCTATGAAAATTATCAAACAATGCAAACCAAAATGATTTTTTAGAGGAATACTAGTTCAACTTATTTAATTTTTATTTGTAGGCCAAAATCAAACCCCGTAGTTGGATTTTTTTTCAACTTGATCTGTAGTACTGGGGAAAACCCTAGTTTATAACCTATTTAATAATAGATTCGTAGTCGATTCTTTTACTTTTTTATTATTACTATGCAGCACATGTGTGTTTGCCCGTCGAGTGAAACTCGGAGGAAGAGGAATCACTCGGAAGGAGAAGAAGGGAGAGCAGTCACGGGGCCCCTCTTATTGATGGTGTATATTCTTTTTCTGTTGATGTTGACTGTTGTGCAGGTTTGTCAGTGAGCAGGAGCGAGCGAGCGAGCGAGTCGAGCGAGGCCGAGAATGAGAGAGATTTGTTTTTTTTTTTGTGAGAGGGACAACCGAAGGATCCAGAGGACCCACAGACTTCCAATACGCATCCTGATGCGTCTTCTCTTGACAAAGAAGATGGCTGGGAGTTGGCGTACCTATTGCACGTGACTTGTGCTCACTCAAGTGTGGGACCTCACGCGTGGGCACCACACGTAAGTGACAGACCTGTTGGTGTAAAAACTCGGTTGATTATTATAGTGCATTAGAACAAAGTTTCCTATGGATTCAAGGGTAGGAAATCCAAGTTAACTCATTTACATGACATTATTTTTCCATGAAGCAAAGTTAACACTATCAATTGGTACATTTTGGAGTGACTAAGAAGGATCAATGCTTACTTATTCGTTTAATTTCACGTGTTAAACTTGTCTAAATCTTGTTCAAACCTAGGATTTGACCAAGATTCAAATGGGCAGAAAAATAATTAAAAAAACAGAAAAATGAAAAACCAAATCACATAGTAAGCATTCAAGTTGATAAACAAGGTCTAGACATATTCAAACCAGACAAATCATGTATCTATACCCTAACCCCTAAACTCTGTCTTATGAAGTCAAGCATGTGAAGAGAAGTGGTTTTGGGTTTGGGGTATATATACATGATTTTTATTGTTTAAATATATATAGACTTTGTTGATCAACATGAATGCTTAATTACTATATGACATAAGAAGTTTATGTGCTTTGGTGTTTCATTTTTTTGATTTCTTTTTTGAATTTTTATGCCCATTTGAATCTTGGTCAAATCCTAGGTTTGACAAAGATTTAAACAAGTTTGAAACATGAAAATGAAAAAGTAAGCTTGGATCCTTCTTAGTCACTCCAAAATGAAGCTTTTGGGTGGGTTTTTGAAATTTCCATGTTTGAAACCCAAAACCACTTCTTCTCTTCATGCTTGACTTCATAAGACAACGTTTAGGGTTAGGGGGTAGATACATGATTTTTCTGGTTTGAATATGTCTAGACTTCGTTGATCAACTTGAATGCTTAGTATATTACATAAGAAGACTATGTGGTTTGGTTTTTGATTTTCTTGATTTTGTTTGATTTTTTATGACCATTTGAATCTTGGTCAAATCCTAGGTTTGACCAAGATTTAAACAAGTTTAAAACATGAAAATGAAAAAGTAAGCATGGATCCTTCTTAGTCATGACAATGAGTTAACTTGGCTTTACTACCCTTGATGAATCCATAGGAAACTTTGTACTAATGCAGTATAATATTCTGGTTTGAATATGTCTAGACCTTGTTTATCAACTTAATTTGAAAGACATACAAGTTATAGCACACATAGTGCATACATTTTCACACATACTGCACTAGATGCTAACCCTATAGTTTGAGGCCATTTGGATGAGGTCGAAAAAATTCTTGGATTAGAATCGTGTTGTTCGAACCCCGTAGTTGGATTTTTTTGAACCCTTGATCTTTAGAACTGGGCAAAACCCAAGTTTAACCATGCAAGATTCAAATGGCCCTAAAAATTCAGAAAAAAATCAAAAGAATGAAAAACCAAAGCACATATATAGCATTCTTATGTCATATGTATAGTAAGCATGCATTCAAGTTGATAAACAAGGTCTAGACATATATATTCAAACCAGAAAAATCATGTATATATCTACCCCTAAAACTCTAATTAAACTATGTCTTATGAAGTCAATCATGTAGAGAAGTGGTTTTGGGTTTCAAATATGGAAATTTCAAGAACCTCCCAAAAGCTTCATTTTAGAGTGACTAAGAAGGATCCAGGCTTATCTTTTCATTTCATGTTTTAAACTTGTTTAAATCCTGGTCAAACCTAGGATTTGACCAAGATTTATGGGCATAAAATTCAAAAAAATCAGAAAAATAAAAAACCAAAGCACATAAGCATATTCAAGTTGATAAACAAGGTTTGGACATATTCAACCCATACACAAATCATGTATCTACCCCTAACCCTAAACTCTGTCTTATGAAGTCAAGCATGAAGAGAAGTGGTTTCGGGTTTCAAACATGGAAATATCAAAAACCTCCCAAAAACTTCATTTTAGAGTGACTGAGAAGGTTGCATGCTTCCCTTTTCATTTTCATGTTTTAAACTTGTTTAAATCTTGGTCAAACCTAGAATTTGACAAGATTCAAATGGGCATCAAAATTCAAAAAAATCAGAAAAAGAAAAACCAAAGCAATAGTTTTCTTATGTCATATAGTAAGCATTAAAGTTGATAAACAAGGTCTAGACATATTCAACCAGACAAATCATGTATCTATACCCCTAACCCCTAAACTCTGTCTTATGAAGTCAAGCATGTGAAGAGAAGTGGTTTTGGGTTTCAAACATCGAAATTTCAAAAACCTCCCAAAAGCTTCATTTTAGAGTGACTAAGAAGGATACATGCTTCCCTTTTCATTTTCATGTTTTAAACTTGTTTAAATTATCTTGGTCAAACCTAGGATTCGACATGATTCAAATGGGCATCAAAATAAAAAAAAAAAAAAGGAAAAACCAAAGCAATAGTTTTCTTATATATGTCATATAGTAAGCATTAAAGTTGATAAACAAGGTCTAGATATATCCAAACCAGACAAATCATGTATCTACCCCCGGCCTGTCGATCTTATGAAGCTAGTCTACTAGCATGTGAAGGGAACTCGTTTTCGGTTTCAAACATAGAAATTACAAGAACATCCCAAAAGCTTCTCCATTTTAGAGTGACTACGAAGGATACTGACTTCCCTTTTCATTTTCATGTTTTAAACTTGTTTAAATCTTGGTCAAACCAAGGATTTGACCAAGATTCAAATGGGCCTAAAAATTTAGAAAAAATCAAAAAGAGAATGAAAAACCAAAGCACATAGCATTCTTATGTCATATGTATAGTAAGCATTCAAGTTGATAAACAAGGTCTAGACATATTCAAACCAAAAAATCATGTATATATCTACCCCTAACCCTAAACTGATCTGTCGATCTTATGGAAGTCAATCATGAAGAGAAGTGGTTTTGGGTTTCAAACATGGAAATTTCAAGAACATCCCAAAAGCTTCATTTTAGAGTGACTAAGAAGGATCCATGCTTACTTACTCGTTTTCACGTGTTAAACTTGTCTAAATCTTGGTGAAACCTAGGATTTGACCAAGATATGATTCAAATGCGCAGAAAATTAAAAAAGTCAGAAATTTAAAAACCAAAGTACATAGTCTTCTTATGTCATATAGTAAGCATATTCAAGTTGATAAACAAGGTTTGGACATATTCAAACCATACAAATCATGTATCTATACCCCCTAACCCTAAACTTTTTCTTATGAAGTCAAGCATGAAGAGAAGTGGTTTTGGGTTTCAAAGATGGAAATTTCAAAAACCTCCAAAAACTTCATTTTAGAGTGACTGAGAAGTTAGCATTAAAGTTGATAAACAAGGTTTAGACATATTCAAACCAGACAAATCATGTATCTACCCCTAACCCTAAACTCGGTCTTATGAAGTCTAGCATGAAGAGAATCGTTTTGAGTTTCAAACGTTTAAGCCAAAAGCCCCATTTCAAATATTTCAAACTTATTCAAAGTTGGTTCAAATTTGAAAGACATACAAGTTATAGCACACATAGTGCATACATTTTCACACATACTGCACTAGATGCTAACCCTATAGTTTGAGGCCACTTGGATGAGGTCGAAAAAGTTCTTGGATTAGAATCGTGTTGTTCGAACCCCGTAGTTGGATTTTTTTGAACCTTGATCTGTAGTACTGGGCAAAACCCTAGTTTAACCTATTTAATTATAGATTCGTATATCGATTTTTCTACCTTTTTATTATTACTATGCTGCAGATGTGCGTTTGCCCGTCGAGTGAAACTCGGAGGAAGAGGGATCACTCGGAAGGAGAGAAAAAAGGCAGAGCATTATGGTGTCTTCCCTTTTTCGGGTGATGATGATGATGTTGACTGTTGTGCAGGGTTTGTCAGTGCGAGGTGCGAGCGAGCGAGCGAGCGAGTCGAGCGAGGCCGAGAATGAGAGAGATTTTTTTTTTTTTTGTGAGAGGGACAACCGAAGGATCCAGAAGGACCCACAGACTTCCAATACGCATCCTGATGCGTCTTCTCTTGACAAAGAAGATGGCTGGGAGTTGGCGTACCTATTGCACGTGACTTGTGCTCACTCAAGTGTGGGACCTCACGCGTGGGCACCACACGTAAGTGACAGACCTGTTGGTGTAAACACTCGGTTGATTATAATAGTGCATTAGAACAAAGTTTCCTATGGATTCAAGGGTAGGAAATCCAAGTTAACTCATTTACATGACATTATTTTTTCCATGAAGCAAAGTTAACACTATCAATTGGTACATTTGGAGTGACTAAGAAGGATCAATGCTTACTTATTCGTTTAATTTCACGTGTTAACTTGTCTAAATCTTGTTCAAACCTAGGATTTGACCAAGATTCAAATGGGCAGAAAAATAATTAAAAAACAGAAAAATGAAAAACCAAATCACATAGTCTTCTTATGTCATATAGTAAGCATTCAAGTTGATAAACAAGGTCTAGACATATTCAAACCAGATAAATCATGTATCTATACCCCTAACCCTAAACTCTGTCTTATGAAGTCAAGCATGTGAAGAGAAGTGGTTTTGGGTTTCAAACATCGAAATTTCAAAAACCTCCCAAAAGCTTCATTTTAGAGTGACTAAGAAGGATACATGCTTCCTTACATTTTCATGTTTTAAACTTGTTTAAATTATCTTGGTCAAACCTAGGATTTGACGAAGATACAAATGGGTGGGCACAAAATTCAAAAAAATCAGAAAAATGAAAAACCAAATCACATAGTCTTCTTATGTCATATCGTAAGCAATCAAGTTGATAAACAAGGTCTAGATATATCCAAACCAGACAAATCATGTATCTACCCCCTGTCGATCTTATGAAGTCTAGCATGAAGGGAAGTCGTTTTGGGTTTCAAACATTGAAATTTAAAGAACATCCCAAAAGCTTCATTTTAGAGTGACTAAGAAGGATACAGACTTCCCTTTTCATTTTCATGTTTTAAATTTGTTTAAATCTTGGTCAAACCAAGGATTTGACCAAGATTCAAATGGCCCTAAAAATTCAGAAAAAATGAAAAGAATGAAAAACCAAAGCACATAACATTCTTATGTCATATGTATAGTAAGCATTCAAGTTGATATACAAGGTCTAGACATATATATTCAAACCTAGGATTTGACTAAGATTCAAATGGGCATAACAAATTCAAAAAACAAAAACCAAACACATAGTCTTCTGATGTCATATAGCAAGCATTCAAGTTGATAAACAAACTTGTTTAAATCATGGTCAAACCTAGGATTTGACCAAGATTCAAATGGGCATAATTTTAAAAAAATGTAAAATCAAGGCACATAGTCTTCTTATGTCATATAGTAAGCATTCAATTAAGTTGATAAACAAGGTCTAGACATATCAAACCAGAAAATTCATGTGTCTAGCTACCCCTAACCCTAAACTCTGCACGAAGAGAAGTGGTTTTGGGTTTCAAACATGGATATTTCAAAAACCCTCCCAAAAACCTTCATTTTGGAGTTAATAAGAAGGATCAAGGCTTACTTTTTCATTTTCATGTTTTAATCTTTTTTAAATCTTTGTCAAACCTAGGTTTTGACCAATATTCAAAAGGGCATAATTAAAAAAAATGAAATATCAAGGCACATAGTCTTCTTATGTCATATAGTAAGCATTCAATTAAGTTGATAAACAAGCTCTAGACATATTCAAACCAGAAAAATCATGATGTATCTACCCCCTATATATCCCTAAACCCTAACTTATGAAGTCAAGCACGAAGAGAAGTGGTTTTTGGTTTAAATCATGGAAATTTCAAAAACCCTCCCAAGAGCTTCATTTTGGAGTGACTAATTAAGAAGCATACATGCTTACCTTTTCATATTCATGTTTTAAACTTGTTCAAATCTAGGTCAACAAACCTAGGATTTGATGAAGAATCAAATGGGTATAAAAAATTTAAAAACAAGCTCTAGATAAGCTCAAGTTGAAAAACAAGTTCTAGACATATTCCAACCAGAAAAATCATGCATGTACCCCCTATATATATATATATCCCTAAACCCTGACTTATGAAGTCAAGCATGAAGAGAAGTGGTTTTTGGTTTCAATCATGGAAATTTCAAAAACCTCCCAAGAGCTTCATTTTGGAGTGGCTAAGAAGGATAGATACTTAATTTTTCATATTTATGTTTTAAACTAGTTTAAATCATGGTCAAACCTAGGATTTGACCAAGATTCAAATGGGCATAAAAATTCAAAATAAATGAAAATAAATGAAAAACCAAGGCACGTAGTCTTCTTATGTCATATAGTAAGCATTCAATTAAGTTGATAAACAAGGTCTAGACATATTCAAACCAGAAACATCATGTATCTAGCTACCCTAGCCCTAAACTCTGTCTTATGAAGTCAAGCATGCATGAAGAGAAGTACGTGGTTTTTTGGTTTCAAACATGGAAATTTCAAAAACCCTCTCAAGAGCTTCATTTTGGAGTGACTACGAAGGATACATGCTTAATTTTCATATTCATGTTTTAAACTTGTTTAAATCATGGTCAAACCTAGGATTTGACCAAGATTCAAATGGGCATAATTTAAAAAATGTAAAATCAAGGCACATAGTCTTCTTATGTCATATAGTAAGCATTCAATTAAGTTGATAAACAAGGTCTAGACATATCAAACCAGAAAAATCATGTATCTACCCCCTATATATCCCCAAAAACTTTCAAGCATGAAGAGAAGTGGTTTTTTGGTTTCAAGCATGGAAATTTCAAAAACCTCCCCAAACTTCATTTTAGAGTGACTAAGAAGGATACAAGCTTGCCTTTTCATTTTCATGTTTTAAACTTGTTTAAATTATCTTGGTCAAATCTAGGATTTGACAAGATTCAAATGGGCAAACATATGATAAGTGATGCAAATATCATTTCTAAGTGCGGGCAAACCAGAGATATGTGGTTTTTGGTTTCAAACATATTCAAACGAGAGAAATCATGTATCTACCCCCTAACACTAAACTCTGTCTCATGAAGTCAAGCGCATGCATGAAGATATGTGGTTTTTGGTTTCAAACATGGAAATTTCAAAAACCCTCCCAAGAGCTTCATTTCGAAGTGATTAATTAAGAAGCATACATGCATGCTTACTTTTTCATATTCATGTTTTAAACTTATTCAAATCTTGGTGAAACCTAGGATTTGACCAAGATTCAAATGGGTATAAAAATTTAAAAAATACAAAAAAGGTCTTCTTATGTTATATAGTAGGCATTCAATTAAGTTGATAAACAAGTTCTAGACATATTCAAACAAGAAAAATCATGCATGTATCTACCCATAACCCTAAACTTTGTTTCATGAAGTCAAGCATTGTGGTTTTTGGTTTCGAACATGGAAATTCAAAAACCCTCCCAAGAGCTTCATTTTGAAGTGACTAAGAAGCATACATGCTTACTTTTTCATATTCATGTTTTTAACTTATTCAAATCTTGGTGGAACCAAGGATTTGACAAAGATTCGAATGGGTATAAAAATTCAAAAAAAACAAGGTCTTCTCTTATGTTATATAGTAAGCATTCAATTAATTTGATAAACAAGGTCTAAACATATTCAAACCAGGAAAATCATGTATCTACCACCTAACCCTAAACTCTGTCTTATGAAGTCAAGCATGCATGAAGAGAAGTGGTTTTTGGTTTCAAGCATGGAAATTTCCATGTTTGAAACCCAAAACCACTTCTCTTCATATGCTTGACTTCATATGACAGAGTTTAGCGTTAGGGGGTAGATACATGATTTTTTGGTTTGAATATGTCCAGACCTTGTTTATCAACTTAAATGCTAACTATATGACATCAGAATGGGCATAAAAATTTAAAAAAATTAAAAATGTAAAACCAAAATTTAATTGGGAGGAAAGGGTACATGAATTACAATTAAAAAACAAGGTAACTTAAATACTTGGATGCCCCAAGATGTGTGGAAGCCCAAAACAATGGCAAAACATATCATGTGCGCATGCTGCATCCAATTCAAGTAGAACACATAGTAGGCATCGATAGTTTGACCTAAATTTGAAATCAAAGAGAAGGTGGTTAGAAAAAATCAAAATTGGCAAAGCAAAGCATGAAATCAAAAAATTGTGATGCACTCTAGCTATGAAAATTATCAAACAATGCAAACCAAAATGATTTTTTAGAGGAATACTAGTTCAACTTATTTAATTTTTTATTTGTAGGCCAAAATCAAACCCCGTAGTTGGATTTTTTTTTCAACTTGATCTGTAGTACTGGGGAAAACCCTAGTTTATAACCTATTTAATAATAGATTCGTAGTCGATTCTTTTACTTTTTTATTATTACTATGCAGCACATGTGTGTTTGCCCGTCGAGTGAAACTCGGAGGAAGAGGAATCACTCGGAAGGAGAAGAATGGGAGAGCAGTCACGGGGCCCCTCTTATTGATGGTGTATATTCTTTTTCTGGTGATGTTGACTGTTGTGCAGGGTTTGTCAGTGCAGAGGCGAGCGAGCGAGCGAGCGAGCGAGAGAGGCCGAGAATGAGAGAGATTTGTTTTTTTTTTTGTGAGAGGGACAACCGAAGGATCCAGAAGGACCCACAGACTTCCATCCTGATGCGTCTTCTCTTGACAAAGAAGATGGCTGGGAGTTGGCGTACCTATTGCACGTGACTTGTGCTCACTCAAGTGTGGGACCACACGCGTGGCACCACACGTAAGTGACAGACCTGTTGGTGTAAAAACTCGGTTGATTATTATAGTGCATTAGAACAAAGTTTCCTATGGATTCAAGGGTAGGAAATCCAAGTTAACTCATTTACATGACATTATTTTTTCCATGAAGCAAAGTTAACACTATCAATTGGTACATTTTGGAGTGACTAAGAAGGATCAATGCTTACTTATTCGTTTAATTTCACGTGTTAAACTTGTCTAAATCTTGTTCAAACCTAGGATTTGACCAAGATTCAAATGGGCAGAAAAATAATTAAAAAACAGAAAAATGAAAAACCAAATCACATAGTAAGCATTCAAGTTGATAAACAAGGTCTAGACATATTCAAACCAGACAAATCATGTATCTATACCCCTAACCCCTAAACTCTGTCTTATGAAGTCAAGCATGTGAAGAGAAGTGGTTTTGGGTTTGGGGGTATATATACATGATTTTTATTGTTTAAATATATATAGACTTTGTTGATCAACATGAATGCTTAATTACTATATGACATAAGAAGTTTATGTGCTTTGGTGTTTCATTTTTTTGATTTCTTTTTTGAATTTTTATGCCCATTTGAATCTTGGTCAAATCCTAGGTTTGACAAAGATTTAAACAAGTTTGAAACATGAAAATGAAAAAGTAAGCTTGGATCCTTCTTAGTCACTCCAAAATGAAGCTTTTGGGTGGGTTTTTGAAATTTCCATGTTTGAAACCCAAAACCACTTCTTCTCTTCATGCTTGACTTCATAAGACAACGTTTAGGGTTAGGGGGTAGATACATGATTTTTCTGGTTTGAATATGTCTAGACTTCGTTGATCAACTTGAATGCTTAGTATATTACATAAGAAGACTATGTGGTTTGGTTTTTGATTTTCTTGATTTTGTTTGATTTTTTATGACCATTTGAATCTTGGTCAAATCCTAGGTTTGACCAAGATTTAAACAAGTTTAAAACATGAAAATGAAAAAGTAAGCATGGATCCTTCTTAGTCATGACAATGAGTTAACTTGGCTTTACTACCCTTGATGAATCCATAGGAAACTTTTTGTACTAATGCAGTATAATATTCTGGTTTGAATATGTCTAGACCTTGTTTATCAACTTAATTTGAAAGACATACAAGTTATAGCACACATAGTGCATACATTTTCACACATACTGCACTAGATGCTAACCCTATAGTTTGAGGCCATTTGGATGAGGTCGAAAAAATTCTTGGATTAGAATCGTGTTGTTCGAACCCCGTAGTTGGATTTTTTTGAACCCTTGATCTTTAGAACTGGGCAAAACCCAAGTTTAACCATGCAAGATTCAAATGGCCCTAAAAATTCAGAAAAAAATCAAAAGAATGAAAAACCAAAGCACATATATAGCATTCTTATGTCATATGTATAGTAAGCATGCATTCAAGTTGATAAACAAGGTCTAGACATATATATTCAAACCAGAAAAATCATGTATATATCTACCCCTAAAACTCTAATTAAACTATGTCTTATGAAGTCAATCATGTAGAGAAGTGGTTTTGGGTTTCAAATATGGAAATTTCAAGAACCTCCCAAAAGCTTCATTTTAGAGTGACTAAGAAGGATCCAGGCTTATCTTTTCATTTCATGTTTTAAACTTGTTTAAATCCTGGTCAAACCTAGGATTTGACCAAGATTTATGGGCATAAAATTCAAAAAAATCAGAAAAATAAAAAACCAAAGCACATAAGCATATTCAAGTTGATAAACAAGGTTTGGACATATTCAACCCATACACAAATCATGTATCTACCCCTAACCCTAAACTCTGTCTTATGAAGTCAAGCATGAAGAGAAGTGGTTTCGGGTTTCAAACATGGAAATATCAAAAACCTCCCAAAAACTTCATTTTAGAGTGACTGAGAAGGTTGCATGCTTCCCTTTTCATTTTCATGTTTTAAACTTGTTTAAATCTTGGTCAAACCTAGAATTTGACAAGATTCAAATGGGCATCAAAATTCAAAAAAATCAGAAAAAGAAAAACCAAAGCAATAGTTTTCTTATGTCATATAGTAAGCATTAAAGTTGATAAACAAGGTCTAGACATATTCAACCAGACAAATCATGTATCTATACCCCTAACCCCCTAAACTCTGTCTTATGAAGTCAAGCATGTGAAGAGAAGTGGTTTTGGGTTTCAAACATGGAAATTTCAAAAACCTCCCAAAAGCTTCATTTTAGAGTGACTAAGAAGGATACATGCTTCCCTTTTCATTTTCATGTTTTAAACTTGTTTAAATTATCTTGGTCAAACCTAGGATTCGACATGATTCAAATGGGCATCAAAATAAAAAAAAACAGAAAAAGGAAAAACCAAAGCAATAGTTTTCTTATATATGTCATATAGTAAGCATTAAAGTTGATAAACAAGGTCTAGATATATCCAAACCAGACAAATCATGTATCTACCCCCGGCCTGTCGATCTTATGAAGCTAGTCTACTAGCATGTGAAGGGAACTCGTTTTCGGTTTCAAACATAGAAATTACAAGAACATCCCAAAAGCTTCTCCATTTTAGAGTGACTACGAAGGATACTGACTTCCCTTTTCATTTTCATGTTTTAAACTTGTTTAAATCTTGGTCAAACCAAGGATTTGACCAAGATTCAAATGGGCCTAAAAATTTAGAAAAAAATCAAAAAGAGAATGAAAAACCAAAGCACACATAGCATTCTTATGTCATATGTATAGTAAGCATTCAAGTTGATAAACAAGGTCTAGACATATTCAAACCAAAAAATCATGTATATATCTACCCCTAACCCTAAACTGATCTGTCGATCTTATGGAAGTCAATCATGAAGAGAAGTGGTTTTGGGTTTCAAACATGGAAATTTCAAGAACATCCCAAAAGCTTCATTTTAGAGTGACTAAGAAGGATCCATGCTTACTTACTCGTTTTCACGTGTTAAACTTGTCTAAATCTTGGTGAAACCTAGGATTTGACCAAGATATGATTCAAATGCGCAGAAAATTAAAAAAGTCAGAAATTTAAAAACCAAAGTACATAGTCTTCTTATGTCATATAGTAAGCATATTCAAGTTGATAAACAAGGTTTGGACATATCCAAACCATACAAATCATGTATCTATACCCCCTAACCCTAAACTTCTTTTTCTTATGAAGTCAAGCATGAAGAGAAGTGGTTTTGGGTTTCAAAATGGAAATTTCAAAACCTCCAAAAACTTCATTTAGAGTGACTAATAGTAAGCATTCAAGTTGATAAACAAGGTTTAGACATATTCAAACCAGACAAATCATGTATCTACCCCTAACCCTAAACTCGGTCTTATGAAGTCTAGCATGAAGAGAATCGTTTTGAGTTTCAAACGTTTAAGCCAAAAGCCCCATTTCAAATATTTCAAACTTATTCAAAGTTGGTTCAAATTTGAAAGACATACAAGTTATAGCACACATAGTGCATACATTTTCACACATACTGCACTAGATGCTAACCCTATAGTTTGAGGCCACTTGGATGAGGTCGAAAAAGTTCTTGGATTAGAACCGTGTTGTTCGAACCCCGTAGTTGGATTTTTTGAACCTTGATTTGTAGTGTACTGGGCAAAACCCTAGTTTAACCTATTTAATTATAGATTCGTATATCGATTTTTCTACCTTTTTATTATTACTATGCTGCAGATGTGCGTTTGCCCGTCGAGTGAAACTCGGAGGAAGAGGGATCACTCGGAAGGAGAGAAAAAAGGCAGAGCATTATGGTGTCTTCCCTTTTTCGGGTGATGATGATGATGTTGACTGTTGTGCAGGGTTTGTCAGTGCCAGAGGTGCGAGCGAGCGAGCGAGCATAGCCGAGCGAGGCCGAGAATGAGAGAGATTTGTTTTTTTTGAGAGGGACGGCGCGCAGATGTACACGTCCGTTGGGAACCCCAAGAGGAAGGTATGATGCGCACAGCAAGTTTCCCTCAGGATGAAACCAAGGTTTAATCAACCAAGAGGAGCCAAGAAGCACGTTGAAGGTTGATGGTCGCGAAATGTGATGCGGCGCAACACCAGGGATTCCGGCGCCAACTGGAACCCGCACAACACAGCACTTTGCCCCAACGAAACAGTGAGGTTGTCAATCTCACCGGCTTGCTGTAACAAAGGATTAAACGTATCGAGTGGAAGATGTTTGCAAAGAAAACAGTAAAACAAGTAGATTGTATGCTATGGAAAGAATAGGACCGGGGTCCACAGTTCACTAGAGGTGTCTCTCCCATAAGATAAAAGCATGTTGGGTGAACAAATTACAGTCGGGCAATTGACAAATAGAGAAAGGCATAATAATGCATATACATGACATGATAAATATAGTGAGATTTAATCCGGGCATTACGACAAAGAACATAGACCGCCATCCAACTGCATCTATGCCTAAAAAGTCCACCTTCAGGTTAAACCCCCTCCAGTATTAAGTTGCAAAGCAACAGACAATTGCATTAAGTATTGTGCGTAATGTAATCAATAACTACATCCTTAGACATAGCATCAATGTTTTATCCCTAGTGGCAACAGCACATCACAACCTTAGAACTTTCTGTCACTGTCCCAGGTATCAATGAAGGCATGAACCCACTATCGAGCATAATTACTCCCTCTTGGAGTTAAGAGTAAAAACTTGGCCAGAGCCTCTACTAATAACGGAGAGCATGCAAGATCATAAACAACACATGAACAATAGATTGATAATCACCATAATCATAGTACTCTCTATCCATCGGATCCCGACAAACACAACATATAGAATTACATATAGATGATCTTGATCATGTTAGGCAGCTCACAAGATCTAACAATGAAGCACAACAAGGAGAAGACGACCATCTAGCTACTGCTATGGACCCATGGTCCAGGGGTGAACTACTCACTCATCACTCCGGAGGCGATCATGGCGATGAAGAGTCCTCCGGGAGATGATTCCCCTCTCCGGCAGGGTGCCGAGGCGATCTCCTGAATCCCCCGAGATGGGATCGGCGTCGTCTGTAAGGTTTTCCGTATCGTGGCTTGTACTGGGGCTCGCGACGGAGGCTTTAAGTAGGCGGAAGGTCAACGCGGGGCCACACGAGGGGCCCAGGGCAGGGCCGCGCGGCCAAGGGCTGGGCCGCGCCGGCCACCCCCCTGGCTGCCTCGTGGCCCCACTTCGTTAGGTCTTCGGTCTTCTGGAAGCTTCGTGCAAAAATAGGACCCTGGGCGAAAGTTTCGTCCAATTCCGAGAATATTTCTTTACTAGGATTTCTGAAACCAAAAACAGCAGAAAACAGCAACTGGCTCTTCGGCATCTTGTTAATAGGTTAGTTCCGAAAATGCATAAATATGACATATAATGCATAAAACATGTAGGTATCATCAATAAAGTAGCATGGAACATAAGAAATTATCGATACGTTGGAGACGTATCAGCATCCCCAAGCTTAGTTCTGCTCGTCCCGAGCAGGTAAAACGATAACAAAGATAATTTCTGAAGTGACATGCCATCATAATCTTGATCATACTATTTGTAAACATATGTAATGAATGCAGCATCAAAGCAAAGGTAATGACATGAGTAAACAATTGAATCATATAGCAAAGACTTTTCATGAATAGTACTTCAAGACAAGCATCAATAAGTCTTGCATAAGAGTTAACTCGTAAAGCAATAAATCAAAGTAAAGGTGTTGAAGCAACACATAAGAAGATTAAGTTTCAGCGGTTGCTTTCAACTTGTAACATGTATATCTCATGGATATTGTCAACATAAAGTAATATAACAAGTGCAATATGCAAGTATGTAGGAATCAATGCACAGTTCACACAAGTGTTTGCTTCTTAAGGTGGAAGGAGATAGGTAAACTGACTCAACAATAAAAGTAAAAGAATGGTCCTTCGCAGAGGAAAGCATCGATTGCTGTATTTGTGCTAGAGCTTTTATTTTGAAAACATGAAACAATTTTGTCAACGGTAGTAATAAAGCATATGAGTTATGAAAATTATATCTTACAAGTTGCAAGCCTCACGCATAGTATACTAATAGTGCCCGCACCTCGTCCTACTTAACTTGGACTACCGGATCTTTGCATGCCATGTTTCAACCAAGTGTCACAAAGGGGTACCTCCATGCCGCCTGTACAAAGGTCCAAGGAGAATGCTCGCATTTCGGATTTCTCGCTTTTGATTATTCTCAACTTAGACATCCATACCGGGACAACATGGACAACAGATAATGGACTCCTCTTTAATGCATAAGCATGTAGCAAAGTTATTATTCTCATATGAGATTGAGGATATATGTCCAAAACTGAAACTTCCACCATGATTCATGGCTTTAGTTAGCGGCCCAATGTTCTTCTCTAACAATTTTGCATGCTCCAACCACTAAAATGATAGACCTTCAGACAAGACGGACATGCATAGCAACTCACATGATATTCAACAATAGTTGATGGCGTTCCCCAGAAACATGGTTATCGCACAACAAGCAACTTAATAAAATATAAAGTGCATAAGTACATATTCAATACTACGATAGTTTTTAAGGCTATTTTGTCCCATGAGCTATATATTGCAAAGGCGAATGATGGAATTTTAAAGGTAGCACTCCAATTTACTTTGGAATGGCGGAGAAATACCATGTAGTAGGTAGGTATGGTGGACACAAATGGCATAGTGGTTGGCTCAAGGATTTTGGATGCATGAGAAGTATTCCCTCTCGATACAAGGTTTAGGCTAGCAAGGTTATTTGAAGCAAACTCAAGGATGAATGGTGCAGCAAAACTCACATAAAAGACATATTGTAAACATTATAAGACTCTACACCGTCTTCCTTGTTGTTCAAAACTCAATACTAGATATTATCTAGACCTTAGAGAAACCAAATATGCAAATCAAATTTTAGCAAGCTCTATGTATTTCTTCATTAATGGGTGCAAAGCATATGATGCAAGAGCTTAAACATGAGCACAACAATTGCCAAGTATCACATTATCCAAGACATTTTTAGAATTACTACATGTAGCATTTTCCAATTCCAACCATATAACAAATTAACGAAGAAGAAACTTCGCCTTGAACATTATGAGTAAAGCCTAAGGACACATGTGTCCATATGCAACAGCGGAGCGTGTCTCTCTCCCACAAAGTGAATGCTAGGATCCATCTTATTCAAACAAAAACAAAAACGAAAACAAACCGACGCTCCAAGTAAAGAACACAAGATGTGATTGAATAAAAATATAGTTTCAGGGGAGGAACCTGATGATGTTGTCGATGAAGAAGGATGCCTTGGGCATCCCCAAGCTTAGACGCTTGAGTCTTCTTAAAATATGCAGGGATGAACCACGGGGGCATCCCCAAGCTTAGAGCTTTCACTCCTCTTGATCTTAGTATATCATTCTCCTCTCTTGACCCTTGAAAACTTCCTTCACACCAAACTTCAAGCAAACTCATTAGAGGGTTAGTGCATCATTAATAATTCACTCATTCAGAGGTGACACAATCATTCTTTTCACTTCTGGACATTGCATAATGCTACTGGACATTAATGGATCAAAGAAATAAATCCAACATAGCAAAAGAGGCAATGCGAAATAAAAGGCAGAATCTGTCAAAAACAGAACAGTCCGTAAAGACGAATTTATAAATGGCACCAGACTTGCTCAAATGGAAAAACTCAAAACTAATGAAAGTTGCGTACATATCTGAGGATCACGCTCGTAAATTGGCAGATTTTTTCGAATTTTCTACAGAGAATTATGCCCAGATTCGTGACAGACAGCAATGCTGTTTCTGCGCAGCGATCCCAAATATAACATCAACTTTGACATAGAAACTTTACTTGGCACAAAAACATGATAAGGAGAGGTTGCTACAGTAGTAAACAACTTCCAAGACTCAAATATAAAACAAAGTACTGTAGTAAAAACAATGGGTTGTCTCCCATAAGCGCTTTTCTTTAACGCCTTTCAGCTAGGCGCAGCAGAAATAAGAGTTGAAGCAAAAGAGAGCATCAAGAAGCAAATTCAAAACACATTTAAGCCTAACCCACTTCCTATGAAAAGGAATCTTGTACACAAATAAATTCATGAAGAACAAAGTGACAAGCATAGGAAGATAAAACACGAGTAACTTCAAGATTCTCAACATAAAGAGGGGAAACTTAATATTATTAAGATGCATATAACCATGTTTCCCTCTCTCATAATAATTTTCAGTAGCATCATGAACAAACTCAACAATATAACTATCACATAAAACATTCTTGTCATGAGCCACATGCATAAAATTATTACTCTCCACATAAGCATAATCAATTTTATTAGTTGTAGTGGGAGCAAATTCAACAAAGTAGCTATCATTATTATTCTCATCATCAAATATAAGAGGCAAAGTATCATCAAAGTAAATTTTCTCCTCAATGCTTGGGGGACTAAAAATATCATGCTCATCAAAGCCAGCTTCCCCAAGCTTAGAATCTTCCATAGCATTAGCAACAATAGTGTTCAAAGCATTCATATTAATATGTTCCATGGGTTTTTTAATTTTCGCATCAAACCATCCATGTCTTAAATCAGGAAATAGAATAAAAAGGTCATTGTTGTCCATTATGCCTAACTAGTGTAAACAAGAAACCAAATGTCGCAATTGCAGATCTAAATAAATGCAAGTAACTAATTTTTGTGTGTTTTTGATATAGTGAGCAAGACAATAATAAAGTAAAACTAGCAACTAATTTTTTTGTATTTTGATTTAGTGCAGCAAACAAAGTAATAAATAAAATAAAGCAAGACAAAAACAAAGTAAAGAGATTGAGAAGTGGAGACTCCCTTGCAGCGTGTCTTGATCTCCCCGGCAACGGCGCCAGAAAAGTGCTTGATGCGCGTAGATGTACACGTCCGTTGGGAACCCCAAGAGGAAGGTATGATGCGACAAGGCAAGTTTCCCTCAGTATGAAACCAAGGTTTAATCGAACCAGTAGGAGCCAAGAAGCACGTTGAAGGTTGATGGTCGCGAAATGTGATGCGCGCAACACCAGGGATTCGCTCAACTAGGAACCTGCACAACACAACCAAAGTACTTTGCCCCAACGAAACAGTGAGGTTGTCAATCTCACCGGCTTGCTGTAACAAAGGATTAAACGTATCGAGTGGAAGATGTTTGCAAAGAAAACAGTAAAAGTAGATTGATGCTATGGAAAGAATAGGACCGGGGTCCACAGTTCACTAGAGGTGTCTCTCCCATAAGATAAAGCATGTTGGGTGAACAAATTACAGTCGGGCAATTGACAAATAGAGAAAGGCATAACAATGCATATACATGACATGATAAATATAGTGAGATTTAATCCGGGCATTACGACAAAGAACATAGACCGCCATCCAACTGCATCTATGCCTAAAAAGTCCACCTTCAGGTTATCATCCGAACCCCCTCCAGTATTAAGTTGCAAAGCAACAGACAATTGCATTAAGTATTGTGCGTAATGTAATCAATAACTACATCCTTAGACATAGCATCAATGTTTTATCCCTAGTGGCAACAGCACATCACAACCTTAGAACTTTCTGTCACTGTCCCAGGTATCAATGAAGGCATGAACCCACTATCGAGCATAATTACTCCCTCTTGGAGTTAAGAGTAAAAACTTGGCCAGAGCCTCTACTAATAACGGAGAGCATGCAAGATCATAAACAACACATGAACAATAGATTGATAATCACCATAATCATAGTACTCTCTATCCATCGGATCCCGACAAACACAACATATAGAATTACATATAGATGATCTTGATCATGTTAGGCAGCTCACAAGATCTAACAATGAAGCACAACAAGGAGAAGACGACCATCTAGCTACTGCTATGGACCCATGGTCCAGGGGTGAACTACTCACTCATCACTCCGGAGGCGATCATGGCGATGAAGAGTCCTCCGGGAGATGAATCCCCTCTCCGGCAGGGTGCCGGAGGCGATCTCCTTAATCCCCCGAGATGGGATTCGCGGCGGCGTCTCTGTAAGGTTTTCCGTATCGTGGCTCTCGGTACTGGGGGTTTCGCGACGAGGCTTTAAGTAGGCGGAAGGTCAACGCGGGGCCACACGAGGGGCCCAGGGGGCAGGCCGCGCGGCCAGGGCTGGGCCGCGCCGGCCACCCCCGGCTGCCTCGTGGCCCCACTTCGTTAGGTCTTCGGTCTTCTGGAAGCTTCGTGCAAAATAGGACCCTGGGCGAAAGTTTCGTCCAATTCCGAGAATATTTTTACTAGGATTTCTGAAACCAAAAACAGCAGAAAACAACTCTGGCTCTTCGGCATCTTGTTAATAGGTTAGTTCCGAAAAATGCATAAATATGACATATAATGTGCATAAAACATGTAGGTATCATCAATAAAGTAGCATGAACATAAGAAATTATCGATACGTTGGAGACGTATCGGATCCGAAGGATCCGGACCCACGACTTCCAATACGCATCCTGATGCGTCTTCTCTTGACAAAGAAGATGGCTGGGAGTTGGCGTACCTATTGCACGTGACTTGTGCTCACTCAAGTGTGGGACCTCACGCGTGGGCACCACACGTAAGTGACAGACCTGTTGGTGTAAAAACTCGGTTGATTATAATAGTGCATTAGAACAAAGTTTCCTATGGATTCAAGGGTAGGAAATCCAAGTTAACTCATTTACATGACATTATTTTTTCCATGAAGCAAAGTTAACACTATCAATTGGTACATTTTGGAGTGACTAAGAAGGATCAATGCTTACTTATTCGTTTAATTTCACGTGTTAAACTTGTCTAAATCTTGTTCAAACCTAGGATTTGACCAAGATTCAAATGGGCAGAAAAATAATTAAAAAACAGAAAAATGAAAAACCAAATCACATAGTCTTCTTATGTCATATAGTAAGCATTCAAGTTGATAAACAAGGTCTAGACATATTCAAACCAGACAAATCATGTATCTATACCCCTAACCCTAAACTCTGTCTTATGAAGTCAAGCGTGTGAAGAGAAGTGGTTTGGGTTTCAAACATCGAAATTTCAAAAAACCTCCCAAAAGCTTCATTTTAGAGTGACTAAGAAGGATACATGCTTCCCTTTACATTTTCATGTTTTAAACTTGTTTAAATTATCTTGGTCAAACCTAGGATTTGACGAAGATACAAATGGGTGGGCACAAAATTCAAAAAAATCAGAAAAATGAAAAACCAAATCACATAGTCTTCTTATGTCATATAAAGCAATCAAGTTGATAAACAAGGTCTAGATATATCCAAACCAGATAAATCATGTATCTACCCCCTGTCGATCTTATGAAGTCTAGCATGATGGGAAGTCGTTTTGGGTTTCAAACATTGAAATTTAAAGAACATCCCAAAAGCTTCATTTTAGAGTGACTAAGAAGGATACAGACTTCCCTTTTCATTTTCATGTTTTAAATTTGTTTAAATCTTGGTCAAACCAAGGATTTGACCAAGATTCAAATGGCCCTAAAAATTCAGAAAAAAATGAAAAGAATGAAAAACCAAAGCACATAACATTCTTATGTCATATGTATAGTAAGCATTCAAGTTGATATACAAGGTCTAGACATATATATTCAAACCTAGGATTTGACTAAGATTCAAATGGGCATAACAAATTCAAAAAACAAAAACCAAACACATAGTCTTCTGATGTCATATAGCAAGCATTCAAGTTGATAAACAAACTTGTTTAAATCATGGTCAAACCTAGGATTTGACCAAGATTCAAATGGGCATAATTTTAAAAAAAATGTAAAATCAAGGCACATAGTCTTCTTATGTCATATAGTAAGCATTCAATTAAGTTGATAAACAAGGTCTAGACATATCAAACCAGAAAATTCATGTGTCTAGCTACCCCTAACCCTAAACTCTGCACGAAGAGAAGTGGTTTTGGGTTTCAAACATGGATATTTCAAAAACCCTCCCAAAAACCTTCATTTTGGAGTTAATAAGAAGGATCAAGGCTTACTTTTTCATTTTCATGTTTTAATCTTTTTTAAATCTTTGTCAAACCTAGGTTTTGACCAATATTCAAAAGGGCATAATTAAAAAAAAATGAAATATCAAGGCACATAGTCTTCTTATGTCATATAGTAAGCATTCAATTAAGTTGATAAACAAGCTCTAGACATATTCAAACCAGAAAAATCATGATGTATCTACCCCCTATATATCCCTAAACCCTAACTTATGAAGTCAAGCACGAAGAGAAGTGGTTTTTGGTTTAAATCATGGAAATTTCAAAAACCCTCCCAAGAGCTTCATTTTGGAGTGACTAATTAAGAAGCATACATGCTTACCTTTTCATATTCATGTTTTAAACTTGTTCAAATCTAGGTCAACAAACCTAGGATTTGATGAAGAATCAAATGGGTATAAAAAATTTAAAAACAAGCTCTAGATAAGCTCAAGTTGAAAAACAAGTTCTAGACATATTCCAACCAGAAAAATCATGCATGTACCCCCTATATATATATCCCTAAACCCTGACTTATGAAGTCAAGCATGAAGAGAAGTGGTTTTTGGTTTCAATCATGGAAATTTCAAAAACCCTCCCAAGAGCTTCATTTTGGAGTGGCTAAGAAGGATAGATACTTAATTTTTCATATTTATGTTTTAAACTAGTTTAAATCATGGTCAAACCTAGGATTTGACCAAGATTCAAATGGGCATAAAAATTCAAAATAAATGAAAATAAATGAAAAACCAAGGCACGTAGTCTTCTTATGTCATATAGTAAGCATTCAATTAAGTTGATAAACAAGGTCTAGACATATTCAAACCAGAAACATCATGTATCTAGCTACCCTAGCCCTCAACTCTGTCTTATGAAGTCAAGCATGCATGAAGAGAAGTCGTGGTTTTTGGTTTCAAACATGGAAATTTTAAAAACCCTACCAAGATCTACATTTTGGAGTGACTAAGAAGGATATATGCTTAATTTTTCCTATTCATGTTTTATTAAACTTGTTTAAATCATGGTCAAACCTAGGATTTGACCAAGATTCAAATGGGCATAAAAATTCAGAAAAAACAAAAAATGGAAAATCAAGGCACATAGTCTTCTTATGTCACATTAGTAAGCATTCAATTAAGTTGATAAACAAGGTCTAGATATATTCAAACCAGAGAAATCATGTATCTACCCCTAACCCTAAACTCTATCTCATGAAGTCAAGCATGAAGATATGTGGTTTTTGGTTTAAAACATGGAAATTTCAAAAACCCTCCCAAGAGCTTCATTTTGGAGTGACTAAGAAGGATATATGCTTAATTTTTCATATTCATGTTTTCAACTTGTTTAAATCATGGTCAAACTTAGGATTTGACCAAGATTCAAATGGGCATAAAATTAAAAAAACAATAAAATGAAAAACCAATGCACATAGTCTTCTTATGTCATATATATAGTAAGCATTCAATTAAGTTGATAACAAGGTCTAGACATATTCAAACGAGAAAAATCATGTATCAAGCTACCCCTAACCCCAAACTCTGTCTTATGAAGTCAAGCATGAAGAGAAGTACGTGGTTTTTTGGTTTCAAACATGGAAATTTCAAAAACCCTCTCAAGAGCTTCATTTTGGAGTGACTACGAAGGATACATGCTTAATTTTCATATTCATGTTTTAAACTTGTTTCAAACCTAGGATTTGACCAAGATTTAACCTAGGGCATATATGAATCTTTAGCAGGTGCGTTTTTTTACTAATCCATATGGAATATTTTGATAAAACCCTTTTAGAAGGCTTTGTTAAGGCCTCAAGGACAATGAGTTGGGAGGAGGCCAGGTAGACTGTAGCTAGGCATTGATTCGGAATTTATGATGCTTGCGACTTGCTTGCGCGGCTTGTTGATTTCCCAGGTGACGCAGCTTTTTTTTTGACTGCCCAGCCATGGATAGGTCATAGGAGTGCAGAGCTGTAGGCGGTGCGGATAAGTACGCGGGGCATTGATGATGTAGGTGTGTTCGGTTGCCCACGCGAGTGCAGAGCTGTAGGGTTATGCGAGTAGGCCTTTAAACTGGGAGGTGGCACAAGAAGATTTTAGTAAGGAATGGTTCCTTTCCAGAGGAATGGAATGGTTCCATCCCCGCGTTCGGTTTGGACAAAAAGGAGGTACAGAATGGTACTGTTTTTTGTTCGGTTGGAGGAATTGGAGAGCAGAACGGAATGTGGTTAAACTAAACTTTTGTCTAAGAATCGTAATTAACAATGGCAAATAGCCTTTTAAATCTTAAAATCGTAATTAACAACGCCTAATGGCCTTTTTAATCTTAAAATCGTAATTAATGTTATTTTTTGTATGGTCGGGGAATTTGGAGAGTAGAACGGAATGAAGTTAAAGTTTAATCTTTTGTCTAAATATCGTAATTAATAGTGGCCTTTTTAATCTCAAAATCATAATTAACAACAACTAATAATTTTTTTGGTTGGATTAGTGAAGTGCTTTGTAATTAATAGCGGCTAAGTAACAGCCGTTCCACCACATTCCACCGATTCGGTGGAATGGGTGCATTCTGCATATGGGGAGAATATTCCCTTTCGAGGAACCACTCGGTTCCGTTCCATTCCACAACCGAACACAAGAATGGGCTCTAGGTGCGGAACGGTTCCATTCCATTCCACTTGGTTCTGGAACCGAACACACCCTAAATGCGTTGCAATGGAAAATGACAGTGTGTGGTGGCCTGATGGTGAAGAAGAAAGGTCGGGCGAAGAGTTGTTGGCTAGAGTCGGTTTTATACGAATCGACGAGGTGCGGGATAGTTTGATTTTAAGGGCTCCTTTCATTCACAGGATAGGGAAATCATAGGAGTAGGAATGTAGGATTGGGATTTGGGATGACATGTGTAGTTAAATCCTATAATAAGATGAGTTGCGTTTGATTGCGCCAAATGAATTTTTCCATGAGGTAGGACCAAATATTTAATCCTATACTAGGATTTGCACTACTTGATGATTCCTATAGGATTATTTCCTATTGGATATGTTCATATGAATCAAACTACTAGTGTAGGAAATATTCCTATAAGATCTAAATCCTATTATCTTATACCAACCTAATATGAATCAAAGAAGCCCTAAAGGATTTTCGAAGGAATCATGTACGAAGTATGATTTTTCTAAGTCACCCAACATATATACTAGGAATAGAACTAAGTAGTACCATATACTTAGGCCCGCATGCACAAATATTAAGTGTGGATTGAGGAAGTCGATAACTTGGGAAAAAACTTTCGCAACTGCACACCTATGTTACCACCCTTGCGACGCTAATTGTCGTAGAGCTGACCTAGAACGAACTCTTGTCTCGGTTAACATGAGAGAGATAAGGGATAAATACAATTGTGATACACTTTCCTAATATTTTGTTGAATGAGATAATCTTGTGTTTTCCTAATAGGGTTAATTAAGTACACATTTGGCAGCTCGTGTGTTGCATACGTTGGTGAACTTTAGACCCCAACTATATATTATTATTTGAACTCACCTCTAACACTTAATTATGTATAATAAGGTCCCTAACTAACCTCAAACACAATTAGGTATAACAGCGGTCCATAACTAACCTCAAACACTTAATTAGGTCTTACATTGCCCCCTTAGACTACCCCTTACCCTCAGCGACGTACGCAACATGGTGTTTGGGTTGAATGGCCCACCCTATTTTAAAATGTTTTAGTTAATTAATTATGTAAAAAATTATCACATATAAAGTGGAAAAAAGAAAATTAGTAAGGTGTGCCCACCTGGCCTACGGTTGTTTTGTGCGTCCTCCACTGCGTACTCCTCTTGATCTGTGACGATGAACATAGTTCTTTAGAACACATGCAACACTTACAGTTGATAGGCCGTTGCAAAGCTAATCAATGATAAAACCTGCTTTCATAATCCATTGTACTTTGATTTAATTAGTCCCTCTAATGGACCCCAACTATGTGTGCTTGAGATTTAGCAAAATGCTTTGCCGCCGTGCCACATAACAAATAATAAACAGACCAATCAAGTTTTTATCATTGCTAGACCTAACTAAGTGTTCAAGTGCTCAATTTTGACCACATTAGAGTTGAGGGGCCAAACATAATTCTTAAATACGTGAGGGACCGAACATATACTTCTAAACACCCGAGGGACAAGACAAATTTGAGTACTATTGTTATTATTAGACTAGTCACAATGGGGAGTATCATATAATAGTATCATACATATGATACTAATGTACGATATTATTTTCACAGTCCATATTATCATCATGTAGTAGTATAATATGTTACATGTATTTAGGGATTTGTAGAATCTCAATACAAAAGTGTGTACAAGATTTGTTTGGCAGTAATTTTTCTAGTTCTACATGATATGATACGATATCTACCTATGATACCACTATCGTCTCTTTCATCATTAACTGATATGACACATCAACATTTTGCATGCATGTAGTGCATGATACTACTTATGATATTGCCATTGCGAGTAGTCTCCCTTTGTCCTAGAGTACAATGCCAATTTGTTTTCAGAGGCAAACTTAGACTAATACTTGGGCCCGCCAATTATGAGTTGCATGTCATTCAAAACTATATCATCGGATGCTTGTTTCGATGAACTTTCCAATGGTATATTTTGCGGATGTCATAAAATTAGGCTGGTCATACTATTTCTATAGTGGGTAGTATCATGGAGTAGTATCATAGTAATGCTACATTTATTATTTTTTAGAATCTCAATGCAAATTTGTGTACAAGATTTGTTTAGCATTAAGTTTTCTCGTTGTTTGCGCTATGATACAATATCTACCTATGTTACACTAATCTCCTCTCTCCTACTTAATTAGCTGCCACATCAACATTTTTGTGGGACCAATGTGTATGATACTAGCTATGATACTAGCACTATCATGTGGGTACCTAAATCTCGAGTCAAAGTTTGACACGAAACCGATGTGGACTTTATTCATGGTGGAAGGGAGTAACAATCATAAGCACATTATTATTATTGTTTGAACAACATTTTATTTGATGTGCCATAAGAAGTTTAGAAACTCCTAGCCTGCGGAGGTGGCGTTTTGGCACACGCGTGCATATGCACCAATTATAGAAAATGATTAAAAAAATTATATAAATGTTAATTTTTTTGGTATACATTGTGACATCATATGTTCGTTCACAAGTTTTCGTGGAAAAACGACATTTTGTGTGGCGTGTAAAAAAAGGCAAAAAATATACTGTACGTAGTCGTGTTACAACATCAAAATTTGTCTTTTTTATAGGAGCCACATAATTTTTTTGTGAGAAAACTTGTGTACCAACATAAAATGTCTAGATATACATGTAAAATTTTAGTTTAGAATTTTTTGACACTTTGAAATATGGATTCACATAATGGGAGCATATGCTCCTATGAGGCAAAGTGCATTTCCGCTAGCCCCCGCCATTTCTTATATCTCTATATTGTCTATATATCTATACCTCTACCTCTACCCCCTTGGATTCCTGAACAGACGTACAGTACTAGTAGGGCCTACTATTTATTATTATTACATACTCTAAAAAAAAACCTACTGCAGCCAAAATTTAATATCATCGAGCGGTAAAATTCCCCGCCAACGCCCAAATATCTCGCGCCGCAAAGTTTCAGATCTGCGAATATTTTTTTCCTCAAAAGAAGGACTGCGAAATTCCCTTCTACTCCTCTATCGCCCAGCTTCGCCCTAGTTTCGCCCGCAAGCCCTCAGAGAAACCGCCCCTCTTGCCTACCTCCAGATCTTCCCGGCCGCCGCACTTCGCCGTTCAAGCTGCCACGGCTTCAAACCCCGAGGCTGCCCTATCCGCACCTACTCCGGCGTCCACCGCACCGTATCTCGTTCGCCGACTCTATCGACCACCGCACCTGACCAGCTTCGCCGACACCGACGCCACCGTGCACTGCACATCATCTGCTTCACCGACCTTCTAGTTCGGCCGGCGCGCTGAACACTTCATCGACCGCCCAGCATGTCCTTCTCCGACCCCCCAAGATCTGCTTCCCCGGCACCCACCGCAACAGCAGTCCCCTCGCCGACCTCCACGTCACCCGTAAGAACGCGGAACACGTCTAAACGCCGCCCAGAAATAGGTAACCAGACATCCCTGCGCGTTTTGTTCTGTTAGGAGTATTGCAGCTGACTGTATTTCTGAATTCGTGCTATATTTCTAACTTACAAGTGCTTTCGTTGATAACCACCTCATCCTTTAGGTTTAAACACGACGCATAAGTATGTTTTTCCGTGACCAAACCCACCCATTCGCTGAAACTCTACATGGTATCAGAGCCTAGGTTTCCTTCCTGCTAGCCGCCACAAACAGTACCAAACAAGTTCTTCCTTTGATCACAAAACCCACCGTTGAGATGTAGAAATCCAGGCGGCGGGAGGCCGCATCAGGTGCTCTGCGTGGGTTGCGGCTATCACACACAGCGATGTGAGCTGTGTGAGATCGGCGGCTGCTCGCGCGGGGAGAAAGAAGAGGGTGAAGATCGTTTTGGTTTAGAAAGGAGAGAAGAGGAAGTGAATCCGTGGCAGAGAGATCTGGATCCGTGTGAGGGGCAGAAGTTGGAGGCGTGCGGAGTGGGGCGAGCCTTTGAGCGCAGGGCGGAGCCGGAGGTTGGTGCTGGACGTTGACCAGCGCGAGCCGGTCGATGTGGCCAGGTGCGGTACGCCAGGTTGGCCAGGGCGCGCAGACGAGGCGCCATCCGAGTGGAAGTGAGGAGAAAATGGAGATGTGAGGCTGTGAGGATATGTGGTGATGGAGTTGATGAGGCTGCGGTTGAGTCGTGATGGAGTTGATGAGGCTGCGGTTTAGTGGTGATGGTGATGGTTGTGGATATGTCCAGGGGAAAGGCATGCGTGCCTGAGGTGAGACTGGTTGAGGCCTGACCGGGGGATAGGCATGGGTGCTTGAGGAGTGGATGGTTGAGGCAGGAGTTGGCTGGGGGTTTGTGGGAGAGACGGAAGAGGTGGCCGGGCAGAGTGGAGAAGAGAGGCTGAGGACATTGAGGCGAGTGTGGATGGTTCTGCGGAACTTGTGTGGTGAGGCAGCCGGGGTTGTTGAGGACGTGTATGGTTAGGAGTTGTGCGTATCCCAGATGGTTGAAGCTGGATATCTTCGCTGCTGATGAAGAGATGAATCGAGATGACAAGATGATGGAAAGTGCAATGCTGTCATGTATCCTAGGAGTTATGCTGAATGTTCATTACTGGTAGTTGTCATATGTGTCATGTTGTTGTTGCAAGATGGCCATGGTTGTTTACCCATGATCATCTTGAGGGGGTGTGTTACCATGAGTGAGTTTAGTAGTAGCGCTGTAGTAATATTGTATCCAGTGTGAGGCCCATAGAGGCCCATGTCCAGTAGTATTGTAACCCTAACTCAGATGATATAAATACAGTGTGGTGGTCTGAGTAACCTAACCCACCCATTCGCTGAAACTCTACAAAATATGAGCCACCAATCATGAGCCGTTGAATGCTCTACATGTCCACGATTGACAACAACAACAACAACAAAGCCTTTATTCCCAAACAAGTTGGGGTAGGCTATACAAGTCCACAATTGACACGATTACAATTTCTCACTATTTGGCCGTAGGCTACTGCTCTAGTTACATCATGTTTGATATCTTTCTGCGATCCTGTATTACATGTTTATGCACGTCATAATGCTTCTACCAAGGTTCAAAAAAGCGCTAGGCGCTAAGCGAGCGGTGAGGCACTGCTTAGAGGAACTGCTGCTTAAGCGAGCTTAAGCGCCGCTTAAGCGCTCAGGCTAAAATCGTACGAACATGAAACAGGGAAGTCAAGATGGGCACATATACCCCTATAATATGCTGTAAATTTGTATCCTAAGCATGTAATGCTACATTTCTGAGGAATACGGGGATTAATACCTTGGTTAGCCTCGGTTTTGCTCCAATTTCTTATAAACACACAAGCAGCTAAGCAAACAATGTAACAAACACAAACAAGCAGCTAAGCTTTACTGGAGTAGCAAGCAGCTAAGCAGTAGAGGAGTAGCAAGCAGCTAAGCCAGACCTAATCACCATCAATGCATCGAGCAAGGAGCAGAGCAACACAGGCAACACACCAACACTCGCATAGAGGAGATTCTAGCACAAAACACGACCAGATTCCCTGTCTCGCTTAATCGAACGCTTAGGCCAAAAGCGAAGCGGAAGACAACCGCTCAGCGCTTAAGCGCGCTTAAGCGTACCTAGGCGTACGCTTTTTTGAACCATGGCTTCTACTACTATTTGGTGTCAATTTAATTATAGCAAAGCCGTGACTCGTAACTGTTTGTTATTATTACACGTGCAGCAGGCACATCTTACACTCATAAACGTAGAGTAAAGCTCGCCTATAATCATGTAAGTACCTGCTGTTTTTTGTATATTGCTTAATGCAAACTTCTATATCTTGGACCTGTTTCTGTTTACAATTGGCCTCTCCTTCATGCAGAGGAGAAACAGTGAGGCACCAGGTTCTTCTGTCCAAGTACCCGATGAGGTCCGTGTGACTCAAAAAAAAGCTCACGTAAGTTCCCTGTTTTTTTTTTGGAATGTTAATTTACCTCCTGTGCATAGTTCAATTGCATCATTTTCTGTATGTTGCACTACCTAAGTTGCCTAATGGAATCTAATAAAATATAAACAATGACCATATGGAACATTGCACACTGCCTTTGACCCATCTGGCATCCGGCATGCCTGGGTATAAGTTACATGATTTGGCTATGTTAATACAAGTCCTGAAATTCTATTATGTTAATTTTTTGCCTGTTGCTTCATTGAGTTTGCCTGTTGTTCCATGGCTAGTGCATGAAGTTTGATAGAAATGATCCTAGCTGAAATGATGCACTTTGTGTTTTTTTATTGCTTTATTCCTAACCTAGCTTCCTATTCTACTTGAAACATGATTGCTTTATTCCTAACCTAGCTTCCTATTCTACTTGAAACATGGTGAAAAAATAGTTATATTACTTGTTTAAATGTCTAGCTTTGTTTTTCTGAGTCCCATTGACATGATGTGGTATATCCATATTCAAATGATCTGGCTGTTTATATAATACGCTCCATGTTCAATTGCTTCATTCAGTTTCTAGTAATCTATTATACATGATGCACATGGTGCTACTTGTTATATGCCCTTTTTTGTTTGAGTTTGATCATGAATTCAAGATTAAGCATTGCCTAAACGTTGACCAACGTAGGAAGATTCCCTCCCTTGTCTATACGTTGTGAGATAGATGATGAGACCTCTCTAGCAGCGAATTTATACGCGCTAGATAACACCCCGTTTAATTCGGTCCTGTTGGGACTCGAACCCGGGTGGGCTGGCTGCGCACTCGCAAGCCTTGCCACTGAGCTAGCACTCAGTTCTCAGATTAAGCAATGCCTCGTTATGCTTAATTTAAATGTTATGGCACTTCATACAAGCCATACAATTAATTGTTGCATTGACCTTCTGCGATGTCGAAGGCACTATCTGAGTCATGCTTAAATCAATCATACATTATTTTCCTAATAGTATCAAATCCAACATGCACATCTTTTGACTGTATTTGGCTATTTGCTAGATTTCTTCTGTGCAGTGACCTGGCTTCGTTATTGGGCACATGATGTCTAGTTGCTTGGTTCATTGTATACATCATCGCCATGATCTAGTTTGGTTTGTTCTAAGAGGCATGTGGCTTAACTGGTTTCTTTGTTGTATCTGCCCATGGTTCTTTCAAAATTATGTCAACAATGCTGTTTGTTTGCCTTGTATTGTATTGCATTTTAACTTGTTTTGTCTTAGTTTCAGCCTGCAAACAAAGCTGTAATGTCAGTAGGGACAACCCATTTATCAAGTGTTGCGGTCATTTCACAGAGCAACAGTGACAGTGGCACGTGCTCTCATTGGTCCACTGAGTCCAGTACACCAACCATTCCAGAAGAAATAGATGTACGAGGCTCTATTTTTGATTGCTTGTTGTGTTATATCAGCTCAATGATGTTCTTGAAATTGGAGGTCTTTTATTGCATCATATGATGTTGTAACTTGTTTTATCTAAATTTCAGGCTTCAAATAAAGCTACAATGCCAGAAGCAAGGGCCAATGCCTCAAGTATTGATGTTTCACAAAGCAGCAGTGAGAGTGCATATTGCTCGCATAGGCCCATGGTATCTATTGGTCAACTTAATCCGGCACAAAGAGATTTCGGGGATGCACTCCAAGAGGCAGTTGATATATTTGGGCGGGAAAACAAAGATGCTGATGAATTAATTGCCAAGACACGCCAAGAGATACATGAATTGAAAAATAGGCAAACTTTGACAGAAAATGTTCTAAAGAATCTCCTATGCACTTGTCATGGTAAGCCAGTTGTGATGTGTCTGGGAATTGAAGGTGTCTAAATAAACTTTGATTCTGTTGTTCAGTCAAGTGGACTGCTGATGCCAATGCTGTAACTAATTACTGCTCAAAATTTCGTTCAAAATTTCGTGGTCTGTAATAATTGCAAATTTTGTTGTTGTACTAAAATTAGATATGTTCCATGTGGCTGCTGTATTTTGTGTGAAATAATTTCCTGATGTGTACTTCAATTAAACCATAAATCGACTGCATGCTGAAAATTTGAATCTGAGCGCACGTGTGAACTATTTTCTGCTCGTAATGCAATAACGGCTGTTTCTTGGAAGGACTACGTACATGGGTGAAAAGTTAGAGAAGCTACAGTACTCTAACTTGAAGGTGAAAAGTTAGAGAAGCTACAGTACTCTAACTTTCCTTCCCCCAAACCATATGTCTAAAATCCAAATAATTTAAATTAATTTGCACAATACAAACTTGTGTCTTGCATTTGAAGTAATTACATGCAGAGAAAATTATGGTGTAATAAAATTTAGTTTAGTTTTTAAACATCTACAGTAATCACCTTTATTAGTTAAAGACAGTGCATAACCTTGTACTTATGCTACAGAAGCCTGACTTTGCTTCTTTATTTTTCCTGACTTAGCTCCTTCACGTTAGAGGATACGGTTCCCGTACATGGTAGCCCATTAATAATTATGCCTGCTAGCAAGATAGATGGTCCTTATTATAGTCAGGCATGTCAACTTGTATGATTAAAAGTAGTTCGTACACATTAAATCTACCATCTGCATTTTTCTCTGTAATAACTTTTCTTTTTACACTACTCAAAACTTGTCTGGCTAATATGAAATTTGAGATGGCAAAACCCGGGAAAGATAAAGATATCACCAAAAACTCTTTCCTGCGAAATGCTGGGTTTTGAAGCCCAAGTCCAAGTCTTTCTCTGCTCAAGTTTTGGAGGAACAACTCCAAGTAGAACGAGTTGCAACAGCTATGCTAAGAACAAAAGTTGACATGTTGAGATCGAGATTAGAAGCATGTGATGCCCTACTGCACGAGGCCAATCAAGTTCGTTATAATCTCCCAAAGACTAAGAAAATGCCATAGATAATTGGAGATGAACACTAACATAGTGAGTACATTGGTCTTGTGAAATGTTTCCTTAGATTAAGGCACCGTTCAGACTTTTGTTGGTGGATGCATTTATCTGCGGTTGGGATCAACTTGGTAGTTGTTCCTGTGGATGTTATATAAATTAATTGCCTAGCCTTTTTTGAATCAGTTCGAACTTAAATGGTATCATAGCCAAGGTCTCAAGTTTGAATTGTCGAACGTGTGGTTTAATTTAATCTCTGTCGGGCGGCAAAATCTCCCACCAATCCTGAAATATTTCAAACGCATTTTTGAATGGGATTAAGAAGATAGATCATGATCATGGTAGTGACCTATATTCAACGTGATGATGATTTGATTTTGCACTCGGCCATGAACAGAGGTACTAGTACGGTGTCACAATTTTTTATCATTATACTTGTACCTTAGCGAAATTCAAAATCTCATAGCGGCAAAACTTCCCGCCCACAAAATACAAAAATTTCACACGCTTCCAAATTCCCATTCTACCCCTGTGGAGATGACAGCAAAGTCGGTTGGTGAGGGGTTTGCCCGTCATTTTTTCGATCACCACCTCCCTAGCCCGGAAACCCTCCCAAAAAAAATACATTTCCTTCAGTCTCTCATCTGAGACCACCCACCGGAACTTCTCAAGTCCCTCTCTCTACCACCTCCACGACCACCGCACCGGAACATCCCCGCCGGACTTCCCTGGCCTACCCGAGCCCTCGCGATCCTCGTCATCCGGCTGCCTGCCGGAGCCGCTTCATCGACGCCGTCATCAACCGGACCGGATCATCCCCGCCGAACCTCGAAACCATATGCTCATCCAGCAGTCTACCGCAGTCGCTTCAGCTGCGGTATCGTCCACCCCACCGGAGCCGCTTCGCCGGATCCGTCGTCCACCGCATCGGATCTTGCTCACCGACACCGCTGTGCATGAACCGGATCTGCTTCACCGGCGCAGTGCATGATCTAAACTCTTCTACTGTCGCTTTTCTATTGCTTGCCTGCAAGTTCTTGTTTAATCTTGGGGGAACCTGTTTGTGCTAACGACGCGCCGTTACGTTTTTGCAGATGAGATGAGTAACCATGAAGTGTAATGGCCGTCTCTCCAACCCCAAGTAGCACATGTAGCGTACTTCATCACCGGATCTATCAACCCCAGGAAGATCTGCTGTGACTCCCACAGAGTGCTTCTCCTAATGTAAGTCCCTTGTTTTAGCGCCATGTTCTGGGTTCAGATGCTTGTTTGTCTGAAGCTCTTTTAGTTCATTCCTAGCTATGACCGTAACACGTTGCTATTTTCTACTTCATTGCTAACTTTAAGCGATTGAACATTTTGGTTTGCATTCCCTGCTCTGTAGATGTAGCCATCATAACTTCTATCTTGCTCAGTCGTTGTTACAAAAATTATAGGTATTATAGTAACATCCTGCTATTATTTAGTTCATGGCCAATTTTAAGTAATTGCACATGTTGGTTCGCATTCCCTGCTCTATAGCTTTTGGCATCGTAACTTCTATATTTGGTTTACATTCCCTGCTCTGTAGATCTAGCCATCATAACTTTATCTTGCTCAGTCGTTGTTACAAAAATTATGGCCTGCTACTATGTTGTTTGTGCAAATTTTTTACTCCATGAACATGTTGGCTTGCATTCCCTGTACTACAGGTGATGCCATTGTTTTGTATCTAGTTCATTGTAAGCTAACAAAGTAAGGACTTAGTTTGGCATGCTATCACTCTGCTATCTAGCCTGTAGTACAAATAAACTTGTCATACTACTAGATAATAATTTTGCGTGCCATCTTGTTCTTCAAAAGCTGCATTATTGACTTGTTTCTCTGACTTGGCATGACGCTCACATATGGAAAGCTGAACATATTGGTTTGCATTCCCTCTTATACAAGTTCACAGGTGATCCCACTATATTCTGTATCTGGTCCATCCTAAGCTCCAGCATTAACTATCCTCCATGTGTTGCTCATTACAAGTTTATATCCCGAAACATCTTGATTTGCATCCCCTTCACTATAAGTTCAGGAGTATTATTTAGTTCACGGCCAAAGTGAAGTAATTGCACTTGGCACATGTTGGTTCACATTCCCTCCTCTTTAGCTTTTGCCATCGTAACTTCTATTTTTTGGTTTACATTCCCTGCTCTGTAGATGTAGCCATCATAACTTCATCTTGCTCAGTCGTTGTTACAAAATTTATAGCCTGCTACTCTGTTGTTCATGCCAATTTTGTACTCCCTGAACATGTTGGTTTGCATGGGACTCGACAGTAGTAAGTCTGTTGTTTCATTCTAACATGCTCTGTTATATTGGCTGTTGGTATGCGGCATGCACTCTTTGTTTGCTTATTGTGCGCATTACAATGATCTTGTTATAACGACGAAATGATGAGTTCCAAATTCTTTGGCAAACAATATTGTAGTGTCTTTGCCTTTCCATTGTTGCTGTCTTAACTTGTAATGTCTTTGTTTCAGATATAGGTGCTGCATGGACAACTTAAAAGATTGCCGGATCGCTTCATTGTATTGCTAGGTTTAATTACCATTCAATTTCTCTGGGTTCTGTAATATTTTTTCAATGCCTTGCAGCTGATGTAATATTTAGTTAGTTTTTATAGTTCTTTCGCGCATTTTTTCTTTGGTGCTTGTGGTAAGTGAGGCTATCCGACAGAAATCAATGCTGCGTAAATATTCTCAGTATCTAAATCACGAATTCCCATCCCTTAAACGGCCCATTTAAGCGAAATCACATATGTGCCTGCCCGCAAATTCCTAAAGCCCATATTATGCCAGCATATAAACAGCAACTAAACGGGCTGGCCCACTTACTTATTGGGCCAGCCCATTTGATTGACGGTGGACCCCACACTCTAGTTGGGCTGGCCCACTTGCTTTAAGGTGGACCCCACCCACTACTAGTTGGCCACCCAATTGCTTTTGTGGTGGACCCACATACTAAATGGGCCTTTTAAGAGGAAAGAGGGACCACTGTGTTTTGGCCGGTGCCCACTATCTTGTTGGGCCGGCCCACCGCTATATGGTGGACCCCACAAACTAATTGGGCCGGCCCACCTGCTATATGGTGGACCCCACATACTAATTGGGTCGCCTTAACAGAAAGTGGACCCACTGTGTGCTTTTGGCCGACCCACTAATTTGTTGGGCCACCCCATTTGCTTTTGTGGTGGACCCCACATATTAAATGGCCCTTTAAAGAGGAAAGGGACCCACCTGTGTTTTTGGCCCGGCCCGCTATCTTGTTGGGTCGCCCACCTCACTATGGTGACCCCACATACTAATTGGGCCTTAACAAAGAAAGGACCACAGTGTTTTGGCCGCCACTATCTTGTCGGGGCTGGCCCACTTGCTATATGGTGGACCCCACGTACTAAATGGGCCGCCTTTAACAGGAAAGTGGGACCCACTGTGTTTTTGGCCGGCCCACTATTTTGTTGGGCCGCCCACTTACTATATAGTGGACCCCACAAACTAAATGGGCCACTTTTAACGGAAAGTGGGACCCACTGTGTTTTTTGGCCCGCCACTATTTTGTTGGCCGCCACTCTGCATGGTGGACCCCACAAACTAAATGGGCCGACCCTTTAATCGGAAAGTGGGACCACCTGTTTTGGCCCGGCCACTAGCTTGTTGGCGGCCCACTTGCTATACGGTGGACCCCACACACTAAATGGGCCGGCCTAGTTGCTGTAAGGTGGACCCCACATGTTAAATGGGCCGGCCCATTTAAGTTTTGACCAGTCAACCTTAGAGGTTAGGCCCGGCCACGTAACTAATGGACCAGCCCAGCTATATAGTTGACCGGTCAAACTATGTCATCTGGCCCGGCCCGCTTAAGACGTGGCAGGCCTCGTGTGGGCCTACCATCTACCACGGGGTTTCGCGGTTAACGCCGTTAACCGGCAAGCGTACGCCACGTGTCGTTTGCATGACGTCAGCAGTCAACGGGCTCCCGAAAACACTTCCGCAACGGTCCGATTTTCCGTGGCGGAAGGGCGCCCAAGCGCGACGGACCGAAAAATCGTCGTTGGACTTTGCCTGACGCAGTTTCCACAACGGAACCCATATCGTCGGGTTAGGCCCATAGGCGACGAAAAATGCCCCTTAGTTGACGATTTTGGGACGTTGTCTATCAGAACTTTTCTTGTAGTGAATGTCCATAGTAGAAGTTCGGACCCCGACTAATAGGCCACCCGAACGCCTCGGGGTGGGCGAGATACCCAAGCAAAGTCTTCCCCGCTTGAAAGGCGATTTAGAAAACTTGTTGAGTAATTCCGCTTGCCCGTCTCCGAGATGGCAACAAAATCTAAAGCATGTTCCCTAATGTTATCAGCGATGTGTAAGGGCTCCTTTGATTTAAAGGATAGGAAAAGCATAGGAATAGGAAAGGTATAGGATTGGAATGACATGTCTACTTGAAACCTATAGGAAGATGAAGTTTGTTTGATTGTAGCAAAGGAATTTTTCCATGAGGTATGAGCTAATGCTTTTTTCCTATAGGAATTACACTACAAGATTCCTATGGGAATTTTTCCTATAGGATATGTTCCTATGAATCAAACAACATGTATAGGATTTTTTCCCGTAGGAACTAAATCCTACACAATTCCTATGCGAATCCTTCGAATCAAAGGAGCCCTAAGTGTTTAGCCAAGTCTTTTAGACATCTGCTATTCTTAAACATGCCATTCATTTGGAAACAATAGGAGATTTAGTCGGTTTAGCCTTTTTATTAGGCCAAGCATTTCTCTTAATAGAGGACGCTCTGGATTTACGTTCCGCTGCTTGAAGTTCAATGCATAAACCCAACGTCACGTAAAGCAGCAGAGCACCACGACGAGCGCAATGTGAGGCTTCTTGCTGTTTCGGTATATTGTGTGCTATATAATAGAAATCTTATTCTTTTCTTAAAGCTCCTATCACTACTCTGCTTGCAGTCTTAGAGATCAAGCGGTATGTTAACCAATTATATGATGTAACTCTTGCAAGCACTGGTATCATCCTACGGGCGCGATGTGAGTATGTGACGCCATGCCAAAACTTCCTAGTATCGAAATAACAACCTTCAATTAATCTTTGAGTAAATTCCAGCTTTTACCCCATAGTTTGCTAAAAAAATTACACTAATAACCCCATTTAGCAAGTTTTCATTCTAATTACCCAATTTTGCAAAAGTTCTGCCAATTTTTACCTCATCTATTTTTTTTACACCATGTTGTCCAACTACTGACTGCAAAGAGCATCTGTTGCTATCCTACGAACAAGATGCCCGCGACGAACCACGATGGCTTACTCTTCATGCGACGGCGATAATGTAAGTCTTGTCCACCAAGCTACTACGGTGCATATGAAATCCATGCAAATGTGTGTGCGTGATGGAAACAATCACACATATGTTTGTCAGTCTATGAGGGTGTTAAAACTCTGTGCGCAGGGGGTTGCTAGGTGCAACATGACTGTATGAATAAGCACTGAGTTATCGGCTTTTGATTAACAGAGCAACTGATGGGGAGTGGTGTTCAGTATGATGCAGCATAGGTTGATTGGCTTAAGCAAGACATCATCTTTTCCTTTTCTGAGGGAAGACACGACCTGTCCCTTATGGTAGAATTACATCAGCGTGTCCATGGGAGAAATAGTTGCACTCTATGGGAAGGAGGAACACTTGATTGTGGTAAATTAATCTTAAGCACTCGAATATAGTATAGCAGCATGGTTAATTCATTGATTTTCCTTTTTTTGTACAAATTAAACAAATTGGACTGTGACGTGTACCCGATGCTGGGGACCCATCGATAAAAATGCCCATAAAACTTAGAAGGGGTATAAACTGGCACAACTTTTGCTAAATGAGGTAATTAGGATGAAAACTTTCTAAATGGGGTAATTAGTGTCAAAATTTTCAAAGTAAGAGGTAAAAACCAGAATTTACTGTTAATCTTTTGCTGGAGTCGAGTTACCGTCGATGTAACCCAGAGGGTTTGTTTACTTAGAAAAATAATCCAATGCTCTCTACTCTCTAGACTCTAGACCTCTCACATATGCAGGTATGAAATAAACAAAGTAGTTCCCTAGAATTACATAACACTGCATACCTCAGAACCTAGCAGAATTGGATAAAGCGTGTCATTTTGTTACCATGATATTTTCCATAACTTCCAGCTGTATGATGAACATGTACTACCTCTGATCCCTAATAAGCGTCGGGGATTTAGTTCAACTTAGTTCAATTTGATCTAAAGCCCTGGCACTTATTTTGGATCAGAGGGAGCATCTAAATTTAAGTGGTAAAACCATCTCCAGAATATATGCACCATTCAGCTGGTATATCGTGACCAAATGCAAAGGAAGTCGGTGTGAACATGCTCAAAGAATTTGCTTCCCCTCATAAAGCATGATTGCATTTTCTGCCACGTTGACACTGCTACACCACACAACGGAAAGTTTCCTTTTCAAGTGTTATATTTTGCCAGTGCCCTCAGATAGGATGTGGAAAAACGGCTACTAATAAATTCCACATCACACTGAAAAGAAACAGATAATTTGCAAGTTTTACAGTACACGTCAATGATGACCTTGAAAATAGCATGATACCATTTCATTAAAAATGAAGATATTTGAGTTATCAATTATGAAGACATCAAGGCAATTTTTCCAATTAATATCTGATGTAAGGAGCTGCTTTGGCAACGTTGTCAGTTGGCTAAACAAATGGTGTATGTGGTGAGGTAAATGCATTAGAAACATCAAAGAACCCGTAAAGTAATATACGCATCTAAAACCTTTCCTCCATAGAAATGCCGAATTGATCTACGGGTTAATGTGGATGTTTGTATTGATCCATCTTGATGATGCTGTCAATTCCTGAAACATGAGTAGTCACTGCTCAAGCTCATTTGTTAGTGTTCTCAACCTCAACATTCCAAAATTGTTAGTTCTGCTGATAGCTTCACGAAGTGCAGAAATATGATCCAACTATATTGGTACCTGAGCATAATCTCATAACTGGAATCTTGCTGAGAGAACCATTGAACGATCAGTCGTGGTAAGAAAAAACCGGTAAGAAAAGCAGTACATTTTCTGGATTGCCCTAGCCCACAGCCATACATGATTCCATCCAATTTGAGGTGTTTGAGGCATTTCACAAGGTTCCAAAACAATTGCTTTATAGAATCACAAAATTTGAGGTATATGGACTGGTGAATCTTACATGGATCCTCGGAACGCTCGTCGCCACCAACTTCCGGAGTGGACTCCCCAGGTAACCGCTCGGCAGCAAGAACTCGTGGGGATACGCCAACACCAAATAAGTGTGTGGAAGCATTGAAGAGGCAGAGAATGTGGGTGTGGCCTGGAGGAGGAGATCACCATTCTCGATGTGGAACAGATCTCCTAGGAATTGGTTGTGAAGCAGCACCACGAGGGGCCTGGTGGCGTGAGAATGAGATCGAGATGAGAAAGGTTCTATTGCCATCACCAACTCCACTTTAATAGCAGATGTAGGGATGCAAACCCCAAGCACTACTATGCATAAATTAGTTTGGGTGCGTGGATTCTAAATTCTACTGCACCTAGTACGAAAAGTTGAGCGCTAGAAATTCCAATTGCAGCCCACCCAGCCCACCTAAAATTGCTAATGATCAGCTTTACAACAAAACAAAAGTTGAGCACTATCCCCTAAGCACCTTTTCTTGTCAGCCAATGCAAATTTTGCCATGCATACAACTATGCTTAGCTTCATATAAACAGAGCATGGCTACCCTGCTGGCCTTCTTCGTAATGTCATGTGTTAGTACCCCTGGTTAATCACAAATATGATGTTTAGTAATAGTACCTATCATCAAAGTAAAGAGAACTTATTATACATAATGATAATCAGCCCATTTCTTGATTGATTTGATGTGCAGTTAGAATGTTATCCGGTGGCAAGACTTAGTTTGGCACTGCTGTGCTGAAGCAAATTAATCCATTTATATTGGTACTCTAGTGCAAATTATCTGATAAAAGAAAATATATAACCCAACTGACATAGTTAATTATTACTCAAAAAAAGCAAGATGTTAGTCCGCTTCTTTGGAAAACCTCACACTCATATCGGCGAACTCAGTAGCCACGCCCCTTTATTTGGTCGGTTCGTGAGCTTATGCATGCATGCATGCATACATACATGCAATTTAGACACTGGCTTGCTTGGTATCCCTTCTCCCCAGAAGGCTCTCATGTTTCCTAGGCGAGAATGATGGACATGGAACCTCCCCAATCTTAAGATAGCCTTCAAGGGAGAGAGGGATCCAAGAAAGCCGCGCCACTTATCATCACTATGAGGTTTAGCAGTAGACTAGTACTAGTGGTAACAACATGGATATCTGCAGAACCCATGGGAATGGAAGGCAAGGTTGTGGTAGTATATATAGTGTTCACAAAACTACTATACATGTATTAAACTAGTGTGACCAAACACAAAAGGAACAACAGAATCCGAAAAGTAAATAGGGATAACTTAACTGTGGAGTGATTTAGTAGTTAATGCATATTGAATTAACTGCATGCAAAGTATCCCTCAAAAGGAAACTGCGTACAAAGTAGAAAGAGACATAAGGCCATGGGGAGAGGAGAGCACTACTACCATTAGTTGTAAATAAAAGCTTGAATATAGTGTGGTGGTACCTTCTTTTGTGAACTTTTAGCCAATGGTATCTACAAGTGCCAATAAATTTGTCCAATTCCTGGTTACAGACTTGCAGTTAATTCCTACTGGTAACTTTAACCATTAGCAGCTATGCATATTAGGAGTTGTCACCTAGAATAGAGCTACACACCAGTGATCAGCTTTGTAGCAAATAAATATAGCCAAGTACCTACTTTTATGTGCATATTCACCTGTTTTAGAAGGAAGCACCAATCCAATAATATATAAACTAAGCAAAATTGGGGAAGGGATGCCCCATTCATGTGAAATAGAGGGTTACTGTTTGTGGTCAAATTAAGAGGAAAAGACTGATATAGATCATAAATAGATGACAGTATTGCTCTGAGCCTAACAATTCAAGACCACATCCACAATATGGTAATTAAACGTACACAATAATTCCAAGAAAGTCTCACTTTGTGACCAATCAATCATACAGGTAGAAGTGACCCTTTGGTTCGATGAGAAGGCAAAGGTTGTCCACCAATACAAAGAAGCACTAAGTGAAAGATCCATAAAGTACTAGATTTGGAGCAAAATCGCAAGGATTGCTGGTTGCTAGTCAGTGTCAGTATCTCTCGATTACTTACTTTTCCTCCCACCATATCTTTGATTAGTCCCGAACAGATTGTTGGATCTAATGTAGTACAATCTACAACACAATAGCCTGTGAAATAATAAAGGAGATGTAAATGTTTCTTAACTGGATTTCCCATGTTGAATTGAGTGAAAACTATACGATTTAGTTATAGATGAATAGAGAAGAAGATAAACAAAGATGCATCATGCAAAGCCTTAAGCACTCCCGAAAGGGTTGCATCAGCCGATGCACACAGCCCTAAGTTTTTTGCAGTTATTAAGAGGGTAAAGCTAAACAAAATACTGAGAATCATAATAGAACTGAATATGATTCTAGCCACCGCTCCTACACATAAGCTTCATGCGTCATGCGTCACCTTGTTGGCAAATCCTACTATTGTCTTATAATAAAAATATTTAAAAGTATCGATGTCAAATTCAGGATCTTAGGATTGGTGGCCATATGACCTAAAATTTTGCGTAACACTACATGTTCAAAACCCTTTTGCAGCATGTATAGTTCCATTAGTTTATACGATTTGTAGCAATTTGAGAAAGTTTCAACTTAGATATTAACCTTGGAGACTTGTAAGATAATGGATATAGAAGGCTGGATAAACAAGAAATATCACATAGCAGACAGTAATAAACCAGAAAAGTGCACAGTAAATATTTCCTACAAGAGCCAGGAAAGGGACTAAATATCAGACTGTAGAACGAGAATGAAATACGATTGGTGGAATGATCTACTACAATAATGGTCTAGATCGGGGCACCATTCGCCAACTGGACAAGACAACATCAATAGCAGATCACAGTACATATTTTTTTTCCCTAGCAACTAATGATCAGCAATTCGTCTGAAAAACTCCTTCAGGCACATATAGCCGCCAAGTGAGCAAAATCACTCTACTCGATCCAGAGAATTACAATGTAGTAAGTACCTAGTTAGTTAGTGCAAGTGCAAGGCAACTCGTCTTCATTATTCCTGTGCCACAGCCTTGCCAACGACGCCCTTCATTATCGGTAAATGCTCCATCTCCTGAATGGCCCCCGACGAAGTCACCATGGGCAGGGCTCATACGAGCCCCCAGCACCATTCTGTCTCCGACCCCCGGCGTCAACAACACCGCAGCACTTTGCGACCCCGAGATAGAGCCCGGCGACAGCAGCCGCGGCGACGAGGCAATGCACGGAGAGCATGAGGTCCATGAGCGCCACGCCCTGCAGCCTGGCGTCCTCGACGTCGCAGCGCGTCGCTGGCGCGAGGGCGGAGTCGATGAGCCGGTGGCAGCCGACGGGGACGCAGGCGTCGACGTAGAGGGTGAGGCCGGTCTGGAGGGCCCAGAGCCCCCCGACGGTGCCGGCGAAGGCGAGGGCCGTGTGGGCCAGGAAGTGGTGGGCGGTTCTTGGCGGGGACAGTGTGGAGAGGAGGGAGGCGGCGCCGGCGGCGGCGAGGAGGAGGGCGGCGACGGAGAGCGCGTGGGCCTGGAGGTCGGACGCGGGGAATGCGGCGGCGAGGAGGCCCGCGGCGCGCGCGAGGAGGAGGAGCGGGAGGGAGTGGAGGAGCGGGGTTAGGGGTGGGAGGTGGGTGGGCGGGAGGAAGGGAGCGGGAGCGGGAGGAGGAGGCGGGGAGGAGGAGGAAGGGGAGCAGGCGGGAGGTGGGCGCGACGGGGAGGAAGGGGAATGGGACGGCGGCGAGGACCGGGAGGAGGCGGAGGAGCGGGTGGCGGAGGAGACGGAGCCGGTTGGTGGTGGTGGTGGTGGTGTGCGCGGGTGAGAGGTGGGCGACGGCGGCGGTGAGGAGATGGGAGAGGGAGGCGGCGATGAGGGCGAGCGCGAGGAAAAGGTGGCTCGCCAGCAGCAGCGCCTCCGCCATCGCCGGGGTGGAGCACGGATTCGGAGGGAGGAGACCAAACCACGGTGGTGGATTTTGGCTGGACAGGGACGAGGAACGATGGGTGGGCGCGGCGACCGGCGAGGGCCGTCAACCATGCCCGTGCAAGGCGGAGGTAGAAACGGGGTAGATTTCCATTTCCTGGCTAGTTTCCAGTTTTTTTTTTTTGAGGCGCCAAGTTGCTATAAATTGTGAAATCGATTTGCAACACAAATTTGACGTGCTGTTGCATGTTCAGAGAAATACTAGTTGATAAACGATCTGTTTAGTTGTAAAAGAATTGTACGCCCAACGTCTCATGTCTTATGAAACTTTTTTAACTTTGTTAAAATTTAGACGTATCTAACACTATTTAACATCTAGATATATCTAAATTTTTGGAAAGCTAAGACAAATTTTATGGGATGGAGGGAATAGATGTGTATATGTTAGATCCGTGCTAGGCGTCGGTCGCCCAATCAAGGCCCAAACCAGTTGGGTCCACCGATGACCCACAAGATAGGTGGTGATCATACTTTACAACAAGAGTGTCGAACTCAACGAGGAGCGAAGGTGTTGACAAGCTTCGATGAAGGATTCACCGTAAATGCTCACAGACAAGTATTCGGGGGGTTTTGATATTGCAGATAAATAAAGTACAAGTAAATAAAATGCGAGAGAAATAATTACAGCAAGTGGCCCAATCCTTTTTAGCACAAAGGACAAGCCGGTTTGTTTACTTATAATGACCAAACGTTCTTGAGGACACACGGGGATTTAGTCTAGTGCTTTCGCTTCATGTAGCTAAATAATCTTCATTGTTTTGATAAGTGTTGTGTGGTGAACCTATGCTAATGCACCGCCTTCCTAGGACTAATACATACTTGTGATTATACCTCTTGCAAGCATCCGCAACTACAAGAAAGTAATTAAGATAAATCTAACCACAGCCTTAAACTCTGAGATCCTGCGATCCCTTGCATCGATATACTAACGGGGGCTTAGGTTTCGTCACTCGCAACCCCGCAATTAGCAACCGAATACAAAATGCACTCCCCTAGGCCCATAAATGGTGAAGTGTCGTGTAGTCGACGTTCACACGACACCACTAGAAGAATGACACCACAACTTAAATATCATAATATTGAATATTACTCAACCATAATTCACTACTAGCATTTAGACTTCACCCATGTCCTCAAGAACTAAACGAACTACTCACGAGACATCATATGGAATACAATCAGAGGTGATATGATGATGAATAACAATCTGAACATAAACCTTGGTTCAATGGTTTCACTCAATAGCATCAATAACAAGTAGAGAATAATGCCGGGAGAGTTTCCCCTATCATACAATCAAGATTTAACCCAAATTGTTACAGCGGTGACGAGGTGCAGCGGTGGTGATGGCGGTGTAGATGGTGGAGATGATGATGATGATGATGGAGATGATGTCCAGCTCGATGACGATGGCGATGGCGTCGATTTCCCCCTCCGGGAGGGAATTTCCCCGGCGGATTCCTGCCCGCCGGAGAGCTCTTTTCTCTCTGGTGTTCTCCGCCCCGCAGAGGCGGCTGTAACCCTTCGTGAGGTCCTCTCTGTGGCTTAGGTTTTCGGGACGAAGGAGTACGCGAAGAAAAGGAGGCGAAAGGGGCTGTGGGGCCCCCAGCATAGGGTGGCGCGGCCAGGCCATGGGCCGCGCCGCCCTATGGTCTGGGCCCACAGTGGCTCCTCTCTTCTTCCCCTTCTGGCTCCCTCCGTCATCTGGAAAAATAGGAATTTACGTGAAATTTCCTTCCACAGTTGATCTTCCGAAATATTGCGTTCTGACGGTGCTTTTTCCAGCAGAATCCTGGCTCCGGTGCTTGATCCTCCAATGATGATGAAACATGCAAAATAGATGAAATAACATAAGTATTGTGTCCCAATATGAAATATATCAATGAATAACAGCAAATTATGATACAAAATAGTGATGCAAATTGGACGTATCAACTCCCCCAAGCTTAGACCTCGCTTGTCCCCAAGCGAAACTGAGCTCGATAAACAAGACCACATGTTTATGGAGTGAAGAGTCGATAAATAAAATACGGACAAGAAGCATCATATTCATTCACACAAGACATTCTAGTAAACAACTTCCTCATATAACTCATCTTGAAATAAGTAAAGAGAAATCACAAGTAAAGGTGCATGAGAAATCATAGTTGGTGATGGCAAACTTTGTTCTTGGTCAGAGAACTACTAACGGATTATACTTCTAAGCAAAACTTTCATATTAGATTTTATAGCTGAGCTTCCCTTCATATTCAAGCATAACAATCTCCTCATAATCATTGATAACTTCAAAGTCATATTCATTCAGATAAAATTGTACTAAACAAGAAAGTATAAAAGACATGATTAACTGAATCATAGCATAAATGATTGGTTCACAACAACTCAATTGCTTGCTTGAGATAGAGAGAAATAGGTTTACCGACTCAACATAAAAGTAGAAGACAGGCCCTTCGCAGAAGGGAGGCAGGGATTAAATCATGTGCTAGAGCTTTTCAAGCTTGAAATCATATAAGGAGCATAAAAGTAAGATTTTGAGAGGCTTGTTGTTGTCAACGAATGGTAGCGGCACTCTAACCCCTTGCCAAACGACCTTCCAAGAGCGGCTCCCATGAGGGACGGCATCTCTACCAACAAGGTAGATCATCCCCCTTCTCTTTTGTTTACACATGTAATTTAGTTTTATTAAGGATGACACTTCAACCTTGGCTTTCTTCTTAATCCATGGCTAACCGAATCCTCGTGTGCCTTCCAACATTCACATACCATGGAGGAGTGTCTATTGCAAAATTAAGTTGCTTACTGATGAATCAGAGCAAAACATGTGAAGAGAATTATTAATGAAGGTTGCTGGGAACCCCGTTGCCAGCTCTTATTGCAAAGTTATTGGATAAGCGGATGTGCCGCTAGTCCATTGGTGAAAGTCCGCCCAACAAGATTGAAAGATAAAACACCACATACTTCCTCATGAGCTATAGAACATTGACACAAATAAGGAGTAGTAGTTTGAATAATTTAAAGGTAGCACATGAAGTATTTACTTGGAATGGCAGAAAATACCATGTAGTAGGTAGGTATGGTGGACACAAATGGCATAGGTTTGGTCTAAGGTTATGGATGTATGAGAAGCATTCCCTCTCGATACAGGTCTTTGGCTAGCAAGGTTTGATAGCAAGCATAAAGGTTGAGGGAAACAAACAAATATACATATGATAGAAACAATCATGCATCTTTCTCATAAGCACAAGCAATTTTAACTTTAGAATACTAAGCATAGAGATAATAGAGTAATATATCTAAGTGTATTTCTCTCTTCTATTAAACATCAAGATGTTGTTGCTATTGACCAATGCTAAGTTTGCCAAAACCAAATAGATTTACTTGATGCTCCCAAAGTGATATCAATACTCATGTCAAGAGTAATCATATAATGGAGATTGCAAACTAAAATAAGGTGTGCAAAAAGTAAATGATAAGACTTCTCATTAATATTCCATAACGATAACTCACACCAACGGATACATAGATAACTAACTAAGAGAGATACTTCCACATTGCATACTATTCCATATGATAACTTCCCTATTCATGATATGACACTACTTGATAGTAAAAGATAAAGGTGGTGATGATGTGATACCGCGGCACTCCCCCAAGCTTGGAACAAACCAAGGGGATGCCAATACCGATGATGAATTACTCCTTCGGTGATGATGGTGAATCTTTGTCGTCATCAGACTTCCATGGAAGAGGCCCTCCATCAACAAAAGACATCTTGGTCTCCGGAAACCTGAAACTAGCAGCATGACTTATGCGCTTAAACCTGTTTTCATACTCACAGTTTTGATTATGAACATCATAGAGTTGAGCTTGGAGTTTGTTGGTGGTGTCGTGAAGTGAGAAGATATCGTCCCACAGCTTTGCAGTCTCCTTCTTGTGCCCATCAATGAGTTCAGACACAATCTTGTGAAAGATATCCACTTCACGCTCAGCCATCTTCTTGTAGTTGAAAACCTCTTGTTCCAGTTTCTCCATCCTGTCTTCCAAACTCCCTTCTCCCTTAGGACCCTGGACATCTTTGATCTGCAACTCTCCATCCACGAGCTGCAACTCTTTGGGGTGCATCTTCAGCTCGTTCATGTACGGGTTGACGACGTCCTCAAAGAAGCTGTCCTTCTGAGTTCCCGACGAAGACATGATGGATCTAGATCCGAAGCAGATCCTGGCAGAAAACAGCTCGAAACAAAACACGACGAGAAAACGATATACGGACCTCCAGGGGTCCGGGGGATTATATAGCAAATATTTTTACGACAAAAGGAAGGTTCCAGGCCGAAAACGAGTGGAAACGGGACGCGAGGTGCCGTCACCATAGGTCGGCGCGGCCAGGGTGGGGCCCGCGCCGGCCTGTGGTGACGGGCCCTCGCGCGTCTTTTCCACTCCGTTTCGATTCCGTAATTTTTCATATTTTCCAAAAACAGCAAAAATAATGTTCGGAAAGGTAAACGCGGACTTTTCATTACCAGTACTGTTACCTATTCAAAGTCGAGTTCTGGCGGACTGTCAATTTGTCCTTTGATGAAAGCTTCCGGTGTTTCCACTTGAATAATATCAACATCAACATTATAAGAATCACCCGAGATATAATGCTTGAGTCTTTGTCCATTCACCACTTGCGTGGCATTGCCTTGGAGAGAGCTAATTTTAATTGCTCCTGAACGATACACCTCCTCAACAACATATGGTCCTTCCCACTTCGAGAGTAATTTCCCTGCAAAGAATCTGAGACGAGACCGATACAATAGAACTTTATCTCCAACATTAAATTCTCTTTTAATGATCCTTCTATCATGCCACTTCTTAACTTTTTCTTTAAAGAGTTTAGCATTTTCATAAGCTTCATTTCTCCATTCATCTAGAGAACTTAATTGCAACAACCTCTTATTACCGGCTAATTTAGGATCTTTATTTAGTTCTCTAACAGCCCAATAAGCTTTGTGCTCTAGTTCTAAAGGTAAATGACAAGCTTTTCCATAAACCATTTTATAAGGTGACATTCCCATAGGATTTTTATAAGCGCCTATAAGCCCATAGTGCTTCTTTCAATTTGCTAGCCTAATTCTTTCTAGATTTATTAATGGTCTTTACCTAAGATAGCTTTAATCTCTATTTGATAATTCTACTTGACCACTAGTTTGAGGGTGATAAGCAGTAATTCTATGATTAATACCATACTTAGCAAGAGTTTTTCTAAAACCTCCATGAATAAAGTGAGAACCCATCAGTTATAATATATCTAGGTACTCAAAATCTAGGAAATATAACATCTACAAGCATTTTTATGCAGGTCTCACCATCGCATCAGAGGTATAGCTTCTACCCATTTAGTAACATAATCAACAGCTACAAGTATATGAGTGTTACCATCTGAAGAAGGGAAAGGACCCATGAAGTCGAATCCCAAACATCGAATGGTTCAATAACAAGAGTATAATTCATAGGCATTTCATTGCTGTTTGAGAGATATTACCAACTCTTTGACATTCATCACAAGATAAAATAAATTTCCTTGCATCTTTGAAGAGTGTTGGCCAATAAAAACCTGATTGTAGAACCTTTTGCGCGGTTCTATCTCCAGCATGATGTCCTCCATAAACACTACCATGACATTTATTCAATATCTCCCGTTGTTCATATTCAGGAACACATCTTCGCATAATACCATCCACTCCTTTTTTATATAGTGTAGGTCATCCCAAAAATAATGCCTCAAGTCATAAAAGAATTTCCTCCTTTGCCGAGCTGAAAAGGTTGGAGGCAGATACTTCGAAACAATAAAGTTAGCATAATCATACCATGGGCTCTCTCGCGAGCTCACCTTTATTACAGCCAATTGTTCATTTGGAAACCTATCATTACAGGAACAGGATCATAAGCTATATTTTCCAATCTAGACAAATTATCAGCGAAGGATTATCAGCACCTTTCCTATCTATAATATGTAAATCAAATTCTTGCAAAAGATTACCCATCTAATAAGCCTTGGCTTAGCATCTTTCTTTGTCATAAGGTATCTAATTGCAACATGATCAGTATGAATTGTAATCCCTTCTAATCAACAATATAGGGTCTAAACTTATCACAAGCAAAGACTATGCCAACAATTCCTTTTCGCTTGTAGCATAATTTCTTTGAGCAACAGCATCAAGAGTCTTACTAGCATAATGAATAACATTTAATTTTTATCTACCCGCTATCCAAGAACAGCGCAAAGCAAAATCACTAGCATCACACATAATTTCAAAAGGCAAATTCCAATCAGGAGGTTCAACTATAGGAGCAGTTGTTAAGGCTTTCTTTAGAGTTTCAAAAGCTTCCTTACAATCATCATCAAAAACAAAAGGTACATCTTTTTGAAGAAGATTAGTAAGAGGTTTTGAAATTTTAGAGAAATCTTTAATAAATCTCCTAAACCCAGCATGACCAAGAACACTACGAATACCTTTAACATCCCTCGGATAAGGCATCTTCTCAATTGCTTCAACTTTAGCTCTATCAACTTCAATACCTCTCTCGGAAATTTTATGTCCCAATACAATTCCTTCATTAACCATAAAGTGACATTTCTCCCAATTAAGAACAAGGTTAGTTTCTTCACATCTCTGCAAAACTTTATCGAGGTTTCGCAAGCAATTATCAAAAGAATTCCCATAGACAGAAAAATCATCCATGAACACCTCTACAATACTTTCGCAAAAACCATGAAAAATAGCAGACATGCATCTTTGAAAAGTAGCAGGAGCATTACATAAACCAAAAGGCATACGCCTATAAGCATAAGTTCCATAAGGACAAGTAAAAGTGGTTTTCTCTTGATCTTTAGCTTTAACAGCAATTTGTGAAAACCCAGAATAACCATCAAGAAAGCAAAAATGAGTATTTTTAGATAACCTTTCTAGCATTTGATCAATAAAGGGTAAAGGGTAATGATCTTTCTTAGTAACTTTATTAACTTTTCGAAAATCAATGCACATTCTATAACCTACAACTATTCTTTGAGGAATAAGCTCATCATTATCATTAGGCACAACAGTCATTCCTCCTTTCTTAGGAACACAATGCACAGGACTAACCCATCTACTATCAGCAATAGGATATATAATACCAGCTTCAAGAAGTTTTAATACCTCATTCCTTACCACCTCTTTCATCTTCGGAATTAGACGACGTTGATGTTCAACAACAGGCTTTGCATCATCTTCCATATTAATAGCATGTTGGCAAATAGAAGGAGAAATCCCTTTCAAATCATCAAGTGTATAGCCAATAGCTCCTCGGTGTTTCTTCAATATTTCCAATAACCTTTCTTCCTCAATCTCTGAAAGCTTAGAACTAATAATAACAGGATATATTTTCTTATCATCAATATGAGCATATTTAAGATTATCAGGTAAAGGCTTTAAATCAAAAACAGGATCTTCCTTTGGTGGCGGTGTTGTACCCAAATCTTCCACCGGTAAATCATGCTTGAGAATAGGTTGACGAAGAAAAATTTCCTCAAGCTCATCTCTTTCTTTCCTAAAAGCTTCACTTTCACTATTCTCCAAATGTTGCTGCAAAGGATTATTAGGAACAAGAACAATAGATGCACACTGCTCCATTTTAAAATCATTACTAGGCAAGTCAACTTTATAAGGAGTTTTGGTAAATTTAGAAAAGTTAAATTCATAAGGTTCACCAGCAAATCTAGTCAAAATTTTCTCTTTCTTACAATCTATAATAGCTCCACAAGTATTTAGAAAAGGTCTACCAAAAATGATAGGACAATGATCACTAGCAGCAGAACCAAGTACCAAAAAGTCAGCAGGATATTTAATCTTACCACATAGAACTTCCACATCTCGAACAATACCAATTGGAGAAATAGTTTCTCTATTAGCCAGATGAATAACCACATCAATATCTTCAAGTTCACAAGAACCAATTTCGTGCATAATCTCCGTGTAAAGCTCATAAGGAATAGCACTAACACTTGCACCAATATCACATAAACCATAATAGCAATGATCACCAATTCTAACAGATAGCATAGGAACACTAACTTGTTTGGGTTTATTAGGATGTGAAACAATATTAGAAGCATCTTCACAGAAAATAATATGACCATCCTCCACATTTTCAGTCACAAGATCTTTAACTATAGCAACAGCAGGTTCAATTTTAATTTGTTCTTCAGGTTCTTTAGGTTTCTTTTCACTTTTATTAACCGCACTAGATATGACAGAGTACTCCTTCATTTTAGCAGGGAAAGGAGTTTTTTCAATATAAGCTTCAGGAATAACATTATCAACAGTTTCAATCACTACACATTTGTTTACAGATGAATCAACTTTATCTTTATACGGTTCATGATACTTATCAAAATTCTTCTTAGTCAGTTCATAATGAGAAGCAAAAGCTTTATAAAGATTTGCAACAACTTGGGAATCAAGACCATATGTAGCACTCATATTACGAAATTTATCAGTATCCATAAAAGCTTCAATGCATTTATAATCATAAATTATACCTGATTCTCTATCTTTGTCGTTCTCCCATCCTTCAGTATTTTCTTGGATCCGATCAAGAAGGTCCCTTTTAAACTCTTCATTCTTGCGTGTAAATGATCCAGAACAAGAAGTATCCAGCAAGGTCTTGTCTTGAAAAGAAAGTCTTGCATAGAAATTATCAATAATAACATTACCAGGAAGCTCATGAATGGGGCATTTGAGCATTAAAGACTTCAATCTCCCCCAAGCTTGGGCAATACTCTCTCCATCATGAGGCCAGAAATTATATATGCGGTTCCGATCTTTGTGAATTTCACTTGGAGGATAAAATTTGGAATAAAATAAAGGCACAATGTCCTCCCAATCAATAGAATCCCCATTCTTCAGCAATTTATACCAGTTTCCATACGCCTGCCACTGTATTGTGCCATATAGTGAATAGTTTCTTCCTAACTTCATTCATAGAAATACCTACACATTTGAAACCCGCATAATTCATGCAAAAACAATAAATGATCACCAGGATGAATAGTTCTCCCCTTCATAGCTGTTATCCATAACACGTTCAATAATTTTCATAGGTATTTTATATGTACTACTTCACCGCGCTTCATCCACTACCGTTGCAGTAGTAGTAGATTTTCCAAATAGAAATTGAAGAGAAGATCTCTCCATAATGATTTATAGCAGCAAGCAGAAATAAAATCAGCACAAACAATAAAGGTTTTCCTTACCAATTCCACTTACCAATAGCTCTTCACTCCGCAACGGCGCCATAAAATAGTCTTGATGACCCACAAGTATAGGTGTATCGTAGTACTTTCGATAACTAAGAGTGTCGAACCCAACGAGGAGTGTTGTTGACAAGCAGTTTCGATGAAGGATCCACTGTAAATGCTCACAGACAAGTATTCGGGGGGTTTTGATGTAACGATAAATAAAGTACAAGGAAATAAAATGCGAGAGAAATAATTGCAACGAGTGGCCCAATCCTTTTTAGTACAAAGGACAAGCCATTGTTTACTTATAATGACCAAACGTTCTTGAGGACACACGGGGATTTTAGTCTAGTGCTTTCGCTTCATGTAGCTAAATAATCTTCATTGTTTTGATAAGTGTTGTGTGGGTGAACCTATGCTAATGCACCGCCCTTCCTAGGACTAATACATACTTGTGATTATACCCCTTGCAAGCATCCGCAACTACAAGAAAGTAATTAAGATAAATCTAACCACAGCCTTAAACTCTAGATCCTGCGATCCCTCTTGCATCGATATACTAACGGGGGCTTAGGTTTCTGTCACTCCGGCAACCCCGCAATTAGCAACCGAATACAAGATGCACTCCCCTAGGCCCATAAATGGTGAAGTGTCGTGTAGTCGACGTTCACACGACACCACTAGAAGAATGACACCACAACTTAAATATCATAACATTGAATATTACTCAACCATAATTCACTACTAGCATTTAGACTTCACCCATGTCCTCAAGAACTAAACTAACTACTCAAAGAGACATCATATGGAATACAATCCGAGGTGATATGATGATGAATAACAATTTGAACATAAACCCTGGTTCAATGGTTTCACTCAAATCTACAACAAGTAGAGAATAATGCCGGGAGAGTTTCCCCTATCATACAATCAAGATTCAACCCAAATTGTTACATCGGTGACGAGGTGCAGCGGTGGTGATGGCGGTGTAGATATGGAGATGATGATGATGATGATGGAGATGATGTCCTGCTCGATGACGATGGCGATGGCGACTCCCCCTCCGGGAGGGAATTTCCCCTGCGGATTCCTGCCCGCCGGAGAGCTCTTTTCTCCGGTGTTCTCCGCCCCCAGAGGCGCTCAGAACTCCTTCGTGGAGGTCTCTCAGGTTAGCTGGACGGGTGATACGCGAAGAAAGGAGATGAAGGTCATGGGGCCCCTGCATCACATGCAGGCGCGGCCAGCCATGGGCCGCGCCGCCCTAGGGTCCTGGGCCCACAAGTGTCTTCCTCTTCTTCCCCTTCCTGCTCCTCCGTCATCTGAAAAATAGAATTTACGTGAAATTTCCTTCCACAGCTGATCTTCCGAAATATTGCATCCTGATGGTGCTTTTCCAGCAGAATCCCGGCTCCGGTGCTTGATCCTCCAATGATGATGAAACATGCAAAATAGATGAAATAACATAAGTATTGTGTCCCAATATGAAATATATCAATGAATAACAACAAATTATGATACAAAATAGTGATGCAAATTGGACGTATCAACTCCCCCCAAGCTTAGACCTCGCTTGTCCCCAAGCGAAACTGAGCTCGATAAACAAGACCACATGTTTATGGAGTGAAGAGTCGATAAATAAAATACGGACAAGAAGCATCAC